>JACEEZ010007436.1:188457-268457 GCA_016584305.1 Chionoecetes opilio | reverse complement strand
ATATTATAGCACAAACATTTACGAAGATTACAGAATACCATATAAACTGATAAACCAGTCTATATGATAGTCCATAGACCACCATATCTCTTTGTTGGGCGCCCCGCAGGCCCCTAAGCAGCCCCGCAATTCAAAACATTGTCTCGTGCGCAGTCCAGGTATACAGTGGTCTATGTCTAGGCCTAATAGTTACGGAGTAAAATGATTTTGTAAGGAAAAATAGGGTGAAATATGTCTGATGTTAATACCCTATTGAATGTACCTATTAAGAGTATATACAATTAGAGGGATAGGATATTATATACCCTTAATAGTGATACAGTAATATACCCCTAATAATCTCTTAAGAGATACTTTAATAAATTATGTGAAAATACCTGGATCTTATAGTATAGGTTTGCTTAGGTTAGGTAAAAAAAAAAAAAAATTTGCCAATGAAATTATTAGTACTAGAGGAAACATTAATAGCGTAACAACAAACAAACGTTAAGTTAGAGGTGTTTTTACCTATTGGTATAATAGGTATAGTAGTAGTAGTAGTAGTAGTAGCCTATTATTGTATTTTTCGATCATTCATGCCAAACAAAGGTCTGTTTTAAATAGACCTGATAATAAGATGATTCAAAATGTAAGATAAGTTTTCCTTGGTTGAAACTTAATATTTTTCTCAACTCACTCATTATAGTTAATCATTAAAACACCCTAATGTAAACTCCAAAACATTTTATTTCGATAAATTTTGCAAGATTTATTTTAGCCTTTCAACGGGGCAGCATTCGAGATTCATTTAGTACAAAAATTCGCGCGTTCTTTTGTTGGTTGTCATGTAAACTGTGGTTGGTTCCTTGGCCTCAGTTATAGTGGTAGAAGCTCGAGTATTCCAGCCACGCTTGGTACACGAGCACCGCACAAGTCACCACGCTGACACAGTCCAACACGTCGTCCCAAAAGTTTGACTGCTCCTCGTCGTCGTCGTCGGTTGAAGGAGACTCACGCTGGCTAATACGTTCCTCCTCATCGATCTGAGGGGAATATTCGTCATGGCTATACCACTCTTCCTCATCGATCTGAGGGGAATATTCTTCATCGCTATTACATTCCTCATCGATCTGAGGGGAATATTCTTCATCGCTATTACATTCCTCCTCATCGATCTGAGGGGAATATTCTTCATCGCGTCCCTCCTCATCGATCTGAGGGGAATATTCTTCATCGCGTCCCTCCTCATCGATCTGAGGGGAATATTCTTCATCGCGTTCCTCCTCATCGATCTGAGGGGAATATTCTTCATCGCGTCCCTCCTCATCGATCTGAGGGGAATATTCTTCATCGCGTTCCTCCTCATCGATCTGAGGGGAATATTCTTCATCGCGTTCCTCCTCATTGATCTGAGGGGAATATTCTTCATCGCGTTCCTCCTCATCGATCTGAGGGGAATATTCTTCATCGCGTTCCTCCTCATCGATCTGAGGGGAATATTCGTCATCGGCAAACCACTCTTCCTCATCGATCTGAGGGTAATATTCTTCATCGTGTTCCTCCTCATCGATTTGAGGGGAATATTCGTCATCGGCATACCACTCTTCCTCTTCGATCGGAGGGGAATATTCGTCCTCGAGGGCCGAGTAGTGGTCGTCCTCGGAATCGGTTTCGGGTTCGAGGGCCGAGTAGTAGTCTTCCTCGGAATCGGTTCCCTCTTCGAGGGCCGAGTAGTAGTCGTCCTCGGCATCACTGTCGTCGTCCTCCTGGCTGGGGTTCTGCACTTCGCCGCAGTAGCCGTAGCAGCGTTCCACCCACTTGAAGTAGCCGCGCACGCTGTAGCGGGGATCCTTCGCCGCCTCGATACAACGCCCGTACCGCAGTGTCAGATTGTGCAGGTAGTCGACGCATGTGATGAACCCGACGTCCTCCTGCCTGACGCCAGGAGGATACCCGTCCCCGATCTCATGCTCGATCTCCACATCGAGAAAATACTCGGGGCGGACAGATGGTGCCTCTGGCTGACAGTCACCGCTGGAGGAGTCTCCCTCACCGTGCTGGGGGCTGCCCGGGGGCGCCGCGTCACAGTCGGTGTGGTGCCCTTCATCCTCCTGTATCAGGCTGGACTCTTCCTTGTCCTCGCTGCTTGGAAGGTGTTGACCGTTGTCAACACCAATCCGCTGCCCATTACAGAACAGTGCCGCGAAAGTCTGTTCCTGTCCTGCAGTGGACTGCAGCTTTCCTCCCTCGAGGCTGAAGTTGAGGACCGCTGTGTCCCCCACCGTTGTGGTCTTCAGCCCCCGGAGAAGGTCCCCTAGGGTCATGTCAGAGGTCAAGACGGGGGTGCCACCGGCCAGGCAGCGCACCCTGACGAGGGTGTTCCCGTCTTTCTTGCTCAAGCGTCCCATCTTCATCACGGCCGCTTGGGCGGAAGTGTTCAGCTCGAAGCCGTCGTGAGCACACTGCCAGTCCTCGCGGGGAAAGGTGAAGGAGGCGATCACCCGCCTCCCGCGTCCCCAGCACCCGCACGAGTACCAGCAGGGGCGCCTCCCGTAGCACAGCGTGATGGCGTCCACGGGGCCGCTGTCGCCCTGCACGGCGATGGTCGAGGCGACCTTCAGGCATGAATTATTTTGTTTCATTTTTGTGTTCATATTGAAATGAATATGTTTATCAAGAAGAGTTTTGGGGCGTCATCGGGACACAGCATAAAAGGGGTTGGTAGTGCACGGTGTGTGGCGTGGTGGGTGGGGCAAGGGTAGTGGTAGTAGTAGTTCAGTTATGTTTCCATTATTTCGTATGTAACTTGCATAGTAGAGACTAGAATATGTAGAGCACGATTTACAGCAAGTATAGAATGTTATATCAATAAACAAACAGTATAGTTTGCAATACATACAGCAAAAAGCTTACAGGTATTTACATCACTTCCACCATCAAATATGAACCTAAAAACTCACACAAACATGAACAAAATGACTATGAACACGCTAACAAACGAGAAGGGGAGGAGAAGGAGGACAGCCACGTATTCCTGGGATCTCAGAGACTGTGTATTTTACCGAACACAAACGGCGGCGGCTCAAATACTGCAACACAAAACAAAAATAGAAAGGAGGAAATAATAAAATGAATAAAAAGACAGAAAAGAGATATAAAAACAGGACGCTGACATTCCGCTCCAAAGAGGAAGAAAAATAGATAATAGATAATCCATGATTTCAGGACAGTTAGAAGGGGCTATCTGAAGAGTCTGTGTCATTTTGTGTCTTCATCTGTGTCATATTATGGCTATATGTGTCATAGTATGAACAAATTACGAAACTATTAAACGAGTGGCGACGTTTTGCTTTTATGCATTTTTACTCTAGGCCATAGACCACTGTATACCTGGACTGCGCACGGAATATCGGCCTGTCGCGCAAGGTCCTGAAGTCGGAGGGCCGCTCGGATTCATATCTATAATAATATAAGCGAAAGTGTGTCTGTGTGTGTGTGTGTGTGTGTGTGTGTGTCCGCTCCAGGTGCCGCCCCCTGTGGCGGAATCCCCTCATATGGCACAGTTTTGGAACCGGCTCGAGCAGGGGAAGGTTTTTAGCCCATTTGTGAGATGATCCGATCACTTTTTGTTTTCTTTTTTTTTCTAGCAGCCTATTAGCGAGAATTGTGAAAAAAAAAAAGTGGGTTGCGAGAATTGAGGAAACCTTGATGTAGGGTGATGGGTAATGGGTGAGTGAATGGGTGGGGTGATGGGTGTGGGGTGATGGGTGAGTGAATGGGGGGGGGTGATGGGTGAGGGAATAGATGGGGTGATGGGTAATGGTGAGTGAATGGGTGGGTGATGGGTGTGGGTGATGGGTGAGTGAATGGGGGGGGGTGATGGTGAGGGAATAGATGGGGTGATGGTAATGGGTGGTGAATGGGTGTGTGGTGATGGATAATGGGTGAGTGAATGGGTGGGGTGGTGGGTAATGGTGAGTGAATGGGTGGGGGTGATGGTAATGGTGAGTGATGGTTGGGGGTGATGTGAATAGGTTGGCGTTAATACATACATTTCTACATCCATGATTTCAGGAAAGCTAGAAGGGGCTATCTGGAGAGTGTGTTTGGTGGGCCGAAGGACCACCAAACACAGGTGGTGGGCCGAATAGCCCTCCGCAGGAGCTAGCCAAAAAGTCCGCCCGGAGGGCGGCTTTGCGGCTAGTGTATATATATATATATATATATATATATATATATATATATATATATATATATATATATATATATATATATATATATATATATATATACGGATCATATAAACTGGTTTATCAGTATATATGATATACTGTAATCTTCGTAAATGTTTGTTCTATAGTATTATCAAATAAAAAATAGTAAAACACGCTAAAGAAATGCCATTACGAGACTATGAAGAAATATGCATGAACTTAATATTCACTTCAACTCTTCGCCATTTAAAACTTTGCGAGTCAACTTTTATCATGAAGGGTATCAATAGAAGCGCAATTTTATTAGCTTTCCATTGCTATATTTCGTTATCTGATAAATGAATTAGAACCATGCATAAATTAGCCGTAACTAAATAAATAAAATCATCAATCGGGTAATTTTCCCGATTGATGAGGTTATTTGTTTAGTCAACGCTAATTTATACATGGTACTAATTCATTTATCAGAAAACGAAATATATAAGTAAATAAATAACATCATCAATCGGGAAAATTACCCGATTGATGATTTTATTTATTTATTTAACGCTAATTTATGCATCGTTCTAATTAATTTATCAGATAACAAAATGCATCAATGGAAAACTAATAAAATTGCGCTTCTATTGATACCCTTCATGATAAAAGTTGACTCGCAAAGTTTTAAATGGCGAAGAGTTAAGTGAATATTAAGTTCATGCATATTTCTTCATAGTCTCGTAATGGCATTTCTTTAGCGTGTTTTACTGTTTTTTATTTGATAATATTATAGAACAAACATTTACGAAGATTACAGTATACCATATATACTGATAAACCAGTCTATATGATAGTCCATAGACCACCATATCTCTTTGTCGGGCGCCCCGCAGGCCCCTAAGCAGCCCCGCAATTCAAAACATTGTCTCGTGCGCAGTCCAGGTATACAGTGGTCTATGCCTCACCCATTCACTTACCTATTACCCATCACCCTACATCAAGGTTTGCTCAATTCTCGCAACACACTTTTTTTTCTTCAGTTCTCGCTAATAGGCTGCTAAAAAAAAAGAAGAAAAAAAGTGATCGGATCATCCTATAAGTGGGCTTAAAACCTTCCCCTGGTCAACCTGATTCCAAAACTGTGACATATGATGGCATTCCGCCACAGGGGGCGGCACCTATCGCGGACAGACAGACAGACACACACACACACACACACACATTTTCGCTTATATTATTATAGATTATAGTGATTTGCCACGCACTTCTACCACATTTGTTATGTTGTTATATTTGGAAGGCATTGAATATATAATTTATTTACTATTATTATTATTATTATTAATTTTTCTTTAAGTCAACGTTTTTAACTTTGTATTTGATGAATAAATTTATAATTAACCAACCCAACTGTCCTTAAATAAATACACATACCCACATTAATACTATTATTATTATTTATTTATTTTTTATTATATATATACATATAATTTTTTTTTTGTGCTTTTTTGTGAGTAGGCTGTTATTTGCTTTTGTTCTTTTCACCGTTGAGGCAGTGTCCGGTGTTCGTTGGTTTCACGTAGACGTTTGTGATGAATGATTCTTCTTTCTGCGTAACAAGGACGTCTAAGAACGGCATTGATTTGTCTGAGCTGATCTTAGACGTCCTTGTAACGCAGAAAGAAGAATCATTCATCACAAACGTCTACGTGAAACCAACGAACACCGGACACTGCCTCAACGGAGAAAGCGAATGCCCGCAGAGATATAAAGACTCCACAATCGGTGCTTACATCAGAAGAGCTTTCACACACTGCAGTACATGGCAACTTATGCACAAAGAAATCGAGCGATCCACTCAAGTCCTCATCAACAACGGCTTCAGCGAGAGAGACATCAACCGTCAGACTAAGAAAATCTTGGAGAACTGGTACAACCCTAACGCCACAAAAAAGAGTCAAGACATAACTATCTTCTACCGGGCTTTCTTCTCCACCGCTCACCAGGAAGAAGAAAGAATAATATCACAAATCGTCCACCGTAATATGAAACCTGCAGACCCAGAGAGGAGAATAAAACTACAAATTTATTACAAAAACAAGAACACCAGCAACCTCCTTCTCCGTAACAGCCCAAGCCAGACGAAGGAGACAAAACAAAAATCCCATGTCGTATATAGGATCACATGCAAAAGAGGAAACTGTGAAGTCCTCCCCTCATCCTACATCGGCATGACGACAACGAAGCTGTCCAGACGTCTTACTTGCCACCTAACTTCCGGAGCCCCAAAAAGTCACCTATTAGAAAAACATGGCATCATCATCACAAGAAAATTGGTTGACATGTGTGCAGATGTGCGGCGACTTCCAATTCTAGAAGCACTATACATAAAAGAGATCAATCCCAAGCTTAACGTACAGGCAAACGACCTACAAGCTCTACCCAGCATGAAAAGAACAAAAGCAAATAACAGCCTACTCACAGAAAAGCAAAGCGAGGACCAAACAACCAATAAGCGTCTCCCACTCACGGAGACGAGAAGCAGAAGCTATCTACCAATCAGCGCCGCCAATAGGCTGCGTGGCAGGCAGGCTTCATCTATAAATAGCGCTTCACCCCGCATCAGGGTTGTGAACTGTACGATAATTATCGTATTTGTACGATAATTTGACTATCCGTACGATGTACGATGCATGGTTGAGAATCGTACACGAAAATACGATAATTGACTCACAAATATAATTACATTATAAAGTCATACAAAAATGGTCATCGCAAAAAAAAAAAAAATCTGTCGCTGTCAACTTCCGCGAGAGAGTTAGAGAGTTTTGAGTTCTTTTGGTCCTTTGCAATGGATTTGGACCGTTGCTTGCCGCATTAGAACGCAGATTGTGAGAGGGTATTTAGCAAGATTAACCTTACCAAGACAAAGGTAAGGTTTGACACTGACTTCTAACGGGAACCATACTTGGTTCTCTTCCAGCAGCGCAGTGTGTAAGGGAAAAGGGAGATTGTGTTACTTTCATCCCTACACATGATATGATATGTCGATAACAACTGACACACTATCATTATAAGCGCCAGCTGACACAGGGGATAAAAGAATAGAGGAGGAACAGGAATTCCTCTTTTCTTTTGAGGAGGATAGCTACGTAGAGTTCTCGAGTTCACCTTTTTTCGAGTCATTGTAGCCTATGTGTTACTAAATATATATTTTTTTATTTAATTTCATTTATTTTGGAAAAAATAAATTAATATGGAATTTTGTCATGATTGGATGTATTATATATTTTGGTGAAAAGAGAAAATATTTTTATGAGGAATGCTGAATTCAATGATGTATATCAGTGGTTCCCAACCTTTTTTCTGTTGTTTCCCCCTGCAACCATCCGGATTTCCCCCTTCAAGGAAAAAAGTAGCCAATACACAACATTTACTTGTTTAATAACACAAGTATATCGACACTATCCTCTAGTCTATATCTATATATACTTGAAGAAAAGTCAATAGCCGCATTCTAAAACTTTTTTCTGTCGACTGAATGCTAGTAATTTAGATGTGTGGGTACTCCGTAGTGTAGGGGTAGCACGCTCGGTTCACAACCGAGAAGTTCCGGGTTCGATCCCCGGGCGGAGCGGAAACAGTTGGGCTGTTTCCTTAAAACCCGAGCCCCTGTCCACCCAGCAGTGAATGGGTACCGGGTGTTAGCCGGGGTTTTGTGACCCGCCTCCCGGGGTGCTGGCTTCGGCCAACACTATCAGCACTAGCAGACAGCTCTCTCTCCTCCTTGGAGGAGATACTTGATACTTGATACTTGATAGTGTATTTGGCTTGGTGTAATACAATATTGTTCATAATCAATTATACAGTCTTATAAGCCACGGTCCATTAAGCCGAAGCTCTTTTATGGACCTCATGCTATGATAATTTCGTTGTCTCTCGTGGACTAAAGAGAGAGAGCTGTCTGGTTACAGTGGAGATCCATCTCAGCTGCGTCGATAACTGACGAAATTCTTCAAACAAACAAACAAACAAATGTCCCTCAGAATAAATTTCCCCCTTAGAATCCTGAAATTTCCCCCCAGGGGGAAATTTCCCCCAGGTTGGGAAATACTGATGTATATAGTTATCTACTGACTATATTATTTTAGCTAAGGTTGTACGATAATCTATCTGAAAATACGATAATTTTGGTGGTTTGGTACGATAATGTGGGCTACAAAAGTTCACAACCCTGCCCCGCATTCAAGTCATGCAGTCTCACGTCGCGCCTCACAGAGGAAGGTCCTTCACCCCGCGCTCCCCAGCTCACCTCTTACCTAGTTGCAAAGTTGCCAGATTTGGGGATTTCGGGGCATTGATGGGGACATGGGGACATTCATTCTCGATTTGGGGACTTTTGAGGCTTCTGAATAAAATATGTATTTTATCGCTTAAAATAATATTAATATGAAGGTTAAAAGAAAACAGGAGGTTAAACCGACGGCAAGGAAGAAGTAATTTGAGCTTCATTGATCCCAAAGAAGTAAGTCAAGAAATGTGGTCTCCATTGGTCCATTGGCTAGTGTATTTCCTGGAATTGTAGGTCCTGACAAAATAAATCGCCTAGACAAAGAATGGAGAGTACTAAGAAACACCGATCTTGCTGATTCAGAAATCAATGATGTTGAAGGCTTCTGGGAGACAGTTAGAGAAATAAAGAGTGGTGATGAAACCCCCATGTTTCCAAATTTGTCAAGTTTTGTTTCTGGGCTATTGCGTCTTCCTCATTCTAGTGCCACAGCAGAAAGGATATTTTCATCTGTAAACAATTTAAAAACAAAACTAAGAAACAAATTCTCAACCAGAACTCTAGTTGGACTTCTGCATTCAAAGCGGTATTTGAAAGGCCGGGAATGTTTCAATTTTGCTGTAAATGATAAACTAGTCAACATGATGACTTCAGATATCTACAAATACCATGAACATGATGATTCGAGTGATGATAATATTTAGTATGCATGTAGTTAGTATTTAGTAGTAGTGATGATATTATTTAGCTAGTTATTCTATTCTTTCTGGCTTAGTACAGTATGTCCAGAATATTAGTTGGATTATTTAAGTTCCCCAAGAGGCTAAGAGCATTAATATTTTCATTTATTTCTGTATCATATTTCTAAGCAATTTAAGGATATGTATCATCCCCATCAGCCTAAAGTAGAACATTTTATTAAATGTATTTTTTATTAAATGCTCATGAGGCTGTATCCTATTACTGCCTTTTTTTGTTTTTGCAGTCCTGTGAAGATTATAATAAAAAAGTGAATTATGCTACTTCATGTGTAATGTAATATATTATGTAAAACAAAGTATGAATTAATATCATTAAATCAACATTAAAATCAACATAGCAATTTTAATTTACATGTGGAGTAGCTATGTTGCATATATTTCAGCATTTTTATAACAAGTATGGAAATATTTGAAATGGGGATTTCTGGGGATTTTCCCCCGAATATATAGGGATTTTTAGACCAGGCTGTCTGGCAACCCTGCCTAGTTGCCAGACATTCAGTTCGCCCTTCATAGACTTGCCCTTGAGCTTGCTCTGACTGTTATATGTACAGGCTTGCTGCTCCTGTCAGGGAGCTGCAGGGAGACAAGATTAAGTAGTTGTCTGGTGGCCTGGCACCGCTGTTCCGCTGCGCACCTACGTGTTGTGCCGGCCTGGGGCCTGCCTTGTTTGTGTACGTTGGGTTGTTTGTCTGGTTGGTTGTGTTTGTGGTTTGCCTTGTTTAATAGTATAGTAATAATAATAATAAGTACTTAATATAATTTAGTTTAAATATACCACACTGGCTCGACTCTTGTCTCCTGCGTTGTCAGTAGTTCTTGTTAGCTGTGTTTCTACCTCGGTAGCCAAGTTTGTTGTGTTGTGTTGCCGTGTTCCAGCCTCGGCAGTCTTGTTTGTTGTGTTGCTGTTAGCTCTCCCCTTTGGGTGAAGAGCCCGCTCAGGTTGCAACACCTAAGGAGACACCAAGCTCCCTCTGGACAGTGCACTCTGTTGCACGGATATACGTGTATACCGTGGCAACTAGGGTGTTGGTCGCCCATTAGAGTTCCTCGGGGTGGTACGAAGCCGAACCCGGCGGTCGCTGGCTAAGGCCAGTGACACTAAGGGGACCCTTAGAGGGCTGGTTATAGGAAGCACCGAGGGTAGGGCATAGCTCAAACAGGTATGGTAAGACCCTCACGGGGCAGCAGGTCCGTTGACCTACGACGCCTATTAGTAGGCGGGGTCACGTTACGACTTAGCTGTAGGATTAGCGTAGCAGTGGTTCTGCTCGAAGCAGTCTCGTTTTGGGAAGTATAGTAATAGGTTTTTCTTTTCAAAAATGATAGATTAAAGAAACATGGCGAGAGTTAAAATAAAGCACAAGTCATCACAGGACCGCCGTACCAAAATAGACCTCTTAAGGATACTCTCAGAACACAAGCGTCTACGCAACAAAAATCATCCCAATAAATGAAGGCTTCATTTTAATAACAAAAACAGACAATGATGTAGACTTAATTTTCGGAAAAGACACTAAATGCCAATTAACCAGCGCATCCTTTGTACCCATTGTTCCACCCGAACTAAAAGCTAAAAGATCAGTAATCTTAACCAGGGTGGATGACCATATTTACCTCAACGAAAAGGATGATATAATAGAAGAATTAATAAAACAAAATACATGGATAGGGGAAGAAGATGTAGATGACCTGTACAAATTCCCCAAGTCGAACACAATAAATATAACATTCTCCCTGACAAACATAGCAAAGAAAGCCCTAAATTCAGGATTTCTACTATTTTCTATGTCTGTGCCCAGTAACCTAATCAAAGGAGAAGAATATATACCTATAATCTCATGTATGAGATGCTACATGATAGAAGACCACTACACAAACCAATGCACACAACAAAAAGATTACAAAATATGCTCAGAATGTGCAGAAGAGGGTCACTCCTGGCACCAGTGTAAAAGTGAGACAAAAAAATGCATAAATTGCGAGGGACCACATAGAACTTTAGCAATGAAATGCCCTTTCAGGAAAAAGACCATTGAAAGTAAAAGGAAAGTTAACAATGACAAAGAAACTAACAAAAAAACACACTGAAATCATAAAATCAAATACTAAAGAAACAGACCTTAACATTAACTTAGAAAAAAATACACCAGCAAAAATACTGACATGCATGCTACATGCACACCTGGCAAACATCGCAGAATACGAGGCACATACGAGGCTACCCTTAACAAGACACTAAAATTAAATAACTTACCAGAAATCAAAATACCTGAAATTCCAAATAGCAAAATCATAGCTATGGCTACCAATATACAAGAAGAAACAGACACTATAGGGATGGAACATACTGAAACACCACAAGAAAATGCCGAACAAGACACAACCAACATACACAGGATTAAAGGAGAAGATTTAGGTCTGGCAATAATTATTTCAACTTCACAAGGTAACTTAACTTAAACTTAAGAATGATAAGTGAAGCAATAGAAGAAAAGAAATATAAATGGTCTTACACCAACCCTAGTTATGAAGAACAGGAAATACTACAATTAATATCAAACAACAAAATTGACTTAGAAAATTGCTGGAGAGTTACAGAGGATGAAAAGTTCAGGAAATTAAGATCAGGGTTACATGAACAAAAAACACCACCACCAAAACATCAAAAAAGGGAAAGACACCAAAGCAAGTAACGCACAATATGGATACAATTAGAATATTACAGCACAATGTAGCCCATTGGAAAACAAACAAATACAATCTAATATTAAATTACAAAGACATAGATCCTGATATAATTCTTATTAATAGTCACGGTTTAAAAAATGATGAATCACTTAAAATATTCAATTATACTACATACAAACTCAATACTAGTAATGAAATGCACGATGGTAGTGCAATCCTGATCAAAAACAATATCAAACATACAATAAGAGATGATTACATCACAGACATTATACAAATAACAATAGACAGACACAGGACCAATAAATATAGTTACAACATATCTTCCACCACGCAGACCTTATCTTCCTATCCCGGATTTTCATAGGATAGCATCAAATTACATACCAACTTATATTTTAGGAGATTTAAATGCTAAACATAGGATCCTTGGAGACAATTATGACAATACAGTAGGAAAGGGACTGAAACTTCTCATAGATAACAACAAACTTAATCATATTGGCCCTGATCATCATACTTATATAACAAGTAACACTCAAACTACACCTGATATTATACTCTGCAACAACAAAACATATCATAAGTATACAATGGAAGCAGGACCGATGACAACCTCAGACCACATACCTATAATATTCACTATATCATCTCAAGCTATCAAAATAGTAACGCCACCAAGTAACTTTAATAAAGCAGATTGGGATCTAATACAACAACAAATAACAAATAACATTCACACAACAAAACTTACCAATAATGCCTCAAAACAACAAATAGACTCAGCTCTCAATTCTTGGTACGAAACAATAATAAAAGCAATAGAGGACTATGTACCCAAGTCAAACATCAAAACAATTACCAAATCATTATTAAATAAGACAGTTAAAAGTATACAATATTATATTTCTAATCTAATAGAAGAAGCCAAAAGGAAAGGGTGGACAAGGGGCAAGTTTCTAGCCTTTAAACAATTAAGAAAAGCTCTAATAGAAGAATGCAAAAAACAAAATAACATAAATTGGCAAGATAAAATTCTGCAACTCAAAAATAAATATAAGACACCTACCGTAGATAACAGTGAAGTCGCCACCTGCAGTGAAGTCGCCAGGCGCCAAATATTACGAATTATAGCATCACTACTGATTTTTATGTGCCACTGAAGATGTTACACAGTAGTTTATATCATGACTGTATAATCTACCCTGTTTCAGCGTTGTTTTATGCTTTGTATCTGCAAATATAACTGTTGTGCATTTTGCTTCTCACGTTTTTCTTCGCGCGATGACAGACCGTAGCTGATCACCTTTCGGGCGGCAGGACACAGACTTGCCAGATCTTTCAAACTTTAATAGAATTTATTTTCACGTTGGCAGAGGAATTTTTTTATATCCAAGCATCTTCCGCAGCTAATATATATAGAGACTTGTTTTACTTTACCTCTAATTTCCCTGAATTCCCCAGAGTGGCGACTCAACTGTTGGGTTGAAATACTAGCTGGCGACTTTACTGTAGTAGGTATAGTGAAGTCGCCACTCGGTTTTATTTTTGTCATTTGTTCATTTATAGCCCTAATATGACACAGATGAAGACACAAAATGACACAGACTTTCCAGATAGACCCTTCTAACTTTCCTGAAATCATGGATGTACAAATGTAAGTATTAACGCCACCACACGTCTGTAAATAACCAAGAAACGTTGAACTGGCGACTTCACTGTTATCTACGGTAGGGAATTCTGGCAAAATATTAAGCAGTTGAAAGGAAACAAAGATAATACTTCACCATACATTATCCATAATAACAAGAAGGTATACTTAGAGGAGAAGGAGGAAATATTTAGAAATATATGGAAGGAAATGTTTTACATCAGTCCACAAGAAAACATACATTTTGACAGACAAAATGAAATTATTGTAAACAATTACACCACAGAACATACTAATAGGATTACAAATTACAATCACTCTGACCTAAGAAGATTAGATGAAAACAACTACATGACAAAGGTAATAACAAGGCAGGAAATTGAAAATATACTAAAAAAGATGAAAAACAGCTCCTGGGCAAAGTAAAATCAACAAACTAATCATTTCCAAAATACCTGAGAATGCCATAGAATCATATATAGAGATACTTAACCATTCCTTCTCTATGGGATACTTCCCACACAAATTTAAGCACGCATCAATAAAACTAATACCTAAACCCAATAAAGCAAGCACAAACCCAATCAACTAGAGACCCATATCTTTACTACAGGTTCCAGGAAAAAATTTCCAAAATTAATAAACCACAGACTAAAGAATTATTTAGAAATAAACAATAAATTACCCGACACTCAACACGGATTCAGAAACTCAAGGGGCACTGACTCTGCCATTGCCATAACACTTGAGAAAATAGCACACTCCCTAGCAAGAAAAAATTAATGTTACATAGTACTTCGTGACGTATCTAAAGCATTCGATAAGGTAGGGCATGAAGGCCTGAAGTACAAAATTTTATCACTAAATATGCCTGACATCATTTCGAGACTATTATGTACATTCCTTGATAGAAGAACAGCAAATATCACAATGAATGGGTACCAAGGACTACATTTAAAAATATCGAGCGGTGTTCCGCAAGGAAGTGCGCTCTCTCCAACACTACACAATATACACATCAGATATCCCCACATCTTCATATGGATGCCTTAACATCATGTATGCCGATGATATAACACAAATCATCACACATCAAAGCAAGTCGAAAAGAATGATGGCGAAGAAAGTAGAAACAGAAATAACAACACTAAACAATTATGAGAAAAAATGGAAAATTCAAACAAACACCACTAAATTTAAGATAATTCCTTTAACAGCTAGGAAAACACATCCGGTCTCAATAGCAGGAAACATCATTCCCTACTTAACAGGGAGAGATTTTAGGATTAAAGATAAACACAAGATGAATTCTTCCACATGTCAAACACACCACCAATAAAGCAAACCATGCATTGAACATGATCAAAAGATTTAATAGCCTTCCAAAAGATATAAAAGTACATCTAGTTAAGGCCTTAATAATACCAATACTAGAATATCCATCGTACCCATTTCATTGCTCACATTATCAAGAACGAACTTGCTCAAACTTCAAATAATTCAAAACAAGGCTCTTCGCTTTGCTCTAGTAGAAAAATACCCATACAATATTAATACTGAACAAATGCATAACCTGGCTAAATTAAAACCAATAAATATCAAGACTTTTTGAAAAGGCAATAAGAACAAGAGACAGATTAACGAACATAATCTAAGATAAACACTACCTAGAAATAATAGGAGAAAGAGACAATAAAGAGCATGGAGGGTTTCAGAAACCTTCCAAAAAGGTAAATAGAGGACAACCGTATCCAATCTTCACTGCAAATTAATTACTGAAAAAAAAGAAAAAAAAACCATAAATCATAATTGTTCTCTATGTATGAATGGGTGGATGCATGGATGTATAAGTCTATATTAATGTATAAAAAAAATATATATATATATAATAAAAAATAAATAAATAATAATAATAGTATTAATGTGGGTATGTGTATTTATTTAAGGACAGTTGGGTTGGTTCATTATAAATTTATTCATCAAATACAAAGTTAAAAACGTTGACTTAAAGAAAAATTTATAATAATAATAATAATAAATAAACGATATATTCAATGCCTTCCAAATATAACAACATAACAAATGTGGTAGAAGTGCGTGGCAAATCACTATAATCTAATATAAAGCAAGGTGGATCGCCCACCATCTATTTGCTCTTATACTGTATTTCATTTTCTCTTGCTTTACATTTCTTCAACTCAATTCTTCTTTCCCCCCCCCCCCCTGTCTATCCCCCCCAAACCAAACCAAACTAAGTCATGCTCACCTCTACACCTGAGGAGAAAACATCTTCCACATGCTGCTGAAGAAGGGTTCTTAGACCCGAAATCGCGATACAGCAAAATGTCAAGCTACGGCGAAGTCATACAAGTGATTACAAAAGAGAATAAGACACTCTTAAGACAAAGAGAAAATATCTTTAAGAAGATAATAAGCGCTGAACTAGCTATTTCTTTTAACGAGATCTGTCTCAGAGAAAATCTCCTGCCGTATATACTATATATATATATATATATATATATATATATATATATATATATATATATATATATATATATATATATATATATATATATATATTGCCTCAGTCGCTGGGGATCAGGTTAAGATACTGTACAGAAAGACAAGATCGCTGAGCGTTGAGGTGTTGTACACCAAGACATATGTCCAGCAGTTCGGTTTGGTCGTGCGTGTGCAGCAGACATGATGAGGTCTTGTAAAGTTTCAAATACCCTACGCGCGTGACCCATAATAATGATGGTTCTTGCCAAGAAGGCATCCAACAGCCCGGCGTGGCTTACGTTCGGTGAAAGGGATCACAAGATCGCTGTCGCTGGTATTCTTGGTATTCTTTGCAGAGACACATGAACACCAAACATCAACCTGAAATAGTTCAACGCATTGAGGCTTTCTCAATATTCCGTAGAGGGATTTATTCATGAATAATTACAATATCGTCACACCCTTGAAGCTGAAAATAAAAAGTAAATTATTATAGTGTCTGCATGAGAACCGCAGGAAACACGATGTGATACACGATGGTACTCACGTTGCAGGAGATCAATATTAAATCCTCAAATAAAGCTGTACGAGTCTTATTTATGACAAATATACCTCAAATTAGGAAAGCCTTGTCCCACACAATAAATTATCTCGTTCCAGTCCAAATTACACGCCGTTATGAATACCATGTGTGGTAATGCATAGGATATTATTTTTTCAACAATTAAATTTTATAAAATTTCCTTAAACTAGACGTGATGGTAGAGATGCAAATTTCTCCCTAAGCTTATCAAACACAAAAATCAAGCTTGTTCAATTATGAAATCCTTCGATGACGGAAGACAGCGTCAAAGCAGACAGGATCGAGATATGTATAGGGTGAGACGGAGGTGATGGTGACTCGACTAAGGAGACGTTTAAAATTAATGAGGGTTTACCAGTCAAGTCTGTTGATGCCGGCAGAACTGGGTCATTTGGGACGTATTCTGCGCATGGATGTCACAATGGTTTCATCTGATGTCATTACCCTGCATCTCAGTTTAATCCGATATTCCTTGTTTCTGGACAATGGAAAAGAGAACGCCCGATGCTACATGGGTTTGGAGTGATTAACAATACCGACTAGCGGAATAATCAAACATTAAAGCCTCATTTTGAACCATTCATCTCGGCAATACTTGTTTACCCTCGCTACACATATATTCACTTGAATCATTTAGTACCACACTCGCCCTTTCCCTAAACAAACCTAATAAAGAAAAAAAGAAATACACTCAAGTCCCTTAATTGCATTCACCATCACTCGTCTCTTCCCTTCATTCCCTTCACGTCTTTTTTTCTTCCTCTCCCTCTCATTCTGCTCCACCACAACCACACACGCTGTTCCCAATTCTTCCTCAAGCCCACGCCTCTCCTCCTCCACCCACGCACGCCCATTCTTCTTCTGGTGCTTTCCATCAGATCCCTCGCAGCCTGATTAGCGGAGGTGGCCAGGCTGTTAAGGAGCTGCCCGTTGCCGAGGTTGTTGAGTCCGCTGTTGACGGAGTACAAGTTGCTGCTCAGGGTATCCTCGACGTCGAAGTTGATGATGGAGCCGAGTACAGAGGCTGCCGAGGAGACGGAAGGCGCAGGACAGCCGGCACGCCACTCCAGCCGCCGCACGGTGCCCGATCGAAAGGCTTGATCCAGGCCACAGAACTCGAAACTGTTGGGGAAAGGTGGTGGTGAGAGCGTGAATGAGAGAGACAAAGAGGAACAGAAAGAATTGTATAACCTAATATCAGGTCACCATGAATGCATACCTAAAACACACACACCTGAAGACAAAGCAAAGACTTGCAAGGCTCGTTTCCTATTCTCCTACCGACGATGAAAATATCGATAATGTCCGTTGCCATTACATTATCTTAGTTTTTTTGTCCTTTATAACTGCCCCCTTCCCCTTATCACAACTACCTACTCATGTACATTTCCATCACATCTAATGTTCTTTCAATACATCCTATTATCATTCCTAATAAAATTGTGGTAGTATGTAAGACTATCCCGTATAATAGTATTTTTCTCAGTTTTCTCGTCCCACATTCTTCGAGTAAAGTCGAAGAACCGAGGTATTCAAGTGACTATTTATCAGGTAAGTTTGATGTCATCATGTAATTCACTTCAGCCAGTCAAATGATTTAGTGAGTCTTAACTGTACTAATGTATTTTGTCGACCACATTAAGGGCCAGTTGCAAGAACGTCTCGTCGTGTGCCCTATAGGTTCCCGGCGTGGTAATACTCGACGGCTCAGTTCCAAGAACAGCGTAGTGTCACACATATCGTGTGCCCGATCGGGAGAAGTTCATTGGGCGGTACAGCCCTACCGACGAGATCATTGATGAGCACCATTATAGTATATGATTAGATACTTTCATTGAACGTCAATAATCAACCATCAATCAACCAATCAATCAACCAATAATCATTTGCGACAGAAACGGTTGGATAGAAAATTTCCCTTCAGATTAATTCAAAACACATCGAAACTTACCAGAAAGAAATTGTTTCGTCCACCAAAGGAAGTTCGGTGTTCCTCTGGAAATTTACCGAAAGAAAGATTAAAGGGGTGAAAGGAGAGGTATTGAAGAGGTGAAACAAAGTATGAGGTTATGAGGGGTAAGAGAAAGTTTAAGGCGGTGAGAGGGGAGGTATTGAAGAGATGAAACAAAGTATGAGGGATGAAAGGGGAGGAATTGAAGGGGTATAGGGAGGTATTTGAAGGGTGTAAGGGAAGTTATGAAGGTCACTTCTCACAAACACCTATGTTTCGCCTGATCAGTTTCCTTTCGCGAAACTGAAGTCATATTATAGCATTGAACATAGCATAGAAGCATATTATAGAGCATAATATAGCAATATAAAGGGCGTAAATGGTATAGGAATAATGCATATATGTAAACAAAACAAAAATTTACCCAGTGATCACGTTAGCTCCACCCCTTTATGTGACGTCACGAGTTGTGACAACTGTGATTGGCTGTTGACATCCCTATACCACATATTCTTCCAGAAGACGGGAATATGCTAGCCGCCTGCATACAGACGTGTTCGGTACCTGTACTTGGTCGCGGCCTGCCCATTGGTGAACGAGGGCTGCGCCGCATCGGCTGCTCGCCGGCGATTGCTCAGTTAGAACTGTATTAAGAATATTAATCATCAATCTTACTATTATTATTATTATTATTATATATATATATATATATATATATATATATATATATGCCTTCGGTATCCTGACAAGATATTCCCGTTCTCTGGAATAGTATGCGGTGTGGGGATGTCAAGCCAATCACCGATGTCCATGCTCGTGATGTCACATTGGGTGTGGAGCCTACGTGATCGCTAGGCTATAATCTGTATGTCATGTCTATGATTTGACTTATCATATTGTTTAATCTAACCTTACCTATACTAACCTAACCTAGCCCAACCTAACCTAACCCAACCTAACCTAACCTAGACTTTTAAATGATATTAAATAAAGCACAGATTATAACCCAACGATCACTTAAGCTACACCCCCATGTGACGCCACGAGCTTGGACAACGGTGATTGACTAGAGACCTCACCCATACCACATACTAGTATTCCAGAGAACGGCAATATGCATCCTGACGGCTGGGCGCCCCACGCACGATGGAAAATGTCTGGTTCTTAAAACTAAGCCTAAATACGAGGAAACAGGAGAAGGTGAGGAAAAAGGACGAGGAAAATGAGGAGGAGGAAATGGAGGAAGAGTAGAAGGAGCATTACAACGTCGGAAAAATTTTATGTTAAAGAAAAACATGAAAAATAACGCAGAGTACGGAATAAAGTAAAATGGAAAGAAAAAAGAAGTGATAAAATAATAAGGATACAGAGTAAAAGAGGAATAGGAATGAGCAGGAAGAAAATAATTTACAAGTAAAAGTATCGATTAGTAAGAAAAGGCGAGAGAATAAGAAAAAGGGAGAAAGGAGAGGTAGACTAAAGGAGGAGTAAAGGAGGTAGAACATTAAGAACAAGAAAGACAAAAGTTAAAAAAGGGCGAAAACAGGAGTAGATGAAAAAAATATTTTACGTAAGAAAAAATATAAATGAATGTAAATGAAACAATGAATGAAGAAATGTTTTGTGATATGGAACCAAATTTTTTGAGAAGATTAACTACACAGCGTAGAAGACACGAAGAAAATGCAAGGAAGATGAGGAAAGAGAAAGAAAAAGAAGCAAAAGTGATAGTAGTAGTAGTAGTAGTAGTAGTAGTAGCGGTTGTGAAGGTAAAGAATAGAAGAAGGAAAAGATTAACTTACAGGAGACCTAAGAAATGGAAACAAAAGGAGGAGAGGAGGCGTAGAAGGTGTTCCCTCGCAAAGAGACGTGGCCAGCATGCCAGAGTGAGGACGAGGGTGAGACGCTCCAAAAAGCGTGGCACACATCACCACTAACACGATTCCACTCCCAGTGACTCTGTGGCTTCCAGTTTCCCTCTATCATGTGTATGTATTTACCTACCTAGTTGCATTTACCTAGTTGTATTTTACAAGGCCTAATCTACACTCGTATGGTCCCATCTCCATATCTACATTCTATTTTGCTTCCTTAGAGCTTGTTGGCCGAAGCCACCACCCCGAGAGGCGTGACACAACCCCCGGCTAACACCCGGTACCCATTCACTGCTGGGTGGACAGGGGCTCGGGTTTAAAAGAGACCGCTCATCATTCTCCGATCCGCCCGGGGATCGAACTTGGGATTTTTCGGCTGTGAATCGAGCGTGCTAACCACTACACTACGGATTACCCTTGTGTGTGTGTATGTGTGTGTGTGTGTGCATGTGTGTGTGTGTGTCTGTGTTTAACCGCATTATTAGCAGAGTTAGAATTTGCATCAAGGTCATCAGAAGTAGCTGAGAGAGAGAGAGAGAGAGAGAGAGAGAGAGAGAGAGAGAGAGAGAGAGAGAGAGAGAGAGAGGGAGAGCGAGTAAAATATTGAGAAAGAGAGAGGTTCCAAAGCAGTCACAATTTTTTTTTTCTCTCTCTCTCTCTCTCTCTCTCTCTCTCTCTCTCTCTCTCTCTCTCTCTCTCTCTCTCTCTCTCTCTCTCTCTCTCTCTCTCTTATATGTATTTTGTTGATGTAGTGAATGGCTGAGTGAGAGATAAATTGAATGACGTGTTTATCTGATTGATCACAGACCACCTAACTGACTGACTGACTGATTGATTGACTGGCGTGAATTGACTATCGACATTATATTCAGCTGACAATTATTAACAGGACTCATGCATCTGGCTATCGTGATTTTTTTTTTTTACATATGTAAATGAATGGGAACCAGTGTGGATGTTGCTCGGAATATGAAAATCCTTTAAAGGTGTACAGTTGGAAACATCTGAACATCCGAGTTAAGATTATATATATATAAGAATATTATATTAGATTTTATATTAATCTTTGTATTAATCTTGTTTTTCCGTCCCATATTTGAGGGGTTCGCCTAGTGTGCGGAAGTTTTCGTTAGGGTTCGGCGCCTCTGAAAAGGTCAAGAACCACTGATTTAGGGGAACATGGACCTGCTCAAGATGGAGTTGTCGCCAGATGAGTCTGAGGACTGAGGGTCTGATTTAATGACACTAAAATGTGTTTTGGAGTGTAGTGTATTAATTAATATAATTTAGTTTGCACTTAATAATTTGATCAATTGAGTGAGGAGTCACAGTGAGGACAGAGGTAAGATGTAACCTGTAACATCTGTAGGGTAGAGAAGTATGTATGTAAAAATAAAATAAAATAAATGAATATACATAAGTAATTTACTACTTGATAGATTGAATTAAGTGTTTTACCTTAATTTTTGCACTTTTAGATTTGCTGTTGCGGAAACTCAAATTTCTAGAAATTAGCGGACTTGTGGTAGCGGAAAGTAATGGTAAAGGTAGGCGAAAGTGCGTTTGCGGAAGTGGATTTTACTTTGTGGTGCCCAACTCTGACACACACACACACGCACACACACACACACACACACACACACACACACACACACACACATACACACACACATACACACACACACACACACGCACACATATACCGCCTGGACAGCTCGGTGGGCTAAAGCGTCCGGCACTATAATGTGTGCCGCGTTTGATCGATCCCCGGCCCCGCTCATTCCCGGGGATTTTTCAACTGAGAAATTCGGGTGATTACTGTCTCCCTTGAGCAAAGGGATGGGGGTGTGTTGTGTGTGAGATCCCAGCATTACCCTAACATCGGAAAGAATGAGCTCTAAGCTCGCACCGGGAGGGTGAAACCAGCGATCGCGAATCTGACTCACGTGGACAAGACCATGGGTAAGAGACCATGAGTGAATAACACACACACACACACACACACACACACACACACAACACTTACCTCTCCTGCATTTCTACCGAGTCGACATGCACGCGGTTCACAAACACGGCAGGGCGAGAGAGGAGGCGCCAGCTTAGGGGACTGTAGTAGGCGGTGACGTAACCCCACTCAAGGGTAGCATAACGTAGTGGTCCCAAGTCCTGTGTGCCTACCATGAAGGTGTACACGCGGCCAGGCTCAAAGAACAGCTCTCTGACGGAGTATAAAAAACGGGAGTAAGAAAAAATAAGTGAAAGTGTTAGGATTACAAATCATTACAATAGGTTCCTGCAAACAGTTTTAGATTACATGGTCCTTTTGATACAACTAATTATAATCTCATCACCATTCATGCTACTCAATACGAAGAACTCCAGTCTTTGTGTAATGCCACGATTACGGTATTCCCCTTGACTTGAAACTCCCGCGTAGTGACGTAGATAATTCTTGGGCTCATCACCATGGCAACGCGGGATGTAATTTCGTTATTCCAAAATATTTGAAGACCAAAGTTTCCCAGCAATCCTCTTATCGATCCAGAATGCTAGTAATATAATAATTTTATTTCAATAAATTCAATTAACAAAATTCACCTATACAATAGAACTTTCCCGCTAAAATTCTCCTCCTTTCTCCCCGGAGGTAATCAATTAGTCCTTAATTCACCTCATATATATATTAAGTAACTTATCCATAGTTTCTTTCGTAAATACTTTTCTCACATCTGGGCCAATTTATAATACGTTAGGTATATTCACAGGGTTCCTTAGGAAGGGACGGGGCGTGAAGGCGACAGTAGTGGCAGGTGTTTAGTCTGTTGCAGAGTGATTTGTCCAAGTCTGGTCAGTACACACTGAGACGGGACCGGGTTTTCATCCCTGCTATGCCCGGTGTAGCGATCTCACCAGCTACCTGGGTCCGAGTAGCTACACTGCCCAAATACGCGTCACTGCGCATGCGCGGCAGACGAGCTGTGCCTCACGCCGAATCTGAGAAGCTACCCTATCAGCGAAAAAGATAATATCAGCCATGGGAGAAGAAGGTAATAGGTATACGAAGGATAGAAACTTTTGTGAGC
Organism: Chionoecetes opilio; assembly: GCA_016584305.1. Taxonomy (NCBI): domain Eukaryota; kingdom Metazoa; phylum Arthropoda; class Malacostraca; order Decapoda; family Majidae; genus Chionoecetes; species Chionoecetes opilio. The sequence continues at coordinate 244,898 of JACEEZ010007436.1, read as the reverse complement.
GCATGGGACGTATCACGTTCTACCTGTTGAGTGGCAAGCATCCGCCAGGATGCAGTAAATCACAGAAAACTACACTCCTGTAGCGATATCACCAGCTACCCTTTGCTATGGCTGTAGCTACCCCATGCTTGCCACTCAACAGGTAGAATGTGATACGTCCCGTGCGCTCACAAAAGTTTCAATCCTTCGTATACCTATTACCTTCTTCTCCCATGGCTGATATTATCTTTTTCGCTGATAGGGTAGCTTCTCAGATTCGGCGTGAGGCACAGCTCGTCTGCCGCGCATGCGTAGTGACGCGTATTTGGGCATTGTAGCTAGCTACTCGGACCCAGGTAGCTGGTGAGATCGCTACACCGGGTGGACGGAGTGAAGGGCGTCCAGGACCATGGCCCGCACGGTGGTAGGTATGATCGGGCGAGAGTCCATGAAGGTGACCCCGTCAACAGCGCAGGATTTTTATAGTGACGCCTGTGATTAGAGGCTCATGCCACCCCCCTGTGTCCTCCGATGCACTCACAATCGAAGGTAGAGTTAATGGGCAGGGCATGTGGGTGTTCTTAGGCCACTCGACGGTGCAGAAAGATTTTTTGTTTTCTTCTGGGATCGAACTCGGGTCACCGAGAACGCCAGTCGGAGACGCTAATCACTCTGCTACCGCCTCCCCTCAAAGGCGTCACTATAAAAATCCTGCCTGCGCCACCACGGGCAAGGGCCGGCCATCATTGTCCTAGAGTGAACCTCCAGGGCCTACCATCCCACCCCTGGAAGTCACTGCCTACAGGCGCTATAGCCCGATATGTAAAAAAAAAAAAAAAAATGTAGGGGCAGATGACACGGGGCACCGATAATGCTGCTAAAGGATGGAGGAATCTAATGCCTCTCCTGCTCCAGTCGGTGGCGAGTCATATCTTCCGACCAACGTCGAAGGAGCGGACTCCATCCTCGAAAAGGTTAGCGATGTGGGGTTTGGAGGAGGCAAAGGCAACATCAAGAGATTCGTCTCAATGATGGAACGGGAACTTACTGCAGACAAGGTCCCTGAATGGCGACATGATGGGTTTGAGGCTATGGGTCATGCCATCTGCTCCACGAGGCCGAACTACGATCTGGCCCCGGGGTGACGGTATAGAAGATCCGGCGGTACGGTTGGTCCTGTGCATGCACAAAACTTTATGTATTTATATCTAACCTAACCTTACCTTACCTAGCCTACCAAACCTAACCTAACATAATATAAACTCTCCTAAAATAACATAACATACAGCCCTAGAGCGTAATATTTGGTCCGAGTAACAGCCCGTCTGTTTCTTTACAAGCACCGAGTTCTGCACATGTGCAGGACCAGCCGTACTACCGGATTTCTATACCGCCACACCGCTAATGTCAGTAAGAGTTGGGGATAGCATTCGGGGATAGGGAATTCGGGGATGGCCTGCAGAGTGAAGAAGCAGGGATTGATGCTGGAGTTGGTGATGATGAGGTCGGAAAAGTTGATCGATGACTGGGTGAAGACGAACTTCTCCTGGTTGAAAGTCATACCATGATTGGAACACAGTGTAAGGTAAGCGAATGTGTGCTAGAACGCTCCTCCGATGGTGTCCCAGAGTAGAGTGTCGTTGACGCATATGACCTTCTGTGGAATGCCACGAACGATCTCATCAAAGCGACGGGTGTATGCATCGCCCACTGCAAGGTGTCCTTGTGGCTCCCTTATGTAGCGGTAACGGCCAAAATCCATTATGAGGGCCATGAATTCGCGGTTCTGGACCCTGGACGTCAAGGAGGATAGTATGGTATTTATTCCAGGCGTCAAGGACAGTTTTATGGGTTCCAGGTGGGATGGATTGTGCCAAGTTAAAAGGATTTTTGTTGGGGGTTGGGGGTCCCGGCGGCATACCTGGTTTAGGGCCTGAAGATCGACCGTCTTGCGGGGTTGACCGTTCTTTTTGGCGACCACAACCATGCGCGAGCACCAGGTGGTCGGTGTGCCGACTGGGACGGGTTCGATTATGCCCATAGCGACATCCCTGTCGAGAGCGACCTTGACCTGTTCATGTGCATGGGTGAGCCGCTTATGGTCGGAAGGGGCTGGGCGGAGGTATTGAAGGCTGACATAGTAAAATTGGTAAGGAACAATGTTGTAGTTGAGGCAGATGATCGTCCGTGGGTGGGTATGGAATGAAGGTCAGTTTTGGCGGTGGGGGTTTTCTATGCGAGCCAGGGGAGTGAATTGCTGGCGTCTCGGTGATGGCGGCGACCACAGGGGAGATTGGCGAGGGCAATGGAAATGAAGCAGGGAGGGATCACTTGAAGTGCCCAGCATGCAGGGAAGCTAATGACGAAACCAGAGACGCCACGGACAATGTAGAATACTTCATGGAACGTGGATGGGGGTCGGCGTCGGTGGCGGCATCAGTGGTCAAATGAGTCGGTAGGTATCCAAAAACGTCAAAGAGGTGACCTTCCACAGCCCGGACGCGCTGTGTTGTTTATAGGAAGTGGCAGGGCCGAGTCGGTGGAGTAGCGAGGAACCAGCAATGGACACCTGGCACCGGGGTCAGGGTGTGTCGTGACAGTGGTCTGAACCCGCAACGGGGCCAGGGAGGGATTGGAGGTGCGTTAGCAGCAACAGTCTGTAATGTAGAGAGCAGTGAGGTCAGAGAGGTTGAAAGAGCCCGTGCCTCCGTCCCAGGTAAGATGGCCGATAAGTACGGAGGAGAGTGGGGCCACGGACTTCAAGCGGGAGACAAAGGAAAAGTAGCTATGTTGCCGCACTTGGTGCATAGCTGACCCCATGCAGGGCACTGGGTACGGTGATCGAAGCTCCTGTGGGAAATTGAGCCACAGCCGGGGAAACGGTCGAGGTCACGGCGAGGCGTGGAGGCTCCCTGAGTGGGAAAAGGCGTCCTAAACAGTGATAACGGGGTAGTTGGCAGGCGAGTCCTGGGAGGTGACGGAGGCGACGGGTGACTAGCTTTTGGCGACGGTAGGGCGAGGGGGGCCATGTCGGGCCGTAGGAGGGTGGCCTAGTCCTTTATGGCTGATTCATAGCCCGTCCAGTATTTCACAACCTCGGCCAGAGAGGTTAGCGTGCGGTCACGGGTGAGAAAGTCTTGCTGAAGGGTGGGGTCGGCTTGACCGCTGGTTAGTATCCCGTACGAGGATCTCTATCAAGTCGGTCGGGCAGCCATGGCAGAAGAACTCAAAATCGAAGGTTGCCTCAGTTGAACGGGTGACGAAGTCGCACACAGACTCGCCGGGGTGCTGACGAAGGGATTGGAATTGAAATGTGCGGCGGCACGATTGCGTTAGCTGCTAAAATGCGAGGGGATGAAAGAGATGAGGGAGGCCTCTGGGAGGACATGGAAGGACTCGTTAGCATTTAATATGGTGTTTTAGAGTGGTGGGTCACAGGACTGGCACAGTTCAATGGAGACGTCGTAGGGAGGGATCTTGTATCGCCGGAGTGTGGAGATGTCCTTCTCTCTTCTTGCTCTTTTTTCTCTTTTTTTCATTGGCTTGCTTATTAGGAGTGAATTTCGAAGGAAGGGCAGTCTGGTAGAGGGAGGACAGTCGAAGAACCAATCAAACAAGCTGCCTTGGGCTCGGACAGGGACTAATGTACTGCTCCATAGGCGTATTCCCGTAAGACCGACAGAGCGATACAATGCCATGGGGTCACAATTGTCCCTACTGAAATCCCGTCAGCAGATTCCTTCCAGCGGACTCTCTAACTCAGGGTGGTAATCACTTTGGGATATACATATATTATTCCCTTCTCTTAATGTCCGCTGGGTAGGGAATCGAACACCAGATCTTGCACTCAAACTCAGGCAAGGGCGGGTTAGACCACTGACCCAATAAGGTATACCCACTTGGCTAAACGGTAATGGTGATTTTCTGTATTACAATTTGGGCCTCAGTCTGCGAAGAATTTAAGCAACGCGTGACCCGACATGTTCAGGTAGGCTCGTGGAAGGGTGGGCGGTGAACAACGGGGGTCTGGGGGTGACATGATGATGGGGCAATCCGGCGTGCTGCTCACTGGGCCGCAGTGGGGAGAATTGTAGACACTGGGGGCGCTAGTACAATAGGAGGGGTAACAACACTGGGAGGAGTAGCATCACTGGGAGGGGTAGCAACACTGGGGGCGGTAGTGACACTGAGGGAATTGTGTCGTGTTTAAAGAAGTAAGGATCGAGATGCTTGGTGCTGTTCCTGGTTGGCCGATATCTGGGCGACTTGATCGGCGAAGGAGTCCATTGTCTCCGTGTGGTAGTGATGTGTACCGGGGATAGACATGGTGACCCTGGCGTGGTCGGTGGGGTAGGAGAAGGATGGTCTAGCACAGTGGTTCTTAACCTTTTCAGAGGCACCGAACCCTAACGAAAACCTCCGCACACTGGCCGAACCCCTCAAAATGTGGGAAGAAATAAAAGATTAATACAAAAATTTAAGAAAAAATGCTCCAAAATTCAAGAAATATTTGAATATGAATACATTTTGATTTAATTGATGCTAAAATTAGAAAAAAATTGCCTCAAAATTCAAGTGTATATTTGGATAATAAGAAGGGGGGAAGGAAGGACTCTAAAGCAGTGGCATACATGGGTCCTCGGAAAGGGAGGGCACAGAGGTGAATCCAGGATTGTTTTTAGACGGGGTTGGGCGAGTGAACCGAGTCTCTACAGCTGGGGGGTCTGAGGAAGGGGTCAGAAAATTTGTTGAAAATCAAGCATTTTTAGGGGCATTTTGAGGCCTTAGGAGGGATATATTGCACTAATTTGATATTCAATGGCCAAACGAAGTCGATGTGAAACGATATTTTGTCAATACGTGTTATACCGTATTCACTTCGTGAAGGCTACGTACTAGTTCCAGCTTGTTCCTACTAGCGTCGTGCTAATCTCATGTCAGCCCCAAATTCGGGATGAATCGGCCACGAACTCAAGGTCAACAATTGTTGGTGCGCAAGTTGGGAATGTGTGAAAGCCCCTTAAGCCTACCAGCCTATCAAATTCCTCACAGGCACACCTCACGGCTCTTGCACCTCGATATTGGTCTTCCTCAATGTGTTTCTGCCATTTATCACGCACAGGGAGTAATTGTTCTTCACCCCCTGTGCCCTCCCCTATCTTACACGACAGGTAGCCCATCTATTGTCCTTTACTTTTTTAATTCCCATCGGCGTCTCCCTCTTCCTCCTCCTTCTATTCCTATCTTTCTCCTTCCTTCGATTATTGTTCCGTTTTTCACATTCACGTTAATTTTCCTCGACATCCTCCTGTTCATCCTTCTCTTCTTCTTCCTCCTATTTCACATTCTCGTCCTTCTCTTCCTCTATCTCCTCTTCCGCTTCCACCGACTCCTCCATTGAGCGCAATAGGAAGTGATAGATATTGATAAAGCCAGTATTGCCTTCCTCCTCCTCCTCCTTCTCCTCCTCTCCTCCTCCTCCTCCTCCTACTCCTCCCCAGAGATTTATGGCAGTAAATCGGATGGATGTTAATTGTTCTACTGTAACAACAACAACTACTACTACTTCCACTACTGCTACTACTACTACTACTACTACTACTACTACTTTTTTTTTCTTTTTTTCTACAATTTTTTTATTTTTTATATAAAGATACCTCCACCGCTTGTTTATTTGCGGATTCCATTAACTGGTTGCCAATAACCCCAACTCTGATCGCTACTGACTGTGGCATCCAACTATAGGCTACTACTACTTCTACTACTACTACTACCTACTACTTCTATTGCTACTACTACTACTACTACTACTACTACTTCTACAACTACTACTACTACTACTACTACTACTACTATTACTATTACTACTGTTACTACTACTACTACTACTACTACTACTACCACTTCTACTATTCCTACTACTACTACTACTACTACTACTATTATTACTGTTACTATTATTACTACTACTACTAGGTAGGACATTAATTTTGTTGTAACTATGGATTTATGAGTCAATTTAATTGCTTATGTTGATAATTTAGTTGTTCTGGGAGATACTACAGAGACTTTATATTATGGTATATTATATGCTGAGACATAGACCACTGTAAATCTGGACTGCGCACGGAATATCGGCCTGTTGCACAAGGGCCTGAAATCGGAGGGCCACTCGGATTCATATATATATATATATATATATATATATATATATATATATATATATATATATATATGTATATATACGGATCATATAGACATATCAGTATATATGATATACTGTAATCTTCTTAAATGCTTGTTCTATAATATTATCAAATAAAAAACAGTAAAACACGCTAAAGAAATGCCATTACGAGACTCAGAAGAAATATGCATGAACTAACTAACTTAATATTCACTTCAACTCTTCGCCATTTAAAACTTTGCGAGTCAACTTTTATCATGAAGGGTATCAATAGAAGCGCAATTTTATTAGCTTTCCTTTGATGTATTTCGTTTTCTGATCAATGAATTACCATCATGCAAAAAATAGCGTTAACTAAATAAATAAAATCATCAATCGGGTAATTATCCCAATTGATGATTTTATTTATTTAACGCTAATTTATGCATGGTTCTAATTCATTTATCAGAAAACGAAATATAGCAATGGAAAGCTAATACAATTGCGCTTCTATTGATACCCTTCATGATGAAAGTTGACTCGCATAGTTTTAAATGGCGAAGAGTTGAAGTGAATATTAAGTTCATGCATATTTCTTCTGAGTCTCGTAATGGCATTTCTTTAGCGTGTTTTACTGTTTTTTATTTGATAATATTATAGAACAAACATTTATGAAGATTACAGTATATCATATATACTGATAAACCAGTCTATATGATAGTCCATAGACCACTATATCTCTTTGTCGGGCGAGCCGCAGGCCGCTATGCAGCCTGGCAATTTCAAAACATTGTCGCGGGAACAGTCCAGAGATATAGTGGTCTATGGCTGAGATTAAGGAAAAGTTAGAAACATTGAATTTATTAATAATCTTTTAAGTAAAGACGAAATGCTGTATATTTTCAAAGGATAGAAGGAAACATAAAAACACTATAATTGATCTTTGTGGAAATAGAATAGCATTTGTGGATAATTACAAGTATATTTAGGTTACTGTATCCAGAAAAAAATGAGTAATGAGAAAGATATACATTTTAAGGTTAAATAATTTTTCCGCAAAGTTCAATTATATAATTATAGAGAAATTTCAACATTTTCCGTCAGACTCTCGTGTTCCTATTCAATTAATTTTGCTTGCCAGAGTATGGTCTGGCATTATGGCAGATTGATAGAATGAATAATACATTTTGCTATAAGACATTCCAGACAGCATACCACAATGCCTTGAAAATAGTGTTTGCTCTTCCACGATACTACAGTAACCATGAGATGGCTCATCAGACTAGTAATTTGTTGTTCAAACATTGCAATGCATTTGTACAGGCAAGATATTATAAGAGACTTTCGGCTATCAGTAACTCCCTCATTCAATTGTGTTTGCCTTTTTTGAGGAATCGATATACACTGCCTTCAATATCATTACTATTTAAAGATTTGTATAGCATAAATTTTATAGAATACTAGCCGCAAAGCCGCCCTCCGGGAGGACTTTTTGGCTAGCTCCTGCGGAGGGCTATTGGTGGGCCTTCGGCCCACCACCTGTGTTTGGTGGGCCTTCGGCCCACCAAACACAGACTCTCCAGATAGCCCCTTCTAACTTTCCTGAAATCATGGATGTAGAAATGTATGTACTATTAACGCCAACCCATTCACATCACTCCCAACCCATTCACTCACCCATTACCCATCACCCCCCACCCATTCACTCACCCATTACCCATCACCCCCCACCCATTCACTCACCCATTACCCATCACCACACACCCATTCACTCACCCATTACCCATCACCCCCCACCTATTCCCTCACCCATCACCCATTCACTCACCCATCACCCCACCCACACCCATTACCCATCACCCCACCATCACCCTAACATCAAGGTTTCCTCAATTCTCGCAACCCACTTTTTTCACAATTCTCGCTAATAGGCTGCTAAAAAAAAAAAAATGATCGGATCATCCCCAAAATGGCCTTAAAACCTTCCCCTGGTCAACCTGGTTCCAAAACTGTGCCATATGATGGGATTGCGCCACGGGGGGCTGAACCTATAGCACACACACACACACACTTGTTTCTCTTGTTTCTCTTGTTTGTTTTGTTTAGAGGATAATGCCTCAGAGCCATAGTGAACTACCGCTGCTGCATATTAGTGTTGGCCGAAGCCACCACACACACACACAGACATACACACACACACACTTTCGCTTATATTATTATAAAGATGACCTGCAAACTATCAACGCTAGAATGGCGTGGGTACATGAACACAATCATGAACATGGCCGTCTGAGCCACTATGCACCAACCATATAAGGTAAAAAAAAAACTGCAGGTATCTGTTTGAATGTGTTGTTTTAGATAATACAAGTGCATGTGGGCCCTTCGGACCCATGTATTGATGTTTGTAGTAGCAGTATATATTAGACAACATGTGATTGCAAACTCCAATCGTGATGTTGCTGTCGTTGGTCACTGGTCAAAGTGCCTCGGGGTAGACCACGTTCCGTGTGATTCCAACCCTTTATGTTCCGTGTGATTCCAACGCACACTCACACACGCACACAAACATCCATGAGTCTACTGAGTTTGTGGAATGCGGCAAGACGTTACCGCAGAGTTCTTCCTGTAATCTAATACTCCTAAAGTGTTTTTAGCCCAAAAACCCCCTTCAAAATTTTTCAATCGACATGGGACCAGGCCGCTTACCACCTACGATTTATTTGCGATTTTTTGAGCCTACTCTCATCAAAATTGATGAAATGAGCCACGAGCCTTGTGGTCGCCCCCTTGGCCTCCTCCACGCCGGATTGTTTCTCACAGAAAGATGTGTGGGCAAATCAAGTGTTCACCAATCATGCCACACCAGACATTAATGGAAAATCTTTGTTGGAAATTACTTTGCACCATTTTGCGAGGATTCTCCTTTGACCATCAATGTTCATTATGAGCATTATGCATTCCGGCACGGGTAAATGTGGCTTCATTTGTGAACAAAATGTATTTTCATAGCTGGGAATTTACTTGTACCGATTTACAAAATTCCAATCGCCTCACAGAATATTGAATATTGAAGATGTTGAACCTTGTGCAGGTGATATGGATGAAAACCTTCATTTCTCAGCACCCTCCATGCTTTCATGTGAGAAACTTCAAGTCGGAGGGAAATTCTTCTTGTGCTAATGGCTGGGCTGCGTTGCGCTGTATGAAGAATCTGCCTCATCTTTCCATGTTCCCTTATCCTTTCAGCTGTTGCACCAATTCCTAGGAAAGATCCTTTGTCACGAAAGTGTTGAAAAACTGTGTAGAATGTTCGAACATTGTGGCATTTTCTGTTAGGGTATCTTCTTTTGCATTCCTATACGGCAGCATTTGCACTTCCATTGCAGAACCCGTAAATAAACACCATATCCGCATATTCCACGTTACTGTAAGAGTACGGCATTGTCGGCAGATTTTTAGCTCTCCCAAACTAAAACACACTAATCTGGGAGGGAGAGAAGTAAAGGACTCAGCTGACTGGTAGCATCGCACGGTGCACCATCCCTACCCCTCCTACCTCACCCGCTCCGACATGATGCCAAGTAGCCTTTTACATTATTGCTTATTACAGCCCTGCTGTTTTCATGTACTGCTTAGTTGATAAATAACCTGTTTATTAATACCAATTGTGTACTTATAAATACTGTGATGTTCCAAAACTAGTAGAAATTATGATTAAGTAATTCAAAATTTCACCGGGGGGTATACGCAGAGTGCACATCGTATACCTCCCTCCATACATCGCCTCCCGCTGGCTGTGAGTTACGTGGCTGGCCGCCGTAATTCTTTCTCACTTCATGTCACGTAAAGGAAGCTTCGAAAAGCATATGTGTATAGAACATTTTCTACTTAGCATAACACATAACACGTTCTTTCACCTGTATCAGCCCGTCAGGGTGGCAAGGTTGGTAGAGACGTGAGCTCGCAATGTGCAGCGTCCCTGTGCATTCGGTCAGCGGTTCGAGTCCGCCTAGTTCGTGCTGACGTGGCGGCGCTTTGTATAGTCAATAACCTTGTAGTTGGTACTTGCAAAGTGTCTAGATAGGATGAAAATCTTATCTTATCACCTGTATCAATATTTGCAGAAATTCGTATTACACCCTGTATTTACTGTTTCTAATTCAATTCTTTAAAACAGGATTTCATGCAGTTTTATGCAGTTCTCATCATTACAGCCAACTTTTCTTAGTAACATTTTCGTTGCAAATGAAAAAGAATGTATAGGTAAGTAAGGCCTACAAGGAGGGTTAGGTTGGGTTGTTAACCTAAAAAGGTGAATGCGGAGTTTCATATACACAAAATAACTGCGCAGAAATAATCCGCTACCACATCCGCATCCGCGAGGAAATAGTAATCAGACATCCGCATCAGCAAAAAACAAGAATTGATATCCACATCAGCATCCGCATCCGCGATTCTAAAAAGTGTATATCCGCATCCGCACATCCACAATTTTAGACAATCGAGACATCTCTAATACACACACACACACACACACACACACACACACACACACACACACACATACACACACACACCACGTTAACTCATTCCTAGCAATTTCTTTGCTTTCTTGGATTCGATATCATCAACCACGAAAACATTTTTGAGCCCTCTTCTCGGGTGACAACAAGAAACAATGGTTCATAACTAAATGAACAGTTTCAACACAGATCTTCGAAAAAAAATATTTCAATATCAAAGTAGTCAATCGATGGAACATGTAACCAGCAAATGTCGTCGAAGCCAGCACAATAACCACATTCAAAAACTGACTTGATGTGTACTTCAAAGTATATGGATTTTGATATTGCCCCGCGAATCATTGTTAATAATGTCCCCCGGATGTTTTAGTGTTAGCATTAGTTCAGGTTAACATACTACATTCCTTTCATTCTTTGCTATAAAATTTACATGTACATATTATACATTATAAACATATTACACATATTTCTTTCTTTCTCATATTATTACACATCTTCTTTAGGTGCGTGGTTTTTGCTTTGCTATCCTGTTATCTTACGTGTAGTTTGTTAGTTAGTATTGAGTTAGTTCAGCAGATACCCTAAGAATAGACTAAAGGGTCTCCTGGTATCTGTTCTTCCTATGTATTTTTTCTTCTTCTTTCTCCTCCTCATCCATTCCCTCGTTTTCCTCCTTCTTCTTCCTCTCCTCCTGCTATAACTTATTCACATCTTAATTTTCTTCCTTCCATCTTTCTCTCTTGCTTCTTTCGTTGGTTCGTTCCTCCCTTTCTTCCTTCCTTCCTACGGTCTTTCCCCTCCTCATTCCTTACATCCTTCCCTCCTCGCTTTCCCTTCTTCCTTCCTTCCCTCCTTCATATTAAGTGAAGGTAAGAATCAACATGGACTTTTAAAGAGACTGAGAGAGAGAAAAAAAAACCAGAGAGAGAGAGAGAGCAAACATTTCCAGTTAGAATGACATATTAAAATATATAGAGAGCGAAGGAAGTTGATATAGAGGGGAAAACGAAGGAAGGAAGACGAACGAGAAAAGAAAAGGAAGAGGCTGAGTAGGAGAATCTGGTGAGTGGGTAGAGAGGTGCATATTCAGTATCAAGAATTGTGGGGGAGAGTTCTGAAGGGGATATGAGAGAGAGAAAGGAAGGGTACTCAGCCTCTTCCTTTTCTTTTCTCGTTCGTCTTCCTTCCTTCGTTTTCCCCTCTATATCAACTTCCTTCGCTCTCTATATATTTTAATATGTCATTCTAACTGGAAATGTTTGCTCTCTCTCTCTCTGGTTTTTTTTTCTCTCTCTCAGTCTCTTTAAAAGTCCATGTTGATTCTTACCTTCACTTAATATGAAGGAGGGAAGGAAGGAAGAAGGGAAAGCGAGGAGGGAAGGAATAAGGTAAATCTGAATGGAAAAAGATGAGGTATGTGGGACTGGAGCAGCTTGGGAGAGAGGAAAGGATATTTGGAGATCATGATGACGATGGAGAACAAATAGATTATGCCTAAATATACATACCTATCAAACTGTACAATCGACTTAAATATTTCATTAACACAATCAAATCATATCCATCGTACTGCTTTATTATTCCCCTTTTAGGTTATTCCACTATATCTCATTCTCCTCCTCCACCGATATTTCCCTCTTCACATCCTGCCTCCTCCTTCTCCGTATCCTATATAATACAGAAAGATAGAAGAAACCACATCATCTTTCCCCACATTCATAAGCTTTTAACTCTTAATAACTAAAGTGGAATCATCATTAATGCATACATATGATACACAACCACAAACTATACATTATACACCTAAAACCTCCTTCCTTTTTCCCCTCCTCTCTCCCCTCACACACATTGTACATTTGAATACATTCTTACACATCCTTTCTACCCCCTAAACACCTCTTCTATACAAACGAATCACATTTTATCGCTACCTCTTTACTTTTATTTACTCCGTTTAACATTACTTGCGTATTTTCTTTATGTACTCTCCGTTTCTTCTATTGCCTCTCTTTTCATCTCCATTTTCAATTGGACTCTTCATATCTTCCTTTCTTTTCTCTGTTATGCTTTTATAATACCTTACTTCCTTATCTTTTATCCTTCCTTTCCTCCATGTTCCCTTCTTCATCTCATATCTCCTTCCATTTCCCATTATTTGTACGTACTCCCTGCTTTACTGATCCAATCTTTACCCTTTCATATCCCTCCTCTTTTCTCCTCCTTTCACTCTACCTTTCATTACTCTTATATCCACACTTAATCATACCCTACGTCTTTTACAACAACCCCTTCATCACTCCCCTGTTTGCTCCTCTGCCTCCAACCCTTCTAATCCTATCCTTTCCCTGCCAAGTACTCACTCGGGATTAAGCTGGAGTCTTCCTGAGGAGCCCGTGTCGCCAACTAACGTAATGTGGAAGATGCCCATGTCTCCACCGTGTGCCTCGGCTTCCTTGGTGTAGGACATGACCATGGTTACTCGATGGTGGAACACTGCGAAGGGAAAACAGGACGGAGTAGTGATGAATTGAAAGAGGTCACGAGTAAGAAGAGGAGAGATGTATGGGGTCGGAGTATGAAGAGGAACATAAGAACATAAGAAAATAAGGAAGCTACAAGAGGCCGAGGAAGAGGAAGAGGAGGTGGTGTATTGTAGGGAGTAAAGAGAAGGAAGAGGAGAAGATGTTAATGTGGAAAGGGTGAGAAAAATGTGAGGAAAGACGAAAATGGAAGCGAAGGTGAATGTAAATGTAAAGAGTAGGGAGTACAGAAAAAAAGGAAAATGAATTAGAAAAAAAGGAAACACGAAAGAGGTAAATGATTTGTCTCAAAATATATTCCTCCTCTTCCTCCTCCTCCTCCTCCTCCTCGTCCTCGTCCTTCTCCTCCTCCGTCTCTTCCTCCTCCTCCTCATCATCATCATCACCATCATCACCATCATCATCATCATCACTGTCATCCTCATCACCGTCAAAATGTGTATATACGTTATTACACTTATTCGTTAATATTGGTGATGATGATTATGATAATAATAGTAATGGTAATAACAATAAGGAGAACTTTATGAAGAAGAATGTTGATTATAATGATAATCATGATAATGATACTACTAATAGCAACAATATACTCTCTCTCTCTCTCTCTCTCTCCTCTCCTCTCTCTCTCTCTCTCTCTCTCTCTCTCTCTCTCTCTCTCTCTCTTCTCTCTCTCTCTCTCTCTCTCTCTCTCTCTCTCTCTCTCTCTCTCTCTCTCTCTCTCTCTCTCTCTCTCTCTCTCTCTCTCTCTCTCTCTCTCTCTCTCTCTCTCTCTCTCTCTCTCTCTCTCTCTCTCTCTCTCTCTCTCTCTCTCTCTCTCTCTCTCTCTCTCTCTCTCTCTCTCTCTCTCTCTCTCTCTCTCTCTCTCCTCTCTCTCTCTCTCTCTCTCTCTCTCTAATCATAATCCACCCATTTTTGTAGTCCTTCCTATATTTGTCCTGTATACCTCCCTACCTCACTCACCCTCTTCCCTGCCTTTCATTCCTTCCTCCATACCTCCCTTCCATCTCTCCCTCCCTGCTTTCCTTCCCTCCCTCCCTTCCACATATCTTGTTCTGTATATCTCCCACCTTCAATTTCATCCCACCCTCCCTTTCTCCCTTCAACCCTCCTTCCGTCTCTCCCTCGTATCAATCGTGACAGATCCCGCCTTTCGTTTCCAAAGTGGACAGGACAATCATCTACGTTTACCTGAAGGGAAGGAGGAAAATAGAAGGGAAATGTATAGAGGAGGTGTTCTCTCTCTCCTTGCATCCCCTTCACACAACCTATTCTCCTTTTTTTATCCTCCTCCTCATCTTGCTCCGTGTTCGTGTGAAAATGTAGATAAGACGAGATTGAAGAAGAGAGAGAGTGATGGAGGAGTGCGGTAAGGAAAGAAATATGATGTGCATTAATAGAAGCAGAAAAATGTGAAAAAAGTTGTACCAGACAGAAAATTTGGTATCACATGTTATGAATAACTTAAAGTGTGTTTTATGAAGTCCATGTAATGTATTTTATGTATCTGTGTGTGTCAGGTGTTCCCATGACTCCCTAACACGCAACTAGTTGGGAGGCAGTGGCCGAGTGGTTAGCGTCTTGGAGTGGTGAGCTCTAGGTCGCGAGTTCTAATACCTGCGGAGATAACTCTTTCGGCCATCCTTAACGCAGTGGCCGAGGATTTGAACCTAGCAGTGGTGATCACAAGGTTTCGATTTCAAGTCCCGCCAGGAGCAACTGTTTCTTCCATCGTCGAGTGCCCAAACATATAACCCACATGCTACCAATCAACCCCACCTTCGACTGCGACTGCAAATGCGGTGGAGGGCACCAGGGGGCAGCATGAGCCTCAAATGAAATCGTCACAGGTATCACTATAAGAATCCACACTGTGCATCCACGGGCCAAGGCCAACCATTACAACCCTTCAAAATATGCAGGGCCAACCACCCTGAGCCTTCAAGGAGTGAAGATAGAACCTAAGGAAGGAAGATAATAGCCTACAGGCGCTATAGGCTCCATCGTCATCGTCAAAATAAAACTTGTAATGGGTTGTACTTCATAATACTTATTTCCTTTTTTAATTACTTATCAATCAATCTATTTATTCATTTATTCATTGGTATTTTTTGTTTCTAGATTACACGCTGCTTATATTTTCATTCACTTTTTTATTCATTAGCGCATTATGTGTCCATTTCAATAGCACTTTTTTCTTCACAATCAATATTATCATTAGATAATCTAAGGTAGTGTACTTTTTATCACTTCTATAATTATCACAATATCGTTTTACCACCTTACCGGAGAACATGTCTCTTAATATCCTGAAAACATGAGCAACTTCCCGGGAGGTGTTATAATCAGGTGACAGCAATTTTACTACTTAATTATGTCGGTAGAAACTATAACTTACGAGCTCTGTTAAAACTCATCTTACAAGTTTATCTTTCCAACAGAAAATTCTCAAGTTGCAAATGTTTACAGTGCTCGTCTGAGTTTAGGAAAGTAAGTAGGTATGAAGTTTATTGTTCTTATATTTCTTCATATTATACACTCCGTTTACAGAAGGCTTGCAATGCTCCAGAACGCATGTATAGCTTGTTCAGGCATCTCACATCGCACCGCTAATCTACCTTAAAAATACCCAGATCTCACACCACGATGGAATGGAACTTTAAACTATTTCATTCGCTACCATATAATATATATATATATATATATATATATATATATATATATATATATATATATATATATATATATATATATATATATATAATGTATATATACGTATATATGAGAATGTCAAACTTAGGTTTGAATTTCGCGGCTGGAAAGGCTCGATGGCCAGGAGGATAGGAAAGCGAGTTGCTTGTTGTTGAGAGGTGACGCTGTGTTGTGGGCGCGAGAGACTGGGTGGAGTAGTGGTGAGGCATGCTATGGTTTAAAGCAGGTATGTGGTAATCGTAATGTTCATGGGAGTTGCTAAGAGAGTGAGTGTTGTTGGAGGGGTGGACTAAGTGAGGTCCAAGTCACAAGTCACAAGTCCAAGTCACAACTCCTGCACTTGCAGGAGTTGTGACTTGGCGTGAGAAGTGGTCTGCGGTGACGCCGGTGTCGTGTGGGCAAGTGTCTGTTTGTGAGGTGGAGTCTGTTTACTAACAAAGGCAAAGAAAACGGGTGTTGAGGGGAATACTTACTAATATTGACTTGATCAACAAAGGCATGTCCAGGCGTCCTACGACAACAAGCCCGTCTTTATTTATCATTAAAGGGAGGGGGGGGGGGGGGGGGGGGGGCACGAAGTGGAACACTCGCCGACATCGGCGAGAATTCCTATCGGTGACAGTTATAGGTATGGTTTTGAGCATATATGATATATGAGGCATTCATTTTCGTACAGAAATGTCCTCTGAGCAGGAGATGGGGCCTTAACCACCCGTATATACCCCCATCTCCTGCTCAGAGGACATTTCTGTACGAAATTGAATGCCTCATATATCATATATGCTCAAAACCATACTTATAACTGTCGCCGATAGGAATTCTCGCCGACGTCGGCGAGTGTTCCACTTGTTGATCAAGTCAATATTAGTAAGTATTCCCCTTAATGCCCGTTTTCTTTGCCTTTGTTAGTAAACAGACTCCACCTCACAAACAGACACTTGCCCACACGACACCGGACTGGTGAAGTTCCTGCAGTTACCTGAGGAGTTGTGTGGTGGGTGCCACACTGCCTGCACGGTGGGCAAATTGGACGAGGATATAAGAGGGGCCGGAGAGTAGAGGGTGGTCACAGAGGGGTGTTTACCGTAACAAGCAAGGAAAGTGTATGGTGTATGGTTACTGTTGAAAGTGGGAAGTGTTATTACTGTGTGTTTACTCATTTTTTGTAATGTGCAGTGTAATGTAACGCTTGCAGTGTGGGTCAGAGGGTGTGCACTGGCGAAAGGATAAGAAAGGAAATACTGTTATTATTTATGTTCTTTTGTAATTAAAACGGGTGAAAACAAACGGTATTTCCTTGCACCCTGGCAGGAGGTTTTGAGGGTGGGTGGGTGGGTGCGTACGTGATCAAAGGTTTCAAGTCTTAAGCACACACACCGATATATGATGCTTAGAAGACGATGGTAATCGAGACAGTCAAGAGATAAGTGTGAGACAGAGACAGTTTGGTGCTACTCTACATTTCTATGCAGTCAAACATATGTATATTTACTATATGGGTCTGTATGAATTCTTACAATCTCATAGTAAACTACCCACCCTATCGTCTAACCTTTAGGACAAACCCTTCCTATCTGCATCCCCTCTCACCAACATTCATACCCCTTAACTTGATCAAGCAGCATCAACCTCACTAATCCACCATTATCAGTTTTACTAAACACAGTTCCCCGGTTTACCAGTTCCATCATTAAGACTTTTGCTGTCCATTTATCACCAGTCTTTACCACAGTCACCAGTTGCCCATTTCCCTCAACTTAACTTTCAGCTTCTCCACCCACTAAGTTTCATCAAAAAAGTTTCGCTATATATGAGAGACTTGTTGTGTTATACCCTATTGAGTATTGACTATATCCATCATTAAAGAATCATATAATTTACACCCTTAAATCTCAGTTACAATTGCTACTTAATTTACCATTTAGTGAAACAATAATTTGCTAGTGAACCTGTGTTTGTCATTATCCACACAAAGTACCTGTTTTCCACTATACCACCAAGAACTAAATTGTTATTGCCACCTCAATACATAAAATTACATCCATCTCAATCCACTACTAATGAGAAAATGCTATCCACACTCCTCATTAGCATTTATTGTCGCGTCTCAAGCCAATTCTGTATCCAACAAATCCTTTACAAAAAACACTTCTCAGAGAACACGAAATATCACACAGCCGCAATCCAACCTGCCCAAGTTACCATATCCACTGGCTTCATCCTTTATCATGATCTTTCCTGACACACTGAAGCTATTCCTGGACGTATCAGAGGGAGAGCCACAACGCAGGCACCCTTATCATCCCCCAATAGGTTTATGCTGGTCCCTTTATCCCCCATCCACTCAAGTTTATGTGTGAGACGGATTTCTGGGAAGTGTGCCACGTCTCCCACCAGCCAAGGTGTGATGGTGCACATGGTGGACTGTGCGGGTTCAGGAAGTCATCTCGTAAAACCTTTGTTGATGTGTCGCTGTATCGCTATAGTATATGTGTTTGACTGCAATTGTTGCTGTATTTGGTAAATAAGGAAAAAAAGTATCAAGGGAATACATAAAGGAGAAGAAAATTATGCTACATTAGGTAAGTTTAGATTAGATTATGTTAGGGTAGGTTCGGTAACCGAACCTACGTCGGTTTATGTCTACTTTATGCCTACTTTTGTTTATGTCAAGTTATTAACATGTATTAACTACTTCTAATAAAAGTCTTCTCCTCGAATCCATCTTATCCAACACCCCCTCCAATACCTTGTCAATCTATTATCTCATTTATTTTACCATCCGTCTTTTTTTATTCACCATTCCATCTGTGTGTGTGTGTGTGTGTGTGTGTGTGTGTGTGTGTGTGTGTGTGTGTGTGTACCCCTCTACTCTTTTAACATCGAATTCGTAAATACAGGACAAAATTACATATCCGAAGGATATATATATATATACATAATATATATATATATATATATATATATAATAACATAAGCGAAAGTGTGTGTGTCTGTCTGTCTGTCCGCGATAGGTGCCGCCCCCAGTGCCCCAATCCCCTCGTATGGCACAGTTTTGGAACAAGCTCGACCAGGGAAAGGTTTTAAGCCCACTTATGAGATGATCCGAGCACTTTTTTTTTCTTTTCTTTTTAGCAGCCTATTAGCGAGAATTGTGAAAAAAACGTTGGTTGCGAGAATTGAGGAATTGTAGGGTGATGGGTAATGGGTGAGTGAATGGGTGGGGGGTGATGGGTAATGGGTGAGTGAATGGGTGGGGGGTGATGGGTAATAGGTGAGTGAATGGGTGGGGGGTGATGGGTAATGGGTGAGTGAATGGGTGGGGGGTGATGGGTAATAGGTGAGTGAATGGGTGGGGGGTGATGGGTAATGGGTGAGTGAATGGGGGGGGTGATGGGTAATAGGTGAGTGAATGGGTAGGGGGCAGAGCTGGGACTACCGAATGAAATTCGGTATTTCGGTATTTCGGTACTACCGGCGGTAGATTTATCTACCGCTACCGAATCTTCGGTACCAAACCTCTACCGATACCGATACCGATACCGAATGGATCTACCGAACGAATTTCTTCGGTAGAATTGAATTGAAGTTGGAAAAATACGCCAATAGATGGCACCACAATTTGTTTACTTAGTCAGTCAGCTGATGGATTCGGGACCGGTTGGTTCTGTTGCGGAGCTCCACATTTAGAACGCTACTACCGAATTACTATCATACTTTGAGGTGAGTAAAAATTATACAGCGTACAACTAACATTAGTCTATTGTTATATAACTTCTTTGAATGTCTATGGCAGTTTTGTAAGAAAATAATAGATATAGTTTGCCTGTGCAATATATGGCACAACACGAGTGTCACTGGAGTGTGGCTAAAAAAAATTACGTTGAAAATGTGTGCCATATAATGATATATCGATGATATATGGAACAGTAACCAAGGCAAATAGCAAATACTTTCAAATGAATGTACCAATGTTATAGTTAATTATAAATGAGTTTTTTCGGAATCAATGTAGATGTATTGTAGTGAATCTAGTTACCTAACTGATATGCTTTTGCTACTCTTGTTAGCAAATTTTATACTAATAGTCATAGATATTGTGATAAGTTACATATAAACTGCAATAGTTACTGCCTTCGTTTCTCATCTGTTCCGTCTACACTGCAGACATATATTCTTAGAATATTTTGTTAAATATTGGCTTAAAATAGGTGTTTTATGGGCTCTAGAATGTATTAAAAGGCTTTAAATATTTTTTTTTTTTTTTATATATAACGTTTTTTTTTAAATCTACCGAACCGAAATACCGAAATACCGAAGCAGTCGGTATATTTTTTGGAAATCTACCGCAATACCGAACCGAATGGCCCGTTTTCATCTACCGAATACCGATACCGCCGGTAGAAAAAATCTACCGAATCCCAGCTCTGGTAGGGGGTGATGGGTAATGGGTGGGGGGTGATGGGTAATAGTTGAGTGAATGGGTGGGGGTGATGGGTAATGGGTGAGTGAATGGGTGGGGGGTGATGGGTAATAGGTGAGTGAATGGGTGGGGGTGATGGGTAATGGGTGAGTGAATGGGTTGGGGGTGATGTGAATGGGTTGGCGTTAATACATACATTCATGATTTCAGGAAAGCTAGAAGGGGCTATCTGGAGAGTCTGTGTTTGGTGGTGGTGGTGGTGGTGGGCCGAAGGCCCACCAATAGACCTCCGCAGGAGCTAGCCAAAAAGTCCGCCCGGAGGGCGGCTTTGCGGCTAGTATATATATATATATATATATATATATATATATATATATATATATATATATATATATATATATATATATATATATCACAATCATTGGACGACGCCACTTCCGGGGGTCACCACGCGCGAGTCCCCATGCAGGCTTCCTTCCCATACCAAGCAGCTCTCGACAAGAAACATCAACTTGCCCAAGCCACGAGCTTTGTGGGCGCCCCCTTTGCCTCCTCCACGCCGGATTGTCGGATACAAGATACAACCAGATACGATGTCAGATTACAGATACAACCCGATGGGAAGGATCGGTTTCAGGGTAGCGTGCCACATGCCCATATAGCCGAAATTGGCGCTGACGGACTATACAGGTAATAGGCCTCGATTCAGTCTCACGGTGCAATCGCTGATTTGACACGTAATCATCCCAGCGATACCCCATGATTCTGCGAAGACACTTATTACCAAAGGCATCAATTCGCCTCTTCAAGTCGCTATTTAGTGTCCATGTCTCACTACCATACTAGAGTAAGACAGAGATCACAAGCGACTTGAAGATCCTGATCTTTATCCTCCTGCACAGGTACCGACAACGCCAAATACTCCTGCTGAGCGAGTCCATAACACCGTGGGCTATGCCAACCCGCCGTAAGACTTTTTGACGTGACCCGCCGTCATTGTGGACTGCGCTACCAATGTTAAGGCATAGGTAGGGGCGTAGGTATGGGCGTGGCACGTATTGCCGGCCCCAGTTGCATTACTGCTTAGGTTAGCATGTATTGAGAACCGGCAAGGTTAGTAGAGAGATGTTACGTAGCATATTTTCATCTCTTATAAATAGATGGTAACAAGCATAACAGATATTTATATAGAGTAGTTATAGTATCAGTATATTCTATGGTAGAAACAGTACTTGCTACTTGCTATATGTTTAGTAATGAAGCAGAGGTATATGTATGATAGATAAACAGAGTAGTTGTCACCTGCTTGGCAGGGGCGCGGGCTCACAGCCGACGGACGACAGACGGTCTTGAGCCAGGGTAAAGAGCGGAGATTGTAGGCAGGGACTCCTGTAGCTACATATTTCGCCAAGTATATATTTTGTAGCTTAAGACAATTGTACTACCTCAATTACCCTGGCGTCTCTCTACATCCTCTGAAACCACTTAATAACATTCCAACGTAAACAGATTGATTGAAACGTGAGTAACTGGTCACCTACTCGTCTACCTTCAAGGTGAGTTACCTGTGTGAGAATAATTACTCGCGTAAAGGAATATCCAGAACACTTTGGTGGCAGCGGTTGGATGAATATTTTGATCAGTGCTGAAACAATTACTTTGAAACTGTGTGTTGGAATCGTGGTTGTGAAGGAGACGAAGCTTTTTGAAACAAAAACGAAACTTTTTTAACCAAGCAGCAGCTTGGCGAGTGAATGATCCATTTAGGAGCACAGGAAAGATAAAGAGGTGCATGAAGGTCGTGACTGCTGACGTGTTAATACACTGGCATCGCTGACTCAGGCTATAGCAAGCCGCACTACCACCTCTAACTCATCTTCCTCACCGTGAGTCATCTCAACAACTCCAATTATCCTCCGTCTACGCCTGTTTCGAGCGATTGAAATGATGAATGCGATGAAGCGATTGTGTAATGGACGGACGTTAATGAGTGTATAATTGAGAATAACTATTCCTACGACCGGCAACCCTGGGGGAATTAAAAGTTACTCATTTCAGTCATCTACAATTACTCATCATATCAACGCCAGAAGGACTTGTCAGGACAACATTCCCAACGCTTTGTCATGTGAAGGGGGGGACTCCAGATACTCGTGAAGGACAACGAAGGGACGTAACTGAGCGGTACCTACAACCTTAATTAAGTTAAGTAACTACAAGCATTTTAGCTAACACTACAATTACACTTAATTATTTAATTACACAAACACGAGGAATTATTTTAGTTTCGTAACGTTGATAGGGATTCTTATCAGTGAATAATAGTTTGCCCTTAATGCGTTTTCTTTCTGTTGGTAGGAGATTTTCTACGTTGGAAAGAGAAAACGGTACTTTTTAACGGGGACTCCCGAAATTTATTATTCTCTAACAATTATTTATTTTTGTGGAGGCGTTTTGCGTATGTAATTAGCAAATTACAGCTACGTTATTGTCTCATATAATGCCAAAAGGTAAGGAAGAGTTAGAAGGGCTTACTAAAGTGTATTTATCTGAAGTAAAGGGGAATATTGCTGTGTCAGGTGTACAGACAAAAGAAAACGTAGATGATTTCACCCCAGACTTAAATAAACTTACACTGAGGAGCGTTACGCAGTATTCCACTATGCCTACTACTACTGCTACTACTACTGCTACTATTGCTACTACTACTAATACTAATGCTACTACTAATACTGGTACTACTACTACCACTAACTTTACTCCTCTAACAGCTGCTACAACTCATACAATGGCGACTCACTCTCAGGCTGTGCCAGCCAACACTGGGGCTGTATTTCTTACTTCATTTAAGGTGTTACCCACAGAAGCATCCGTGTGACCATTTAGTGGAGATGAGGAAGACATAGTGCTTATCAATTTCTCACTCTGTGTGAGGATGTAATGAGTAACTCAGATGTATACAGGCCAGCAGATAAAATTGTTTTCATTCGATCTAGATCGCAACCTGGATCGAGAGCTCAACAATTAATGCAGAGCACAGCACTTTCTGCCCGGAAGATTGGGGAAGATTACGACAAATTCAGGGAGAATTTCCTGAGAGTTTTCAGTGGTGGAGCGGCAACCACCGTAGTGAAACAAGTAAGTCATGTGACTGACTCTTTAATAACCAATTTGTCGTCGCAAACTGTATGGGATGGGTCTATCGCGGCCAATACGTTAACAGAGGGGTGTATCAAAATTCTAACGGAGGCAAATTTGTGTAATGGAACAGAAATTAGTATGGATGATATGTCCAAATTTCTTGAACTGTTGTTCTATATGCTACATATCCAGGGGAAGGTGCGTCGTGCAGCTCTTTCTTTGCCCTTCAATCCTAAGGGCGAGTTAGTGGATTTCATAACAGCCTTAGACGGCAAGCTTATGGAGACAGAACACTCTACGGCTTTCACAGCCGCAGCTGCTGGAGTAAATAGTCCTAATCCAACACCAGATAATAACACCTCACCGCCTTCTTATGCAGTGGCAACTGCGAAAGAGGCAATCATTTGTTCCTACTGCAACAAGGTAGGACATACGGTAAAGAAATGCCTCCGCAGGCACAAATAATTGCGGAAGGAATCGCCAGTGGGTGATGATCAAACTACAAACACCACCCACGGCTCCGAGGGGAGTCCCTCTACCAGGAGCAAACCTTCCTTTTCCATCCGGGGGAGGGGACAGCAGCAAAAGCACAGAATAGATAGGGATTCCTACTATTGCGCGATTCACGGTACGGGTAATCACAGTACCGACCGATGCTACCAGATAAAAGACGCTCGCGCAAACAATGAGCGAAGGTGGGCTGCTGGGAGGTACGTCGTCGGGGGAAGACATGCGAGCCTCGACGCACCATCCAGGTTAACTCAACACAACAGCGAGGGAGATTTTCCTCGCGCAGGCGCGGCGGATTTGTCGATTTACCACAATATTGTGGCTGCCTGCCAACAAACAAACATCATGGCAATACCCACGAAGGTAAGCCATCAAAACCTTCCCCTGGCTGTGGACACTGGAACTACTGTAAATGTACTCTCTGAAGAGTCGTATCAGGCTCTAAAGAGGAGTGCACGTGGTGGCCGGTGGCCGTTACGCCAGCAGAGTTATTTGAATGTGAAGGGGGTCACAGGTTCATCTTTGAAAATAAAGGGAACAGTGATCTTACCTATTAATCTGAACAAAGGGGTTCCTCCGGTTCGTATGGAGTTCTATGTAGCATCCAACTTTCAGCTCCCTGTAGACGGGCTGTTGGGTTTAACTTCGATGAAGTCTAATCGAATTGGGATGGATCCCAACAAAAATTTAATAACATTTAAAGGGAAGCAGTTAAAGGCGATGGATTCTCCTATGTCTCTGACTCCCCTATATGTCAAATCACTCACAGGGAAGAGAGGCGATAAGCGAGGGCCACCGACTGGTGTAGTTCCCTCAATTCAGGTCTCTAACGCTCGCGTGAATCTTACAGCGGGCTGGAAACTCGTAACGGCCACGATTGTCGGTGACCATGAAATCCCCGATCGTATGGCAATGCGTGTTCCAGTGGCGGTTCCTGATGCAGCTATAGACAGTGAAGTATGTCTCGATGGCTCCAGTAAAGTAATACGATTGGCCGTAGAGGCGACACTTAGCACTGTCAGCGCAGGACATGTCACATCAGCATTGGTTGTTAACACCACAGGTGGACCAGTGCGAGTTAAACATTGAGTTTTCCTTGGAGAAGGGTTGGTGTATGATCGAAAGGAGGTACCTGAACCATTGGAGTTACCTACTGCTTGTATTGCTACGGTGCAGAAATCCGCCGTTGACATCGAGCAGGGTCTGGTACCAACCCTCAGTTCGCTTGTCAACGTCGTGGACTACCCGGAGTTAAAGCACTCGCTCTTGGAACTCTTGGGTCAGTACCGAGATGTCATAGTACTCCCCGGTGAAGTTCTTGGTGCTACCGATAAAGCAGGGCATCACATTAAGCGTCAGGGGTACACCTGGGTACATTGTTAATTTATTAATGTACTGGTACACTACCCAGAAAGTTACTGTTAAGTGGGGTCATTCCTTCTCGCTGTCCTTTAGTACTGCCAATGGTATTCGGCAGGGGGCGATTTTATCTCCCTACCTGTACAATGTGTACACGGATGATCTCAATGCCAACCTTCGTGAAACAGGTATCGGCTGCCACATACATGATGGGTGCATCAACTCACTGAGCTATGCTGATGATATGGTACTGCTCGCACCCACTGCGGATGCGTTGCAGGACCTTATCAATGTGTGTCAGGTGTATGCTGCCAAGCATGATATTGTCTACAACACCACTAAGACAGAGTGCATGGTAGTATCACCGGCACGCACTCAGGTGAATTACCTCAAAACAGCATGGCTCGGTGGGTCTGCCCTCATTTTTGTGGATAGATTCGCATACTTAGGCCATGTTATATCCCACGACATAACTGATGATGATATCATCAAGCAGACCACCAAGCTTCCTGTCGTGGGAAATACTCTACAGAGGAAATTCTCCTACTGTAGCAGAGAGGTGAAGATGGAGTTATTCAGGAGTCACTGCTACTCTATATACGGCAACTCGCTGTGGTCGCAGTACAAGGTGGCCACTCTGAACCACCTTAAGGTCTGTCACAATGACATCCTTAAGAGGCTTCTGGGGCTGTCCAGATGGTGCAGCTCGTCCCTGGCTTTCGCTAGGAACGGGGTGAACAATCTGGATGTGATCCGTCGACACTCCGTGTACAGCTTAAGGAGTAGGGTGGAGCTCTCTACGAACATCACCTCTGTCAGGCAGAGCTCAGCCTATGTATGTGGACCTATACAACAGCGGTGGCTGGGTCTGCTGTTTGGGCAGAATGTGGGGTAGCACAGGTGTCCATGTATGTTTTTCTATGTACTCTGATACTATGTCCCCTAATGTGCCTATACTATGTTCTTGTTTTTGTTTTTGCTCTGGTACTTAAGTTAACTCCTTGGCTTGTTCTTGTTGGTTTGTTTTTGTCTGTATGCCTCCGGGCAAGAATAAAATTATTATTATTATTATTATTAAACTCAGTCCAGGGACCAAACCTGTCTACATTCCTGCTTACAGGCTACCACATAGCCAACGGGCTGTGGTAGAAACACATGTAGAGGAAATGTTGGAGCAAGAAGTTATTCAACACTCGTGCTCACCCTGGAACAGTCCTTTGTTCCTTGTCCCGAAGAAGGATGGAACTTTTCGCCCAGTTATTGACTTTCGGCGAGTGAATCAGGTCTCAGAAGATGACAGATATCCGTTACCAGTCCTTAAAGATCTGCCCATGTCGTTAGGTCCGAGTAATATAATTTTCAGTAGTTTGGACCTTTTGTCGGGGTACTGGCAGGTACCTATGGCAGAATCCTCCAGAGAGGTTACGGCATTCAGTACGCCGGGAGGTCACTACGAATGGCTTCGGATGCCGTTTGGCTTGAAATCCGCGCCGCTTACTTTTCAGAGAATGATAAACACAATTTTTGCCGGTATGATAGGTAACTCTGTGTTCGCATACCTGGATGATATTATAATTGCTAGCAAAGACCATGAGTCTCACTTTAAAACTTTAGAGCCAGTTTTGCAGCGACTGTTGTCAGCTGGTCTCAAAGCCAAGTTCACCAAGTGTGAATTTTTTAAAGCTAAGATTAGTTTCTTGGGCCATATTGTCGACCGGGAGGGACTCCACACCATGGACGATAAAGAAATTTCCTCAACTCCAGAGTTTTGAGAATGTTAGATCCTTTTTGGGACTAGCGGGCTTTTACCGCCCTTTTCTTTATCAAAGATTTCGCCAGAATGGCATCTCCCCTAAACCAGCTGTTAAGAAAAGATGTCTCATTTCACTGGGATGCTCCTCAAGAGCAAAGTTTCGAAGAGTTAAAACATGCACTCGTGAACGCTCCTGTCTTGGCATTCCCAGATTTTTCAGCTCCATTTGAGCTATGTACAGACGTTTCGCCTAAGGGACTTGGGGCAGTACTGATGCAAAAAGATGAAAGAGGAAAGAACCGTGTAATCGCGTACGCGAGCAGAGTTCTTATCCCGGCGGAGGTAAATTATTTCGTTACACATCAAGAGACCCTCGGAGTAATTTGGGCTCTCAAACAATTCAAAGACGTTATTTTTGGCTATCCAATAACTGTCTATACCGACCATGCAGCCGTTACTGAGTTATTTAAGAGTAAGAATTTATCTGGTAGGCTTGCACGATGGTATCTGACGATCCAAGAGTTTAACCCAACCTTTAAATATTTGCCCGGACGTGCAAATGTGGTAGCGGACGCGTTATCGCGAAACGTTCCGGTGGTGGGTGCGGTCACAGGGGAAAATCCCGTGCCGAATTTTTCACTCTATGAATTGGGCGTCGAACAACGTAAACATGAAATTTGGGAGAAGGTCATCTATGCCTTAGAGTCAGGCGATAAGACCTCCTTACCATCATTATCAGTGAATTACTCACAATTTTTCCTGTCGACTGACAAGGTCGACATTGGCCACAGAAAAGAGACCCAGTGGAACGATATGTTATTCCTGACGTTTTTGTTCCGACAGTACTCAAACTTGTGCACGATGTGCCCATGGCTGGACATCCGGGACGTAACCGTACCCTAGCAGCCGCGAGGCGTGTGTATTTTTGGCCCGCGAGGCGTGTGGACATTGAAGAATATGTTGTCAGGTGTGTGTCTTGTGCCCAAAACAAAGGGACGACTCCAGGACCCGCTCCAATTTTAGAATACCCACCACCTGAGCAACCATGGGACGACTTGGGACGTAGTTGCTATAGATCTTCTACAGTTACCCAAGAGTCATCACGGCTCACAATATCTTCTGGTGTTTGTAGATTATTTTTCAAGGTTTGTAGTCCTTGCACCGGTGAAGAATAAATCGGCTGCGACTGTAGCCCATGCATTAATTACTCATCTTTTCTGCCCTTATTCCACACCAAGAGTATTGCTCAATGATAATGGCGCAGAGTTCCCTAATGCATTGCTTACGGAGATTTGTACTTTGTACAATATTAAGCAGACTTTCACGGTCGCATACCATCCAAGCTCGAATGGCCTGGCGGAGCGCGTTAACAGGAAGATCATTGACGCGTTGAGACCTGTCGTAAACAGTTTGCACGACAATTGGTTGTTGTTGTTTGTCTATCGGGCCTCCAGCAGGGGAGGACCACGGGCTAGCGACAATTGGTAAGATTGGTTACCCTACGTGACGGCTTGCAGTAATAGTTCAGTTTGCGAGTCCACGGGCAAGTCTCCTCACTACATACTTTATGGTGCGGATAAACGGATGCCATATGACCTATTGGCCAAGCCCAATAAACCTGTGTATAATATAGATAGCTATCTGGATCAGCATTTGCATGTCTTTACTAATATACACAAAAGGGTCAAGGAAAGGCTACAAGCTTCTCGTGCCGAGATGATGGCACAACATAAGCGTGCGGTTCCTATTACAATAAGAAAAGGCGATACCGTAATGGTTCAGAGTCCGAGTAGGAATTCCAAGTTGGCGCCGAAATTCTTGGCCCCGCGCATTGTTGTTGGTGAGAAGCATGGCAATAAGTTTGAGGTATTGGACCCACTTCTTCAAACTGTCCAAATAATTCATAATTACAGGTTAAAGAAGACCAAAGCCCGACGGGACCCGGCTTTTGCTGAATGTGCTTACTTACCTCCATGCACTTCCAGTAACCCAATCACCACTAACGCCAAGCACGGCTATAATCTACGACCCCGAGTCTAACTAATTTTCTTTCACATCATGCAATGTGAAATGCATGTATTGCATGTTATTATCATTATAGATCTTCGGAAGGATCGACTGACCTTCATGAAGCTAACCTTGTTGCATGCCAACCATGTTATAGGTTCCATTCCTTTGCATGCCCAAACCAAGCGAGACCTTGTCAATGCCTTAGGTAGGATGGCTCAGT
Source organism: Chionoecetes opilio (assembly GCA_016584305.1). Lineage (NCBI taxonomy): Eukaryota > Metazoa > Arthropoda > Malacostraca > Decapoda > Majidae > Chionoecetes > Chionoecetes opilio. Next base: position 215,562 of record JACEEZ010007436.1, on the reverse strand, counting down.
TCTTATTTGAGACAGCTATGGATGAACATGTCCGAGACTTGCGGGAGGACTATAGACGACTGGTTACTATTTTGGCGGCTAACTAAATGGTTTATTAACTTCAACAGTAAAAGGTTGGAAATTCTTGATATTGATCTCCGACACCTTTTGAATATTTTTGCCTTTACATAATAACAGGCCCCAAACAGCTTAATAGAGTGCTGACAGTGCGATTGTGCGTTTAGATGCTCTCAACTGATTTTTATTTCTTTGACCAAACTTTACTAGTTTTTTAATCCTCATTCAATGTGGTCGTTTCCAATATTGCGGCGCTTAGACAAACATGGTAGTAGCAGCTAGTGGGAAAGTAACCGCGAGTCTTTTTACTGAGGAGGATTTCTTACATACACTAAAAATTGGTCAAGATGAATTCAATTTGCAACCCTTGTTCAGACAGGATGCTATTCAGCACTACTATCCGGTCTTGTAAGTAACGCTTACCATAGATGTTATTGCAGTGGACTTAAAGGGGACATGTCCCCTTTAAGTCATCAGAGGTTTTTGAGACTTATCGGGTGGAATCTTTTCAATTTTTCTGTTAATCAGACATTTATTACACTATCGGGTGGAATCTTTTCAATTTTTCTGTTAATTATAATCAGACATTTATTGCACTGGACTTACTATCATCTCTAGTTTTAGTGGCTGACGATCTGTCTCTATGCATCTGGCCGACTAGGGGATCTATTTACCGCTTCACTATTTGCCTTCCTTCCTATTTAAGGTGGCATATGGGAATTTGACATTTTTAAAGGTAATCCAGCTGACGCATTGAATCCGTTTCATGGGTATCAATAATTTTTATGAGCGAACATTATGTGACTGTCGTTTGCCTTTACGGAACTTCCTATCAACGGGTTTCTGGTCACTATGTAAGTGTTGGTTTTTGTTATGCTTCCAGGAAGCTTTTATAAGAAACGTCTCCACTGTTTCCGCTCAAATCTCTTCAGAGTTTAACATTCTCTAGAATATCTTTTGTTACTAATACCTTCTCTGACGAGTCGCAGTACGCCGCGGCTCTGGAGAACGCCTCTCCTGATTATCTAAACCCCATTGTTTTCTATCCCACTGTACTATAACTACTTTGTTGTTGTGTCAAGCGAGCTATCACGTTAGGCAAGTATCTTTTACGTAGAAAAGCTCACTCTTCACAGGTATGACAGGTATTACACATTATTGTAATATGGTTAGGTACATTTTCTTATGCCGCGTGGGCGCGCCAGACGCGTGACCAAGCGATGTTAAGGCATTAGTATGGGCGTGGCACGTATTGCCGGCCCCAGTTGCATTACTGCTTCGGTTAGCATGTATTGAGAACCGGCAATGTTAGTAGAGAGATGTTACGTAGCATATTTTTATCTCTTATAAATAGATGGTAACTAACATAATAGATATTTATATAGAGTAGTTATAGTATCAGTTTATTCTATGGTAGAAACAGTACTTGCTACTTGCTATATGTTTAGTAATGAAGCAGAGGTATTTTATTATGTATGATAGATAAACAGAGTAGTTGTCACCTGCTTGGCAGGGGCGCGGACTCACTGCCGGCGGACGACAGACGGTCTTGAGCCAGGGTAAAGAGCGGAGATTGTAGGCAGGGACTCCTGTAGCTACATATTTCATCAAGTGTATATTTTGTAGCTTAAGACAATTATACTACCTCAATTACCCTGGCGTCTCTCTACATCCTCTGAAACCACTTAATAACATTCCAACGTAAACAGATTGATTGAAACGTGAGTAACTGGTCACCTACTCATCTACCTTCAAGGTGAATTACCTGTGTGAGAATAATTACTCGCGTAAAGGAGTATCCAGAACACCAAGGTATGTAAGGCTTTCCAAGCTCTTAATGTTCTCGCCGCACATATGAACAGACTGTACTGTTTCATCTAGTAAGCCTCCAAACACCTGGACCTTGTTCTTAAGCCAGGAGACCTCAAGTCCCAAAAGCTTTGCTTTCTCGTGTAGCGCCTCGAGAGCCATCACCAGGACCTCCAGCGACTCAGCAAAGATTACTGCATCATCGGCAAAAACAAGATCAGTGATCTTGGTGTTACCGAGGGATGCTCCACAATCACTTTGATCTACAACTTTGCCCAATACATAGTCCATACAAGTGTTGAAAAGTGATGGGGCAAGGACGCACCCTTGCCTCACTCCTGTATTAACAGGAAAGAAGCTGGATATACCTCCCCCACACTTCACAGCACTCTCAGTCCCAGAGTACAGACCAGTCATCAAACCAATACTCCTTGCAGGAATCCTGCGAAGTCGCAGAAGATCCCAGAGTGACTCACGATGCACTGGGTCAAACGCCTTCTTGAGATCAGCATAGGTTGCAAGCATCCCCTGTCGAAACTAACGTCGGCGTTCCACCAGGACACAAAGTGCTAGGATACGGTCCGTTGTTGACTTACCATGCGTGAACCTAGACTGCTGAGGTCTCTGATGCTTCAGCAGATGACTGCGGATCCGTGTCACCAATAGATGGGCAAGCACCTTGCCTGTCACGCTGAGCAGTGTAATACCGCGGTAATTGTTGCATTCTTGACGATCCCCTTTCCCTTTCCAGATAGGGACGACCAGCCCCCTTTTCCAATCAGGAGGAATGGTAATTGATTGCCACACGGCAGTCAGGACAGCATGCAACCCGCGGATCATGGCCTCACCCCCAGCTTTGAAGAGTTCCGCACTGATATTACAGACACCAGCTGCCTTTCCACCCCTCAACTTTGCTACAGCCTCTCTGACTTCGTCAAGAGATGATGCGGTTTCGTCAATGGGAGGATCGGCATCCACTGCCCGTAACCCAGTGGTGTGAAGCTGCTCAATTGGAGGGTCCACCGTGAACAACTGCCCAAAGTACTCAGCCCAACGAGCCATCTGCCCATCCATGTCCGACACGAGGTGCCCATCTGCTTCTCGAATAGCACTCGCCCGAGATGGAGACTTGGAACAGAGCTTCTTCAGGGCTCGGTAGGTGGGTCGAAGGTCACTATCGTTCAAATGGCCCTCGACATCCTCAGCGAGACTCCTGACATACCTCCCCTTGTCTCCCATATATATATATATATATATATATATATATATATATATATATATATATATATATATATAATATATATATATATATATATATATATAGTGTATATATATATATATATATATATATATATAGTGTGTATATATATATATATATATATATATATATATATATATATATATATATATATATATTATACGTATATATAAATATATAAAATATATATATATATATATATATATATATATATATATATATATAATATATATATATATATATATATATATATAGCCCCTGTAGGCAGCGACATCCAGGGCTCGGATGGTAGACCATGGAGGGTTACTTGAGACTTGTGATTGTTGGCCCTCGTCCAGGGTGGCGCAGGCATGATTTTTATCATGGTGTCTGTGATTAGAGGCTCATGCCGCCCCCCTGTGTCCTCCATTGCATTCACTTGCAATCGAAGGTAGAGTTAATGGGCAGTATGTGGGTCATCATAGGCCACTCGGTGGTTGCAGAAATATTTTCAATAGATTTTGGCCCCCATCGGGGATCGATCAAGGCTCACCGAGCACGCCACTTGCAGGCGCTAACCAGTTTGCCACCGCCTCCCCATGTATACACATGGCCGAATACAAATCACATTTACCCTATGAAGTGCTTTTACGCCTATAGCGCCCGTAGGCAGTATTACCTCCAGAACTCAGATGGCAGGCCCAGGAGGTTCACTTGATGGCTGTGATTGTTGGCCCTCTAGTACAGCAGATATATGAAATATTTAGCTGAATTGTGACTGATGATAGAAGCATGAAACTTAGTACACAGTTAGGGCATGCCTATGGGAAGATATTTGGCTATAGGGCCATTGGCGATTTTCCCTGTGACGCAATTGGTGGCCATTTTCCAAGATGGCCGCCATCCGCTGTTATAGTCCCTCTGAAATGTTAGCTAAGCTCCATTGTAGTGATAGAACTGATTTATTGGTATTATGTACATCTTAACAATAGTTTATATAAGTCACCTATGGTTGATAATGCCCTATATCCTTATTAGATTATCATAAAGCACTATCTGTGTAATTTTAGTAGGGGCGTTATAAGAAAAATTGGTGTAACATATCGTTGTTTTGGCTTTCAGGTGTGTAACAGTGTAACGATGGAGAAAATCTTCAAGGTGGTGGACCCTGTACAGCCTGGTACATCAACACATTGTCTAACAACAGACTGGAGCAAGTGTATTCTGTGCCAGGAAGAAACATAGGAGGTGCTTCACTGTCCAGCTGAGTCCAGACGTGGCACACACGGAGCTGGTTATAAGACAATTGCTGACTTTCTTGTGGCTTTCAGTATGTTTGTGGTTTTCAGCACGTACAGATGGCCTTTGCAAAAGATATAAAGTCCTTGAGTGGTACGATAGAAGAGATGGGAAACCCTTTCTGCGACAATGGTTGCGATCTTCTTGTACTGGACAGTAGAAACATTGTAGATGCAGCTGTGGCAGACACGGTTCGCCAGATCAAGAGCCTTGGAGTCAACAAGTATGAATCTTATGTTAAAGAGAGACTTGTCAACCAAACAATGCCCATCTCAGATCCTATCCAGCGGAACAAACTCCATCTCTTCAGTCGGCCTCCAATCAGAGAGAAGTCAGACAAACAGCTAAAGTTATCATCTCTGAAGAATGACTGTTCACTCTTTTCTAGATTGTACATTGCCTCCCAAATACGCAATAGTGATCTGTATGAGTTCTTCCAGCACGAAAATCTGGCCTGGCCACCAGCATTGTCACAGATGGGTGTCATGAGAACCGGAACGAAGAATGACTTGTTACCCTGCCTGGAAGAGTTTACTACTGTGAAAGAGAATGTCTCCAGTCTTACAGTGGAGGTCACCATCCTTGATGGAGCTGCCATCGTCAACATGCTGCGACCTGGGACTGCAAAGACGTTCCAGGATTATGCCAATGATATTTTCATGCCGTACATCACTTCACAGCTTCAGCATGTAACCAGATTAGACATTATCCGGGATGTATACATCCCTCAAAGTTTGAAGGCTGGCACCCGTAGCAAGAGAGGAAAGGGATTTAGGAGACGCGTCGAGCCATCAAGTGCAGTTCCTAGAAACTGGTAGGAGTTCCTACGCATCAGTGACAATAAGACTGAGTTGTTCTCCTTCTTGGCAAAGAATGCTGCAGGCATGGACACTGACAAACAGGTCATCACCACACACCATACTGATGTACTTTGCATACATCGCCAAGATGTTTTGGGTCTGGCTCCATGCACCCCATGAAGAGGCCGACACTCGCATTATGCTCCACCTAGAAGATGCTGTTCGGCAAGAGCATAACAAAGTGTCAATACGCACAGTTGACACAGCCGTTGTAGTTCTGGCCATAAATTCAGCCCAGCGCCTCGACATCTCTGAACTGTGGATTGCCTTTGGTGCTGGAAAGAGCTTAAAGTTCATCGCCGCTCATGAGATAGCCAGAACACTAGGTCCTGATCGGTGTGTTGCATTGCCAATGTTCCATGCCTTCACTGGGTGTGACACGGTGTCCTGTTTTGGGGGCAGGGGCAAGAGAACCGCATGGGCCACATGAAACACATATGGAAATGTCACCTCAGCATTCTGTGCCTTAGCTGCTAGACCAAGCCCACAGTCAATAGAAGAATGGCTGGGGCCACTGGAACGATTTGTGGTCCTGTTATATGATCGTACCAGTAGTCAGGAGTGTGTCAACAAGGCAAGGAAGGAACTGTTCACCCAGAAAGGCAGAGCAATAGATGGTCTCCCTCCTACACAGGCTGCACTCATCCAGCACATCAAGAGGGCTGCCTACCAGGCTGGTCACTGCTGGGCACAGACGATGATCGCAGCTCCAGAGCTTCCATCTCCAAGTGAATGGGGGTGGAACAAGGTCCAGGATGGCTACGAAATATGCTGGACAACCCTACCAGAAGCCACGAAAGCTTGTAGGGAACTCATACGTTGTGGTTGCAAGAAGGGCTGCAGAGGACACTGCAATTGTCGGAACGCTGCTCTGCGGTGCACTCACTGCACTTTGTGTCTGCGGTGGACTTTGCACTGACTGATTTCCTAGAAAGACTATATTTGGAATTATCTACCATACTAGACTTATATAAACTATTGATAAGATGTACATAATACCAATAAATCAGTTCTACTATCACTACAATAGAGTTTAGCTAACATTTCAGAGGGGCTATAACAGCTGATGGCGGCCATCTTGGAAAATGGCCGCCAATTGCGTCACAGGGCAAACCGCCGATGGCCCTATAGCCAAATATCTCCCCATAGGCATGCCCTAACTGTGTACCAAGTTTCATGCTTCTATCTTTAAAATCACAATGTATTCACATATCTGCAGTACTACTCGCTCGTATTGGCGCAGGGAGGATTTTTATATTGGTGCCTGTGATTAGAGACTCATGCTGCCACCCTGTGTCCTCCTATGCACTTTCCATCTAAGGTAGAGTTAATGGGCAGCATGTGTTCTTTGGCCACTTGACGATTGCAGAAAAATTTGGCATCCCTTGGGAATCGAACTTGGCACACCGACCACTCTACTAACAGGCACTAACCACTATACCACTGCATCACCAAACCCTCTGGCGGCATTATGGGGGAAGGGGGAAAGGAAGAGGAAGTAGCTAAATGGATCAGATTAAACGAGTTAATGTCCTGAACCGCGCAAGATACTCCTGTGGGAAAGCAAATATATAGGTTCCCAGATTGCAATGAAATGCTGCTACTAATAATCCTTTGGATGATAAATGGATATCCTCCGGCCTAGATAAGTTATGGTGACAGGAAACGAGAGAGAGAGAGAGAGAGAGAGAGAGAGAGAGAGAGAGAGAGAGAGAGAGAGAGACGGGAGGGTGGGAACGGACAGACAGACAGACAGAAGCAGGCAGAAATATAAATAATCAGACAAACAGAAAGTCAAACCAACAAACAGACATAGAGAAAAAGACGGACAAACAAGACAAGCAATCAGAAAAACTGAGACAAAAACATAGGCAGACTGGCAGACAAACGGACAGACAGAGAGGCAAAAGCAGAGATGAACAAAATTATTCAAATATATGCCTTTTTTCTTCATCTCAGGCCAATTTGGAACCGGAAATAGAAAGAAGAGTAAAATTCTTGAAAAAAGTCAATGTTTAACAATATAAATATGAATAGTCATTCAAGGTAATTTAACTTTGACTTCTCGGTCACTCATACCTCCATGAAGAACCATGAAAAGGTCGCAGGGAAATTTGAGAAGGTCGCTTTAGATGGTAATGGTTTTAAGTATACTCATTACAATTATATAAGGTCAACATGGCAATAGAGGACTTAACGTGCGTGAAAAGGCTTCAAGGTGACCTGTTCTTGGTGTGACCTGACCTTCGTGGGCTACCTTAAGACAAGTATGAAAAGAATATTGATTAATCTTAACTAAATTATAATTCTCTCTCTCTCTCTCTCTCTCTCTCTCTCTCTCTCTCTCTCTCTCTCTCTCTCTCTCTCTCTCTCTCTCTCTCTCTCTCTCTCTCTCTCTCTCTCTCTCTCTCTCTCTCTCTCTCTCTCTCTCTCTCTCTCTCTCTCTCTCTCTCTCAACTCACCCTACACCTTCACTCCTATGCTCCCTATCTTCCTCCACCACTATCTATCTTTGCCCACTCACAATCCTTCCCTCCATTCATTCATTCTCACTTAATTCCCTCAATCAATTAATCAACTCACAGCAGAAGGGGGCATCTGGCGCGGTTATCAAATACATCTTCTTGCTGTCGCTACTGTCTTGAGTATGAGCTAGTGACGGAGGCGGTGACGGTGGCGGTGGTGGTGGCTTTACAGGCAGGTGTCGGTGGTGTTGTTGGACCAGCGGGGAAAGGAAGGGATACGGGTGTGCTTCCTCTCCTCCTCCTCCTTGTCTTCTCCCAAACTCCCTTTCAACATCATCACCTCTTTTTCCACCTATAGTTGTTTTTTGCATTCCTCCTTCCTCTTCCCCCTTCTCATCCTTTCCACCACTTCCTCCTTTTCCTCCTCCTATCGGGGTGAGATAAGGAGTAGCCGCATGAGCTCCCATCCTCACACACCGCCCACCACCATCACCACCAACCTCCTGCCCCTTCGCCACCCCCGTCCCCGTACAGGACCAGCATCCCCCCATCAGGTAGCTCTCCCAGGAAGGGCACTGGATCCCAAGAAACGGGCACGCCGAGTTGATGGACTCCGTGAAGTACTCGTAGGAACGGATGTGATTGCAACCGATGAAACGACGTATTCCTGTAGGAGAGAGAGAGGGATTATTTAAGTGATGTAAGAAAAGAAGGAAGTAAGGATGGTGTGAGGGAGAGAGTGAAGAAAAATGTGAAGAGGTGATAGCATAAGAATAAAGGAAAAGGAAATGAGAGAAAAAAAGAAAAAAAAAAAAAATATATATATATATATATATATATATATATATAAGAGAGAGAGAGAGAGAGAGAGAGAGAGAGAGAGAGAGAGAGGAGAGAGAGAGAGAGAGAGAGAGAGAGAGAGAGAGAGAGAGAGAGAGAGAGAGAGAGAGAGAGAGGCAGAGGCAGAGACAGACAGACAGACAAAAATGAAAGAAAAAAAGAAAGGAAGAAATAATGAATGAAGAAAAAGAAAAAAATATGAATGTAAGAAAAAATGAGGGAAAGACAGACAGACAGACAGACAGGTTCCCAGAAGTGAACAGAGAATAATCAAAAGATAGGAGGGAGGAAAGTAGGAGGGGAAATGTGGTATAGCACGAAGGAAGGAAGGAAGGAAGGAAGGAAAGAAGGAAAGGGAGCCAACCAAACGAGAGGAAATGGCAAGGGAGAGATAAAAAAATGGAGTCATGAGAATGGAGAGAGTGATGTGCAGATGTCGGTGTTGTCAGTAACATGTTGGAGGGCGGGCGACAAGCTGACAGGGGAGGACCAGGGAAGCTTAATGCCTTATCAACACCTGCACAGGAAGAGGTCACGGCCTCGTACCCGAACTGGCGAGGATGCTGACCTTCAAAATTTGTATCCCGTGACTTTCGTGACCTTGGCTACATTTTTTACCTTCTTCAATATTCCTCTCCTTCACTTCCTCTCATGTATCTCTCTGATATTGACAATTTATTGTATTTCCCGATATTGCGTTAGGATACAAGGATTTGCGAGGTCCATTTTGTAGCCAAAATTTAGGGAGGGAAAATGTTTTTAGTCATATCTGAGGTGTTTCAAGGGAGAAAGGGGGGCAGGGAGGGTGTTTCTTATTGAGTCTAGGAATCACCTATATTTTAAAAGTGATGAGTTGGGGTAAGGTTTTTATGATTACTAGTTTAAATAACGTAGTTGATATATATATATATATATATATATATATATATATATATATATATATATATATATATATATATATATATATATATATATATATATATATATTATATATATATTGTTAAAAGTGATAGCTAGTTCAGCGTTTATTATCTTTTTCAAGATATTTTCTCTGTCTTAAGAGTGTTTTATTCTCTTTAGTTATCAATTTTATGACTTCGCCGTAGCTGGTCATTTATATTTTTATTGGCCAGAAACGGCATTGATTTGTCTAAGCTGCTTTCTATGGTGAAGGTGAAGTCTGAAGTATCTTGTAGGCAGAGCTTCAGCTGTTCTGCTTCGTAGTGACTCTTTGTTTTGATGAAGAGTCACTACGAAGCAGAACAGCTGAAGCTCTGCCTACAAGATACTTCAGGCCTCACCTTCACCATAGAAAGGAGCTCAGGCAAATCAATGCCGTTTCTGGACGTCCTCGTAACGCAACAAGAAGAATTATTCAACACATATGTCTACGTGAAGCCAACGAACCCCGGACACTGCCTCAACAGAGAAAGTGAATTCCCGCAGCGATATAAGGACTCGACCATCGGCGCTTATATCAGAAGAGCTCTCACACACTGTAGTACGTGGCAACTCGTGCACAAAGAAATCGAGCGATCTACGCAAGTCCTCATCAACAACGGCTTCAGTGAAAGAGACATCAACCGTCAGACCAAGAAAATTATGGAGAACTAGTGCAATCCTAACGCCAAAGAAAAGAGCCAAGACATAACTATTTTTTACCGGGCTTTCTTCTCCACCGCTTACCAGGAAGAAGAAAGAATAATATCACAAATCGTCAACTGTAATGTGAAACCTACAGACCCAGAGAAGAATAAAACTACAAATATATTGCAAGAACAAGAAAACCAGCAACCTCCTTCTCCGAAACAGCCCAAGCCATACGAAAGAATCAACCCAGAAGTCCCATGTCGTATATAGGATCACGTGCAAACGAGGAAACTGTGAAGTCCTCCCCTCCTCCTACATCAGCATGACGACAACGAAGCTGTTTCGACGTCTTACCTGCCACTTAACTTCCGGAGCCCCAAAAAGTCACCTACTAGAAAAACACGGCATCACCATTACTAGAATTTTTTTAGAAGAAAATACAGTAATGGTCGACATTGTTAGAATCGGTGCAGAGAAGGATGACCAGAATGATTCAAGGGATGCGTAACTTTAGTTATGAGAAGAGATTGGAGCTATTAAAGTTATACTCACTCGAGAGACGCAGAGTAAGGGGCGATCTGATAAAAGTTTTTAAGTGGATATGGGGATTTAATAAAGGAGAGGTAGGAAAAGTTCTTACGGCTATTAACCAGGGTAGAACAAGAAGTAACGGATTCAAGCTGGAAAAGCGTGGATTAAAAAAAAATTAGGGAAAAACTGGTTCACAAATAGGGTGGTGAATGACTGGAATGGACTCAGTAGACAGGTAGTTAGTGCGGAGTCATTAGGGAGCTTTAAAGAGGGGCCGGATAGGTTCATGGATGGGGATGAAAGGTGGATGTAGGTAGTGTTAGGTAACAGGAACTACCACGTGTAGGTCTCACGGCCTCTTGTAGCTTCCTTATTTTCTTATGTTCTTATGCTCTTATGACATGTGCGCAGATGTACGGTGACTTCCAATTTTAGAAGCACTGTACATAAAATATACATAAAATATATCAATCCTAAGCTTAACGTACAAGCATACGACCTACAAGCTCTCCCAAGCATGAGAAGAACAAAAGGTAGTGACAGCCAATCCGCAGAGACACAAAGCGAGGAGGAGCAGAAGTCATCAACCAATCAGCGTCGCCCACTCACACGCGAGGCCGCCAGACTTCTTAAAGTAGCGCCTAAATCATGCTCACCTCTACATCTGAGGAGAAAACATCTCTCACCGCTGCTGAAGAAGGGTTTATGACCCGAAATCGCGATACAGCAAAATGATCAGCTACGGCGAAGTCATGAAATTTATCACTAAAGAGAATAAGACACTCTTAAAGTAATCGTCCAGACCATTTCATCATTCCTGATTTAATGCAATAAAAGTATAGCCATTATCGAGTGTATCAACAATATGTTGTCACTTTTTGCATCCAGTCAGCCGTTTTTTAATAATCCGCAATCAAAATCTGTAAATTCCCCGAGCTTCGAAAACGCTACTGGCAACTGGCAGACGACGGCACCATGGCTCGGTTATGTCAGCCCAGGAGCTTCCTCCCTCCCGCGCTCATAGAAATACACGTAAATCTAGGCAATAAACATAGTACTTGAAGAATTTTGGGTGTTTCTGATATTTTTTTTTTTGCGATATGGTATACACATGCATCCTTGATGGGTGCAGCAAGAAAGCTGTGCCTCTCCAGAGAAGTTTGCACACGTATCAGACCAATAGGCGAGAAATGTGTAAAAAACTTGGTGCGTCGGACGACGTTGGTGCATTTCGGTGAAGGTAGGGAAACGGGGGTGGGTGTTTGTGGTTGGGGAAGGGGGAGGGTGTTAGTGGTGGGGTAAGTGGGTGGGTATTGGTGGTGGGGGAAGGGGATGGTTGTTAGTGGTGGGGGAAGGGGGATGGGTGTTAGTGGTGGGGGAAGTGGGTGGATGTTGGTGGTGGAGGAAGTGGGTGGGTGTTGGTGGTGGGGGAAGTGGGTGGGTGTTGGTGGTGGGGGAAGTGGGTGGATGTTGGTGGTGGGGGAAGGGGGTGGATGTTGGTGGTGGGGGAAGGGGATGGATGTTGGAGATGGGGGAAGGGGATGGGTGTTGAAAGTGGAGATGTGGGTGGGAACGGGGGTGGATGTTAGGGGATATGTGTGGGGGAAAGGGATGGGTGTTAGAAGCGGGGATGTGAGTGGGAACAGGGGTGGGTGTTGGGGATGAAATAAGAGTGAATAATAGCAGATTCTTGAAGGACTCCAGCATCCCCCCTCTCTCTCTCTCTCGGTGACTTACTCGTGTGACGTCATCAATAATATTCGCGGGCCTGTTGGAGGGATGAAAAAAAAAATCCCGCGCTTTTTACATAAGTCGTGTTTTTACGGAAATAAGGCGTGGAAATGAATTATTTTTTGTGGATTAGATGTTTTGAATGAACATTCAACATATTTATGCAAAAAAAATGGGTCTGGACAATTACTTTAAGACAGAGAAAATATCTTGAAAAAGATAATAAACGCTGAACTAGCTATCACTTTTAGCGAGATCTGTTGTATATATATATATATATATATATAATATATATATATATATATATATATATATATATATATATATATATATATATATATATATTCTCTTTCCTAACTGAATCCTAGTCATCCTCTTTTAGGGGTTTTGGTGAAACTTTTGCTGTTGCCCTTGACATATCAAAGTCTTTTAATAGAGTCTGGCACAAATCTTTATTTTCCAAACTACCATCATTCTGTTTATATCCTTCTCTCTGTACCTTCATCTTAAGTTTCCTTTCAAACCGTTCTATTGCAGCTATTATAGACGGACATTGTTCTTTTCCTAAATCTATCAATATATATATATATATTAGCAGAAAGGGTGCCCTCCGGGCACCTTTCTCCTAGCTCCTGCGGAGGGCTGTGGGCCTGCGGCCCAATGGAGGGCCTGCGGCCATGTTGTGTTATGTTGACTTGTTGTATTGTGTTATGTTGTAGGAATGCTGACTTCTCAAAATTACGTCACATTTGAAGACGGTTTTGAGCCGAAATTAGTGAAGGAAGTGAGAAAAACTCTTCCATCCCCCCAAGTCGATCACGGCCAACAAATTTGGACTACAAAATCAAGTCTCTATCTCGCACGATTTAACAGCTACAGCTGTTTTTAGGTTGTTTTTGCTTGCCACGCCCACCGGGGTCGTACACGCCCCTCAAAACATCTTCCATCCCGCCAAGTCGATCACGGCCAACAATTTTGGACTACAGTGTCAAGTCTGTATCTCGCACGGTTTAGCAGCCACAGCCGTTTTTAGGTTGCTTTTGCTGGCCACGCCCACCAGGGTCGGCCACGCCCATCGAAACATAGCCTATGTTCTCTGCTGGGTCATGAGGATTCCAAATATGTGCGGCATGTGGGGTTTTGGCCATCTGTAGCAGAGTCTATAACGAACATACAGACACACAGACAGACAGACAAATTTTGAGATTTATATATATAGATATATATACATATACAAATTATACATATATATTAGTGATGGACCGAATGTCTATTTTCCGTATTCGCGAATGCGAATGCGAATGCGAACATTTGGTTTTAATATTCGCGAATGCGAATGCAAATTGCGAATATTACATAATATTTCAAGTAATACACTATTTTTGATATCATACAGGTAATTGAAATATTTTGTAGGTATTGTAAGAGTTCAGCCTTAAAAATATGAATGTCTAAAGTAAATTCCATTCAATTTTCTATGTGTTTAGGTTGCGGGACGAGGACCCATTCTTACACGAATAATAACATGATAATATCTTACATTAATAATTATTATTGCAAAGTTTACACTTTGTAATGTCATCAGAGATAATCTCGAAATACGTAATCCCAAACCACACTGATGTGACTGGACGCCATTACGCAGTAGGCTGCTGCAATACTGTTCTCTTTCAAAGAACGTTGATTGTGGTCGTGGTGACAGAAGACTCAGAAGAGCGCGTATATGCTTACTGCAGTATGGCGCACGAGGCAATGAGTCAGCGTTGCCAGATGGCCTTTACTATTTCTCTGGGAATTTATGCTTAAAAAATCTGGAAATCCAATGAAAAATATGGATAGTCGAAAGTTTAAAGGAAATTGAATATATATATATATATATATATATATATATATATATATATTATATATATATATATATATATATATATATATATATATAAATTGTAGATAGATTGATATAGATAATTTTTCAGGGTAACATAAGGACATAAAGTTTTCACCTTAATTTTCCTCATCAGAATATGCAAACTCGTACATACTTGACGTCATTCTCTTGATGAGTGAATCATATACTTTGACATTATAGCACTTGCTCTCAGTCATCAGACGTCTGTTGTGAAGTAGTCCAGCAAAAGTACTTGTTGATAGGCGATTTCTTGTCTTGTTTTTCATTCGGTTGAGAGCGCAAAACACCCTCTCTGCTGCAGCACTCGAATGTGGAAGACACATCATTTTTATCATGAACTCGGCCATGAATGGGAAGACAGGGTCCCATCCCCGGACGTCATTCCTCTCACTTTAATCCAAAACTTGACAAGAGTTGTCTCGTGAATTTCTTAGCATTCGCCACTCATTGTCGATCTTTTGAAGAATGTCGCATTCACAAAAGACGGAAGGCAACCAATAATAGGTGCTTATACTCTTTGCCTTCACGACTGATGGACGGTACCGGTTCGGTACATGTATTGGACCAGTTTCCAACGGACCAGGAACCCTTCGCCCAATTCTGGGTGACGCAATAATTGTGACAATTGAGAGTCACTCTCTCTCTCTATATATTCTGGAAATATTGGGGATTTTCTTGCTAAATTCAAGAAAAATCTGGAAATTTCATAAGACTGGAATTCTAACTGAAACCCCAAAATCTGGAAAAATCCAGGTTTTCTGGCAATCTGGCAACACTGCAATGAGTTAAGATCAGTAACAGTGACCTTGAGATTAGCGGCTGCCACTCTGTTGGAGGGTGGACGATAGAGATAGTACTATGTTCGAGGGACTATGGCCTAGAGTACCACTACGCCTCCTTACCCCATTTTGTTAACTAAAGGCCGTGTCACATGAGCGATATTTTCCGGCATCTTTTAGTATTTTTATACCTAAAGATGCCCGTAGTGGTGGCAAAAAGTGCGCGTGTTGTCAAACGGCGCTTCGGCTACGAGCATCTTCCTACCAGAGTAGCTAAGATCTTCTTAGGAATCAATGTATTGAGGCTAGAAATCGAGCCAACAGGGTGTTAGGATTTTTTACCAGGAGTGTTAAAAGTAGAAGTGCTGAAGTTATTATAAAGCTTTATTTGGCTCTAGTCAGACCTCACCTAGACTATGCGGTTCAGTTTTGGTCTCCGTATTACAGGATGGATATTGCCTTGTTAGAATCAGTGCAGAGAAGGATGACCAAAATGATTTATGGAATGCGTAACTTTAGTTATGAGAAGAGATTGAAACTATTAAATTTACACTCACTCGAGAGGCGTAGAGTAAGGGGCGATCTGATAGAAGTTTTTAAGTGGATAAAGGGATACAATATAGGCGATGTAGGAAAAGTTCTTAAGGTTAGTAAGCAGGGTAGAACAAGAAGTAACGGATTCAAGCTGGAAAAGCGTAATTTAAAAAGGAAATTGGGAGAAACTGGTTCACAAGTAGGGTGGTGAATGATTGGAATGGACTAAGTCGTCAGGTAGTCAATGCGGAGTCTATTGGGGTCTTTAATAGGAGTCTGGATAAATTCATGGATGGGGAAGAGAGGTGGATATAGGTAGAGTTAGGTAACAGGAACTACCTCGTGTAGGTCTCACGGCCTCTTGTAGCTTCCTTACTTTCTTATGTTCTTATGTTCTATGTTCTTATTCTTTTATCTTTGCTACTCTGCTTCTACTGGCATCTATAAAATGTCCTTCCCTCTTCACATTTCCCTTGATAACCATAAATAAACCATTCAAAACCTTACTTGTATTCCTAAATAAAGTAAAAATAACACATCATATTATCCCCGTAAAAACACCGCAACCTATTAAATTTCTGTTTTTATCAACATTTTCCGTCATAATTTCTTATCAACAACTCAAGACTTAACTATATATCTAAATCATACGTAAACAAATCTAAATAACACGCATGTACCATACATATCATACACGTGTCTTGTATATATAGAGTAAAAACATTTATTTCTCCTACCCTACTCTAAAAACTTAATTTTCCTCCTCTCATCTATCTTTATTTTTCTCCTCTCATTTACACGATATTACTAATACTATACAAAATTATACAGCTATATTCCCAATATACAGCAATTATTTTCCCTAAACATATCACACAGAGAGCTACAGCATCTCTTGACCACCCAAGATTGGTCATTTCTCTTTATTTTACTGAAATGTGTAGTTCGTACAAGTCTTGCGTGGCGTCGGCTGCTCCAAAATGTAAACAAAGATGCCAGTACTGGTGGCAAGAGAACGATCATGCGCGACTCTGCGTTTGCTACCAAAAGAACCGGTATCAGGCATCAAATGGTAGCAAAATACCAAAAGATGCCGGAAAAAGTGTATGTGTGACACGGCCTTAACGCTCGGCTAAACTATTAATTGAATTATATGTTTGCTTGTGTAATATTATGTTCACTTGATATTTTTTTCTTATTTTTTTTAAGTTTATTGGTTTTGGCAAAATATTCGCATATTCGCAAAATACTGCGAGTGGGAGTGCGAATGCGAATATTGAAAAAACATGCGAATGCAAATGCGAATATTTGGTCCATCACTAATATATATATATATATATATATTGTAACACGCGCCAGGAGCCTGACTGATGTGTGTCCTCAAGGGAATGAGGATTGAGGAAGAGGAGATGAGGAGAGACTCCGTGAGAGAGAAGAGTGGAAGGTGTACCCCTGGTGGATGGACCCTCAATCCCACGTGGCGTGGCCCGCCGCCGCGTGCGGCGACCGAATTCAGTTGAGGCTTGGCTCTGCTAGTATATAGACGTGCCGTCTCCGCTCCGTAGCCTTTCTTGCTGTCCATCGTTGTTGAGTCCTTGTGTAGGGAGTTTGCCCTGTTCGCTAGAGAGCGTCTGACGTTGTAGTATTTCTTGAGTATTGTATACATGCTGGTTCCATCCTTACGGTGAGGCCCTTCGGGCTTACCACGTGCTAGGTATAGAATAGAGGGACGGAAGGCGGGAAACGAATAGTAATCGTGTTTTGGAGTTCTGGCTAGCACAGGAGACACTGACACACACACACATCGCCTGTACACTAATTTTCCTTTATTCTGCGAGGCCTGATCATAACACGACTGTTACCCTTCTTAGTATGGTTATTTTACGGATAACGGGTTCACTCCATGTTGATACTGGTTACTAACCTGTAAGGGGTGATTGCCGGATGACGCCCTCTTGACGGGCTGGTAACTTGTTTCGTTGCCCAGAGGTACACGTCAAATAAAGTGGTATGTATGGGCTAAACGTGGTCGAGCGGTTCTTACGTAATTTATAAGTATTCTTTAGTGCCAAAGGATTCGAGTAAGAATATACTACAAAAGATATATATTGTATATATATGTACACTTGTGAGGGTTTATACATTAATAATGTCACGCAGTTCGTTAAGTAACGGCCAATGAAACTAATGTCTAGGAGACAGAGCCGGGAACAGTTAATGACGTGACAAGGTACTCCACACCCCCAGGTGTGGGGTACACACAGACACCCAGGAAGGTGTGAGTGAGTAGGAGCGCAAGGCTAACGCGTCTCCTCTCGTTATCTGTGTTGTGTCTGTCCCTCTGTCCGGCCAGTTGCTGCATATAAGGAAAACTGCCGGAACTGACAGATTCCGGTGGACATGTCTCTCAGGCCTGTTGCACTCTCGTAAGCGTCATCATCCTTGGGCACAGCGCTGAGATGACACACACACAACTTGAGCGTGCAGTCCGGAACCAGGGTGAGGTGTCTACCTCAGGAAAAGGCGTCAGCACTCAGCATCCGCTACAAGACACTCAGACACTCGGACATCCTGTCTTAGTATAGATTAACACATAAATATATATAGTCCATGAGCCACTTTGAAAATTGGTACCATCTCTGGGGACCAAGGCATTTTGTGATTTTCAGTTTGGTGTAAGCATATGGAAGTCAAAAAACCATGATGGCCATTTGGGCAGAGTAGCTTAAGGTTGCTATGCCCGTTTATATACAGTGGGGGTATGACCGAAAAACTTTTTAAATATGAAGTCATATTTCGTCATGTTCCTGCATATTGTTAGGTATGCAGATGGGTTGTATCCATTTGATTATGTATAACTATCTTTTTCTGAAAGTATTTATGATACTGTTGAACAATACAACTAACCTAAATTTATTTAAGTATATTTTAATTTTCAGTTTGAAAACGACGTTAATTAAGATTAGCTCAATAATATGTACTGTCATAAGATCACCAGAAGTCATAAAAGATGAAAGGGGAAAACCATACATTTGATGAAGTCGCAAACATGATCCTGTCAACTGTGCTGTCTCTGTCGTCTAACAGTGATCGAGTGGATGTAGTATTTGATGTATACAAGCAACCATCTATCAAAGATACTGAGAGGAGCCATAGGTCCATCGATGGAGGTATCCGCTTCACCAACATCATACCCGGACATCACATAAGACAGTGGCGACGCCTGTTGTCTTGCAGCACGAGTAAGACTAAACTCATACAGTTCATCGCGGATCAATGGAAATCAGCACCCTACAGAGAGCGTCTTGGTGACAAAGTCATGTATGTCACCTGTGGAGAACTTTGCACCAAGATCACACGTGAAACTGTGGTGGATATTGAAGAACTCCAATCAAGTCAAGAAGAAGCAGACACCCGCCTGGTACTGCACTGCAATCATGCGTCATCAAGTTTTCCATCTGTGATTGTAGCTTCGGAGGACACTGACGTCATGATCTTGTGCATCACATTCCAACATGCTATGGAATGCAAGCTGTACGTCAGGTGTGGAGTATCAAATCGCACTAGACTGCTTGACATACACAAGATCGCCAGTGCTCTTGGTACAGAAGTCTGTAGCGCCCTGTTGGGATTACACGCATTTACAGGCTGTGACACTTTGAGCGCATTTAGTGGTAGTGGAAAAATTACAGCCCTCAAACTCCTGATGAACAATCCTCGATTTCAGACAGCATTCAGTGAACTAGGGAAAGACTGGACTATACGTGATGATCTCATGGACGTGCTCGAGGAGTTCACCTGCCAGATGTACATGGCCCGTACTGAAAGCACAAGAGTAGACGAGATGCGTTTCCAGTTGTTCCGTGCGAAGAAGGGACACATCCAATCTTAACAATTGCCTCCTTGCCAAGATTGCTTGATACTACATGCATCGAGAGCTTGCTATCAAGCCGCTGTGTGGCACAGAAGCCTGGAGGCAACCCCAAGTATACCCAACCCATGTGACTGCAACGGTTGGGAACTGGACGATGACGGGGATCTCACGATCAACTGGATGTTAGGTGCTCTAGCGCCAGAGGTTGTCTTGGAATTTCTGTCGTGTAAGTGCAAACGAGTGTGCAAGCTGCCAACATGCACTTGTATGGAAAATGGCTTGAGCTGCACCGATGCTTGTGTTTTGGCAGACTGCGACAACATGAAAAACGCAAGACGTAGAGGCATTTGATCAGAGTGCAGATGATGACAGTGATGATAGTGACATTGACAACTGAAACGAGTACATGTAGACAGTCTGATATTCATGATATCTCCAGTTCCTTCTTCATACGAACACTGTTGGTACTTGCTGACTGATTGAAAGGATACTAATAAACATAGAAGTCTTAATTATTTGTCATTGCCTACACACTTTTTATTCCTGAATATTTAAATGAATATATCCTAGTTTGGTCAGTGCATAGAACACTGCGAGAGTGTCATAACTACTTACATAAATATCGAGGTTAAACTTGATTTAAATGTTCGCTATTATTATACTATGGTCTGCAATACATGCCACTAAAACCTGCTAAACCATTCTGATTTGTATTTTAGTGTATTCCTGATATGATATACTGTAGGAGTAAGCACCAAAATAATATTTATATGTTCGCTGGGTAAGAAGTTAAAAACAAGCATGTGCGTTCATTTAAATACTTGTAAAATATGGTGGCCATTTTGGATTTTTATTATTAACTATTGCTCTCCGGATGTGGTGGATATCACCACTTCAATATTATAACATATCATAATATTAAAATTGAGGTTATTGAGCATAGCATACATGTATTTAGAAGTTATAATTATTTGTTTCCTATTTATTCTTAAAATGATCATGTTCGCTGCCAGCCATTTTGAAAATTGTTCCAACACCATTTTTAGAATGGAAACAAAACCAGACACACATGTAATGCTTATAAGGTCTTACAATAACTTTTAAAAATATGGTTTCTGATGATAAATAGGACACAGTCTCTCTGCATGACCGACAATGTGCAGTAAAACGACAAAATGTGCGCTCATATTTTCACTTTTTCGACTATACCCCCATTGTACATAAACGTGCCCAGCAACCTTAAGCTACTCTGCCGACATGGCCATCATGGTTTTTTGACATCTACATATATACACCTAACAGAAAATCACAAAATGCCTTGGTCCCCACAGATGGTACCAATTGGCCCCAAAAGGCCAAGTAGCTCATGGGCTAATAACCAGTACGCTAATATCGCTCTCCCCTTATAACAATGCGTCCTCGCATTGTATAAAGACATGTATACCTAACTGGTGTTACATCGTTGTGTATCTATACCGATTCTCAGTGTTGCCAATCCTTACAAATACCTATACAAGGTGAGGGTTTACATGACAACATAGCAAAGAGGAATGTTTGGTATAACAGGAGTAATGATATAAGGACAGTGCACTTAAGGTCATCAATAAACTGGTAAAATACTTTACAACAGAATCTAAACACGAGTTATTAGAATAAAAATGAACTCAAAGTCTGTTAGTAATTTGTTAATATCCCTGCAAATATTAAGAAGTGCGTTTGCCAAAACTCTACCGCGTAGTCACTTAATAACACGAAGTGTGGAGTGAAGAAAAAAAAAACAGCAATGCCTTGAGAACGTGACTAATCGCACTGGCAGTTTTTATTTATTATTTATATTTTAAGACCTGCTTCTTTAAACTTAAGGAGTAGATGCGGCTTGTAATGCCAATAAAATCTGACTCCGGGTCGGTACTAAAAATTATCACCACATTAAGATATGCATATGTATTATTTGCATACCAAATAAAAGTGAACTCAATCAAAAATGCGCGCTAGGAGTGCCACATGGCAGTAACTTCCCTTGACATTGGCATTTGCTGCTTTTAAGAGTTTATTAATTTTATTTATTTTATTTCGTTAATTATGAACCTATTATTTACGGAGTACAGCTTCTCAGCTAATAAAAATATAGACTCAGGGTCTGTAATATAAATTTTCACGTTAAGATATGCATGTATGTTATTTCATTGCATATCAGAGAGTAATGTATTTATTTAATCATTCTCTAAGAAGTGATAAGAGCTGCCTTCAGCTAGAATAGTATTCTAAACAATAAAATGTGCATAAAGAGTGCCAATGGCAGTAATTAATCTCTTTTGACACGAGTGCCTGTAGCACTTGGCTGCTAAATTAATAGTTTTTGTGTTATAATATCCTTACATAGACAAAAATATTTCCTGGCAGATAAACTTGGCGAAATAGCACTAGTGGCCTGAGGAAGAGTCTTCGGCAGGGGCAAAAAAAATACTACCTGCAACGGATGTGTTAGAATTAGACTTCGAGTTAGTAGAGGAGATTATCTGAGGTGCAGTAAGGTTATTTTATGTTACCAACGGAAGTACTCGGAGGTGATTACATTCATCCCTCAATTCAAGAGTTAATTCCTCAAACAAAAGGTTAACTTCCCTGTACTGTCATTTCCTGCTTCCTCAGAGACTAGGAGTACATCTGCTATATACTATATTATATACTAGCAAAAAATTCACTCACATTCTAACTTTTGTTTAAGAGTCAATAAATTCATAAGTAAAACTTTAATTAAGTTAACTATTATCTCCCATCTCCTGGCTTTTAAGGCAATTCAAGAAGGAGAATTGAATATATATATATATGAATATATATATATATATATATATATATATATATATAATATATATATATATATATATATATATATATATATATATACATATAAGGGAAGCTAACAAATTGTTAAGAATTACAAAAATTATGAAATATTAGCGGTAAGAATATTTAAAACATCTATAGAAAAATAACTAAGAAATTAATTACTTCAAATTCTTTCACATGGCTATTTAAGCAAAAACAAATGTGAAAATACATATCTCACCACTAAGTGTTATTTATGTAAATGAGTGGAGTTTTAAAAATATGTCTCACTAGCCGCAAAGCCGCCCTTCGGGGGGCCTTTTTGGCTAGCTCCTGCGGAGGGCTATTGGTGGGCGGCCCACCAAACACAGACTCTCCAGATAGCCCCTTCTAACTTTCCTGAAATCATGGATGTAGAAATGTATGTATTAACGCCAACCCATTCACATCATAGCCCCTTCTAACTTTCCTGAAAGCAAAGCCGCCCTCCGGGCGGACTTTTCGGCTAGCTCCTGCGGAGGGCTATTGAGAGTCTTGTGTTTGGTGGGCCGAGGTGGTGGGTAATGGGTCTATCTGGAGAGTGTGTTTGCAAACACAGGTGGGCCCACCAAACACAGACTCTCCAGATAGACCCATTACCCACCACCTCGGCCCACCAAACACAGACTCTCCAGATAGCCCCTTCTAACTTTCCTGAAATGTATGTATTCCCCCCACCCATTCACTCACCCATTACCCATCACCCCCCACCCATTCACTCATCCATTACCCATCACCACACCCATTCACTCACCCATTACCCATCACCACACCCATTCACTCACCCATTAGCCATCACCCCCCACCTATTCCCTCACCCATTCACTCACCCATCACCCCACACCCCACCCATTCACTCACCTATTACCCATCACCCTACATCAAGGTTTCCTCAATTCTCGCAACCCACTTTGTTTTCTTAACAGTTTTCGCTAATAGGCTGCTAAAAGAAAAAAAAAAAAAAAAGTGATCGGATTATCCTATAAGTGGGCTTAAAACCTTCCCCTGGTCAACCTGATTCCAAAACTGTGACATATGATGGGATTCCGCCACAGGCGGCTGCACCTATTGCGGACAGACAGACACACACACACACACATACACACTTTCGCTTATATTATTATAGATAGATGTAAGGTCAGCTAGATGTTGTTTTACTCACTAACATTGTAGAGTCAGCACAGGCAAGTCCATCCGTACTGCTGAATCAGAAGGGCTTCCTCCAAGGGCGTTGTTACAGATGTGAGGCTGGCTGCAAGGCTGTGAGGGTGATGACAAGGAGTTTGCCGAGTTGGAAGTATTGGAAATTAATGAGTCTGCTAGTTGTCCGTCTCGTCCTATCTTCATGATAACAATTCAAATCTTGTCCTCCCGTCAGTGCCATGATAAAAACTTGTAGGTCTTGTCCTCGTCCTCTTGATAACCTCTTCTTCCACGCGTCCTCGTCCTCGTTCTTGTCCTCTTGAAAAAAATCTGGTCCCAGAGCAATTAATGCAAAAGAATCTTGTTCTCCTGTCTATATACAGAATTTGTGGTGGATGGAGCAGTGACTGATACAATGGCAAGAGGAGTGCTGACTCGCTTCCGCGAGGTCAGGTTTTGACACAGCATGATTGAGCAATCTTCTCACTCTCTTACCTCTCGCTTGTCTCTCTCTCAAGCTTCCTTTGTTTACTTGTTCACTTGCTCATGGTATATTCCACCTCTTCACGTGTATTAATTAGTATGTACTCGTCCAGTTATTCACTTAAGGCACGTAACTTATATTACAATTTTATGTTGCCACATACCACCGTTACCGGTTACTAACCTGTAAGGGGTGATTGCCGGATGACGCCCTCTGACGGGCTGGTAACTTGCTTCGTTGCCCAGAGGTACACGTCAAATAAAGTGGTATGTATGGGCTAAACGTGGTCGAGCGGTTCTTACGTAATTTATAAGTATTCTTTAGTGCCAAAGGATTCGAGTAAGAGAATATACTACAAAAGATATATATTGTATATATGTACACTTGTGAGGGTTTATACATTAATAATGTCACGCAGTTCGTTAAGTAACGGCCAATGAAACTAATGTCTAGGAGACAGAGCCGGGAACAGTTAATGACGTGACAAGGTACTCCACACCCCCAGGTGTGGGGTACACACAGACACCCAGGAAGGTGTGAGTGAGTAGGAGCGCAAGGCTAACGCGTCTCCTCTCGTTCTCTGTGTTGTGTCTGTCCCTCTGTCCGGCCAGTTGCTGCATATAAGGAAAGCTGCCGGAACTGGCAGGTTCCGGTGGACATGTCTCTCAGGCCTGTTGCACTCGTAAGCGTCATCATCCTTGGGCAGAGCGCTGAGATGACACACACACAACTTGAGCGTGCAGTCCGGATCCAGGGTGAGGTGTCTACCTCAGGAAAAGGTGTCAGCACTCAGCATCCGCTACAAGACACTCAGACACTCGGACATCCTGTCTTAGTATAGATTAACACAAAATATATAACCAGTACGCTAATACGACTGCCAGTTTTCCGTCTTTCTGGACAGTGGGATGGAAAGGCGGGAGGTGCACTCCAGTACTTAACGTAGCAGGGAGGAACTTTCCATCACCACTATTAAACTTCCCAGAGATTCAACCACGGTAGGTTTTTCAGGTGTTACGTAGCATATTTCTTCAAGTATCACTTAGAGTGGAGGTGAGAGCAGAGGGTGCTCTCACTCTTGTTTGTTTAGTGATGCAGCCGGGCCTGTCAGTAGCCTAGGCTATAATTTATTGTATTTCAAGTAATACACTATTTTTGATATCATACAGGTAATTCAAATGTTTTGTAGGTAGTATAAGAGTTCAGCCTTAAAAATATGAATGTCTAAAGTAAATTCCATTCAATTTTCTATGTTTTCTGGTTGCGGGACGAGGACCCATTCTTACCCGGATAATTACATGATAACATCTTACAATAATAATTATTATTGGAAAGTTTACACTTTGCAATGTCATTAGAGATAATCTCGAATTACGGAATCCCAAACCACACTGTTGTGACTGGACGCCATTACGCAGTAGGCTGCTGCAATACTGTTCTCTTTCAATGAAAGTTGATTGTGATCGTGGGTGACAGAGAAGAGCGCGTATATGCTTACTGCAGTATGACGCACGAGGCAATGAGTTGAGTTCAGTAACCGTGACCTTGAAATTATCGGCTGCCACTGTTGGAGGATGACTATGAGAGAGGGACTATGTTCCTATGTATCCTATCCTATGTTCTATGTTCGAGGGACTATGGCCTAGAGTACCACTACGCCTCCTTACCCCATTTTGTTAACTAAAGGCCGTGTCACATGAGCGATATTTTCCGGCATCATTTAGTATTTTGCTACCAAAAGATGCCCGTAGTGGTGGCAAAAAGTGCGCGTGTTGTCACACGGCGCTTCGGCTACGAGCATTTTCCTACCAGGGTAGCTAAGATCTTATTCTTCTATCTTACCGTAGCTACTCTGCTTCTACTGGCATCTATAAAATGTCCTTCCCTCTTCACATTTCCCTTGATAACCATAAATAAACCACTCCAAACCTTAATTGTATTCCTAAATTAAGTAAAATTAACACACATCATACCCCCGTAAAAACACCGCAGCCTATTACATTTCTGTTTTTATCAACATTTTCCGTCATAACTTCTTATCAACAACTCAAAACTTAACTATACAGTATATCTAAATCATACGTAAACAAACCTAAATAACACGCATGTACCATACATATACACGTGTTTTGTATATATAGAGAGTAAAAACATTTATTTCTCCTACCCTTCTCTAAAAACTTAATTTTCCTCCTCATCTTTATTTTTCTCCTCATTTACACCATATTACTATTACTATACAAAATTATACAGCTATATTCCCAATATACAGCAATTATTTTCCCTAAACATATCACACAGAAATGCTACAGCATCTTTTGACCACCCAAGATTGGTCATTTCTCTTTATTTCACTTAAGCCCCGTCCACACTACCACTCACCACCGTCGGACGGCAAGCGCCGATGCCAGTGTTGTGTCCACACATTTTTCTCACTTTTTTGTCTTCAACTCACTGCAATTTCTCAACTATTTCTCCCATTTAATTTTTGATCACATTTTCGTTATCAGCTGACTTTCTTGGTTCTGATGGTATACGGTACATAGCAATACAAAAATATCTAGATGGTGAAAACTGCTGATAACTTGAAGCATATGTTCGGCGCTGACCGTGAGTGACGGGCATGCCCGCCCAATATTAAACCTGCTGAATGTTGGCGGGCAGCGCCGACGGTTACATTTTGCTCGTCGGCATCGTGTCCACACTGCCACTTTTGAGTGACGAACACTGTTCGACGGCAAGCGCCGACGGTGGTGAGTGGTAGTGTGGACGGGGCTTAAAATGTGTAGTTCGTAAAGTCTTGCGTGGCGTCGGCTGCTCCCAAATGTAAATAAAGATGCCACCAGTACTGGTGACAAGAGAACGATTATGCGCGACTCGCATAGATGTATCAGGCATCAAATGGTAGCAAAATACCAAAAGATGCCAGAAAAAGTGTATGTGTGACACGGCCTAAAGCCCCGTCCACTACCACTCACCACCGTCGGCGCTTCCCGTCGGTGCTTGCCGACGGGAAGCGCCGTTGCCAGGGTTGTGTCCACACGAACGGTTTTGTTCGGCGGTCAGCGCGCTTCCTGATTTCAAAGTGAGAGTCATGT
>JACEEZ010007436.1:175957-183457 GCA_016584305.1 Chionoecetes opilio | reverse complement strand
CTTTTGTATGTTGTCAGCGAGCACGGAAATATTGCACCTGGAATATCAATTTCGCCCAAAACAACTCTAAATTTTTTCATCGTCGTAGTCTTCTCTTTAGGTTGTACATACATATTCATGGTTATGATAGTATTAAAATACCTTATTAATTGAGTTCCTTATGTTGTCTTTCCTCATAATAAGTAGTGGTGCATCATGGTTTAAGTGTTACTTGACGAGCCAATGAATACTCTTGAGTCTACACCAACATCACCAACCTTTGCTTTGATTTATCTTATTACTCCATCCATAAACAAGTTGCATAACCACGGTGACACTACCCATCCTTGCCTCATGGTACCTGGTACTGTCGTCTACCGATATTTTTATCCCTACACAAATCGGGAAAACTCGCCGACGGTAATGGTTAGGTTAGATTTTGCTTTGATTTATCTTATTACTCCATCCATAAACAAGTTGCATAACCACGGTGACATTACCCATCCTTGCCTCATGGTACCTTGTACTCTCGTCTACCGAAATGCTCGTCCCTACACAAATCTGGAAAACTCGCCGACCATACACCCGGTTGATGATGTAGTTGATGGTACGGTCAACAGGTACGTTGGTGAAGAGGGACTCGACATCAAGCGAAGCGATTGTACCTCTGGCGTTGTGGGTCTTGAGTATGTCTAGAAACTCTGATGCTGATTGAAGGCTGTAGGCATTGGGTGCGTATGGAGTCAAAATACCACACAGCTTCTTTGCGAGGTGGTACGTCGGCGTCGGTATTTGAGATATTATCGGACGAAGTTTATTGCCCGGCTTGTGTGTCTTGATATTGCCGTAGCAGTAACCCATGCCGTATTCCCCAGAGAGCTTTCCAAATTTGATGGTGGTGTTGGAAATCAACTACATCATCAACCGGGTGTATAACCACGACTCCATCCCGCCGCTTGACGTCCCGGAACCTGTACTACGTGGACTCCTCGAATGCTGCACTAAAGAAGCACCTTTTACCTCTCCCCGAGGGAACAAGTATCAACAAATGGACGGCGTCGCTATGGGCTCTCCTTTAGGAGTATTGTTGGCAAACTTCTTCATGGGCTGCGTAGAAGAAGTATTCAAGAAAATAAGCAAGCCCGACATATACTGCCGCTACATCGATGACATCTTCATCAAAACAACAAGTCACTACGAAGCAGAACAGCTGAAACTCTGTCTACAAGATACTTCAGGCCTCACCTTCACCATAGAAAGCAGCTCAGACAAATCAATGCCGTTCTTAGACGTCCTTGTTACGCAGAAAGAAGACTCATTCATCACAAACGTCTACGTAAAACCAACGAACACCGGACACTGCCTCAACGGAGAAAGCGAATGCCCACAGAGATATAAAGACTCCACAATCGGTGCTTACATCAGAAGAGCTCTCACACACTGCAGTACATGGCAACTTATGCACAAAGAAATCGAGCGATCCACTCAAGTCCTCATCAACAACGGCTTCAGCGAGAGAGACATCAACCGTCAGACTAAGAAAATCTTGGAGAACTGGTACAACCCTAACGCCACAAAAAAGAGTCAAGACATAACTATCTTCTACCGGGCTTTCTTCTCCACCGCTCACCAGGAAGAAGAAAGAATAATATCACAAATCGTCCACCGTAACGTGAAACCTGCAGACCAAGAGGAGAATAAAACTACAAATTTACTACAAAAACAAGAAAACCAGCAACCTCCTTCTCCGTAACAGCCCAAGCCAGACGAAGGAGACAAAACAAAAGTCCCATGTCGTATATAGGATCACATGCAAAAGAGGAAACTGTGAAGTCCTCCCCTCATCCTACATCGGCATGACGACAACGAAGCTGTCCAGACGTCTTACTTGCCACCTAACTTCCGGAGCCCCAAAAAGTCACCTATTAGAACAACATGGCATCATCATAACAAGAAAATTTCTAGAAGAAAATACAGAATTGGTTGACATGTGCAGATGTGCGGCGACTTCCCATCCTAGAAGCGCTGTACATAAAAGAGATCAATCTCAAACTTAACGTACAGGCAAACGACCTACAAGCTCTACCCAGCATGAAAAGAAAAAAAGCAAATAACAGCCTACTCACAGAAAAGCTAAGCGAAGACCAAACAACCAATCAGCGTCACCCACTCAAGAAGACGAGAAGCAAAACCTATCTACCAATCACCGGTGCCGCTAATAGGCTGCGTGGCAGGCAGACCGGCTATAAATAGCGCTTCACTACGCACCTTAATCATGCACACCTCAACTCCTGAGGAGAAAACATCTTCCACATGCTGCTGAAGAAGGGTTCTTAGACCCGAAATCGCGATACAGCAAACATGACAAGCTACGGCGAAGTCATAAAAGTGATTACAAAAGAGAACAAGACACTCTTAAGACAAAGAGAAAATATCTTTAAGAAGATAATAAACGCTGAACTAGCTATCACTTTTAACGAGATCTGTCTCAGAGAAAATCTCCTGCCCGTATATACTCTCTCTCTCTCTCTCTCTATATATATAATATATATATATACAATATATATATATATATGATATATTACAATATATATATATATTATATATACAATATACAATATATATATATATATACATATACGTATATATAATAAATATATATATATATATATATATATATATATATATATATATATATATATATATATATATATCTAAACTGTATAATATAGGTAAACTATTATTTCTTATAGTTAGGTAAAATGGTGTGCGTGTGCGTATTAGTGTATTTTCGCGACCCTCTATGGCCCCGTCTGGACTGCTAGTCCCGGGCGGTCACTGTTTTTGCGAGGCAGTCTAGAACGGTCAGCCCAGTCCACCCCAGCGGGTTACGACCGCGCTATACCAGGACCACACCTTGGACCAGTGTGGGGAGAACTGGCGCATGCGCACTACAGTCAGCCCGGGGAAGGCGAACCCGGAGACTTCTCGTGTCTGAAAGACATGAAACACAGATGGCTGACCATAGACTAAAGTACACAGGCCGTGGTGTTTAAAGTCTTCAGCACAGGTTAAAGGCGGCGACAAAAAGGTCTGACAAGATGGACGCCTGCCGCCTCCACAGTTCAGTCACTACCGCCCACTCGATCCCCAGCCAATAGGAACGACGAATGGGACGGGACAGTCTCGATGATTTCGAGACCATCAGTCACCCTGACCCGGTCCGGACTGGACTACCTCATTCACACCCGGAGCCGTGGTAACAGTCACGAAAATGCGCTATATGTCTATGTATCTTTTTTTACGGGCCTTGAGCTCACCGTATGCCCGTCCAATATCAAACATTTATCATCCATCCTTAGTTTTTAGTGTTGGCTGAAACCTCACCGGGAGGCGGGTACGAACTCGCGGCTAACACCGGTACCATCACCGCTGGGTGAAGGGGCTCGGGTTTTAAGAAGACGCCGATCTACTCGCTCCGCCCGGTTGGATCGAACCGGATTTCGGTGGGACGGAGCGTGCTACCACTAACACTACGGAGTACACTAAGGCAAGGTTCAACTTCACAGTTTGCTTCGTAGTTCTAACGTAGCGTCTTGTACAGTGACGTCACTCTGCCTGTGTAGTGTGAACCAGGGCAGACATTCAGAGATTAAAGGTCACGGTGGTTAGCATAACTGCCTCTTTTCTACACCGGAGTGTGGGTATTCAAGTACGAGAGTATGGCAGTGGCGGACATGCGTTTGCTATGGTGTGATCTTTTCGCTTGACTAACAGGTGACAAAAAAAAATCGAAAGATATGGTTCTGGACTAAATGAATGCTTGATTATAGGTAATCGACCTGCTAATCGAATCTGTGTTCAATAACTTCACGTCCATTTGAGAACCATGACCGCAATTGATGAACAACTATGGGTAAAATCGCAGAAATAGGTTCACCAAGTTTTATTTTACATCTTAATCTTTCTTTCTCAGCCTATTTAGGCGATGACAGTGTTTGAGTCAGTGTGGTTTGTGCAGTGAGAGGGAGGGTGTGGCGACTGCGTATTGGCGAGGCTGTGTAGTACATTTTTACCTACTGATCGACAGCTATTGACAGTTTAAACATTTTATTCTGTGCAGACTATGATGTCTGATTTGTGGAGTCCTAATTATGTTGGTTTATCGTGATATAGTACCTGTACGGGCTGTGATGGGGCGTACTGGGAAGCATCGCCAATTTTTGTTAATGTGGCATTACCCCGACACTGAAGGAACCATCTAAAAGAAGTAAAGAGCTATCTGCTACTTCAAGTGCCGTATAGGTGATCAAGATAAGAAGTGGGCCCCTCACGTAGCATGCAACCCTGTGTGAACCACTGAATGAATGGATGCGTGGCAAACGGCCATCAGGCATGGCATTCGGCATCCAATGGTTTGGCGTGAACAAAAGGATCACAGTACTGACTGTACTTCTGCCCCACTAACATCAAAGGATTTTTCAGTAAAACGCGAGCTAAAATCAGGTATCCTGACGTACCTTCTGCCCTCAGGCCTGTGCCACAGGGTTTCCTGATCCCCCAGTTCCACAAATGTTCCAATTGAAAAGTGCTATAAGTGAATCAGATTCGAACAAGGAGGATAATCCATGGATACAGACTTTCAAGAAATGGCAGACAACAGAGAGCCCAAATTATCAGTCAGGAAATGTACATGCCCTTGCTAGGGACCTAGATCTACCAAGGAGAAAAGTGAAGTCCTTGGATCTCGTCTAAAGGGAATGGACTTTGCTACAAGAAGGAGTTCTCATCACCACGTTTCGTCGTAGACAAAGAACTTTCAAGCTTCTTCAAGATGGACACAAGCTCTGTTTACGCTTTGATGTTGACACACTCATGGAACAACTTTGTGAGTCTCACATTATGATAAGAGTGAGTGGCGGTGTTCATAGATCAGGAAAAAAACACGCTAAAGGCCGTTCTTCTGCATAGAGGAAATAAGCTTCCGAGTGTTCCAATTGGCATGGCCATGAAATGAGTGAAACTTATGAAACTGTGAAGACTTTGTTATCGCTGTTAAATATGAAGAAACATCAGTGGAATCTGTGTGGGGACCTGAAGGTAATCCCCTTGCTTCTAGGACTCCAGTTAGGTTACACTAAGCACATGTGTTTTTTTTGTTTGTGGGACTCCAGAGCGGACAGCAAACATTAAAAACAAAGGAATGGCCAGCACAACCGAAAGACTCACCTGGCAGGTTCAACTGTATGTAAAAAACCTTTTGTTGACAGTGAAAAGGTTATACTTACCTCCATTGCATTCTGAAACTTGGGTTAATGAAAATTTTGTGAAGGCCATGGATCAAAATGGTGCTGGCTTTCAGTTTTTGTTAGCAAAGTTTGAACGCACTGTATCTGAAGCCAAAGTAAAGGCAGGTGTCCCAAATTCGTCAACTACTCAACGATTGATGCTTTGTAAAGAGCCTAATTTGAAACTAAAACTGCCGGAACTGTAAATGACATGTTGAAGAGTTACCATGCGCTTGGGGCTCGGATGTCACTCAAAACCCAAACTTTTCCATTACATGTTGATTTCTTCCCAACGAATCTTGGCGCGGTCAGTGTGAGCGGGGGGGAACGTTTCCACCAGGACATTGCCCCCATGGAAACCCGATCCCAGGACGATTCAGTCCCAACATGATAGGGGACTTTTGCTGGACCCTACAACGTGAAAGTAGCTGCCCCTACAAACGAAAGAGCAAACTACAGAAACATTTTTGATGTACTATGGAGCAGGGGGGAGTACTTTTGTGTGTTAGGTATATTTTTGATCATATGTATATTTAATACCAATTTGAGATCTTGACTGTTCTTCTGAAGAACAGTCTAGATCTGACTGTTCTTCGAACTAGCGCATTTTTCTCTCAAAAAAAATCTCGAAGTTGTGTTCCAAAATACATATATATATATATATATTATATATTATATATATATATAATATATATATATTTTAATATATATATATATATATAAAGTCAAAATTTACTGTGATTTGACATTTTTTCGGATATTTCCAAGAGTGGCACATTTTCGGATATATTTGGAACATAATTTAAGTATTTTTTTTGCCAGATATGTACATTAGGTCCTAATAAAGCCGCAGGGGCACCACCAGAATTTAATTACGAGTAATATATATTAACGTAGGGGGATTGTTTCGTTTAATTATATAATTATATATACGTATATAATTATAACAGCTATTAAAATTAAATGCCGATATTTCAAAACTATACGTGCTAGAGAAAAGCAATGCCATTTTTAAATCAGCAGCGAAGATGCTTTCCAACCCACACACACAATGAACTCAGAACCATTTTTTGGTGTCCCACCAGTGTAATCTATCTATTCGTAGCTGGTTTCCTGCCATTTGGGGGAAGCAACCACCCCCGGGAGGTGGGTCACAAATCCCCGGCTAACACCGGTACCCATCACGGGTGGATGGACAAGGGCTTGGGTTTTTAAGGAAAAGGGAGCCCTTATACCTTCAGTCTGATGCGGAGCCGTGCGCGTGGTGGGTGTGGCATCCGTAGTCGCTACCCGCCCCCTGTGGTGAGAATGAGATGCCGCACTCACCACGCTTATCCCATCACCCCAAAAAAATTATCACCACGAGCGCATGGGATTGCTTATGGCCTCATTTCGTTTGTATACTTGCCGGGTTTAGTTTTGAGTCAGCAAACATCATATATACTCAATTGGAAAAGAACTGAAACTCGAGAAATGCAGTGGTCGCTGGCAGTTTAACTCAAAGGTTGGTCTACGTTTTTCCCTCCGCGACTAATATTTTTCATAAATCAATTTCGCGATAAATATTGATGCACCGCATCTGAATACTAAAAAAGAACGTTCTTCTGTTGTTCTAGTAAGGTATGCATGACATTTCATTTCGATTGAACGTTTTAAGATAGCAATTTAATGCAAATTACTCGCCTCGAGTAGCAAAGCTTAATATATTTTTACATGTATATTTTTGGCATGTAAAATTTGGGGGATGTTCACACTGTTTTCTAAGACAGTACTGCTGCGTCTGGCAAACGCTTGTCAAATACAATAAGAAATGCCTTGGAAAAACGAAGAATAAAGAATGCCGAAATCGGCTTGTTGCTGCGACAATGTAGGTTATAATTGTGGAGGCGACACGCCGCGGCGGGGAGTGGTGGCGGGGAGATTGTGGCGGGGAGATTGAATCAAAACATTGCTACTTCACGCGTCGACTCATTGCACTTTCCCGGCTTTCTATCTGATTGATACACAATAATAACAGGAACATATGACTGCCTAGGTAAGATAACTTCTAAACATACGTTATTTACTGTATAATTCATAGAGTAACATTTACCTCGCCTCCTCAAATATACCTACTTGGTTATTTGGTTTAAATACATGTTTTACAGAATCAGGCTTCTATACAATATACATATAGAAAAAAATCGTTCTTAAAATTATACTTTTGTGTTTTAAGTGCAGTGGAATAAACCCA
>JACEEZ010007436.1:148457-170957 GCA_016584305.1 Chionoecetes opilio | reverse complement strand
GCTCAAACCAAAATGTTGAATAGGACAAACCACCCTTAAAATTCAATTTTACATAAGAAAACACCCTGCCAAATTCGAAATAATCTATATTTCACTTTTCATTGGACCTACGGCGTACCCTAATATATATATATATATTTAACACTTATATTGCAGGGAAAACCATTAAAATTCAAGGGCTTCGGAGAAATTTATTGAGTTCATTTGTAAGTAAAAGCAGGGAGTTGGTGGCCCCTGGGGCCACATTCAGAGACGCTAACGTCCATGCTTCACGACCTAGCGACTGCCATCAGCTGTTTTGGTGTTCTGCGTGGAGATTGATGACGTACTTAAATACATTAAGCTGTCAAAACACGGCGACTGCTTAGAGGGTGGTGTGGAGTACGCAATATACATAAAAATATTCATAAATTGAGTATATATGATGTTTTCTGACTCAAGAACTGAACAGGGCAAATATACAAACGAAATTAGGCCATATAACAAACCCAGCCGCTTGTGGTGATAATGTTTTGGGGTGATGGGCCGAGAGTACGTGGTGAGCGGCGACATCTCACCACACCGGCGGGTAGCGACTAGCGATGCCACACACCACCACGCGCACGGCTCCGCATCAGACTGAAGGTATAGTGGCTCCCTTTTCCTTAATAAAAACCCAAGCCCTTGTCCACCCAGCCGTGATGGGTACCGGGTGTTAGCCGGGGGTTTGTGACCCGCCTCCCGGGGTGGTTGCTTCCCCCAACTGGCAGGAAGACCAGCTACGAATAGATAGATTATCAAGCGAAAAAGATCACAAGAAGAAGAAGACCGGCTTATTACTCGGAACGAATAATTAATAGCTACAATACAAGGAAGTACAGCCACCGGCGTATTACCCGCGTGTATGTGGAGGTAGAAACAAGTGTTGAAGCGACGGAGGTGACACAGGGGATGAAAGAATGATGGAATAAGCTAGAAAATAGAAATAAATACAACGACCTTGAAAATGCAGCCCGCGGCTGCTGCCTTGTGATTGGCTGACACGTTTGAGACACAATCTGATTGGCTGGCACGTTTGTTTTTGCACAATTGTGATTCGCTGGCAAGGCTGTGACGTCGTTGTAGTCGCTCAGCCAATCAGCTATCGATGCCCATAGCAACCATGTACCGCCACTGCCATGTCTCGTACTGGAATACCCACGAGCTCCGGGGTGTAGAAATAGAGGGATGTTGTTGAGCGAACAACCGTGGCCTTTAACTCTCTCTGAATGTCTGCCCAGAAGGCTGTTGACGTTGCCAGTTATGCATACAACAGCTTATCTAAGATGCATTGATTGGTTTTCGTAAATTATGATTATGCTGATAAAGAAAATATTGATAATCGCTATGATAATAATAATAACATTAATAATAAGGATGAAAAAAATGTATAGTAATATCACCAATAATGATGATAACAATGATAATAGTAATAAGAAAAAAAAAGAAAAGAACATGATATAGAATCGTTCATCACGTCACTTATCATCCTCCACATTTGTATTTATTCACCTAATCCACCATACACCTTTAGGTCTACCTTACATATCTTTAGCACATGATAAATAATCGTCCATCACGTCACTTATCATCCTCCACATTTGTATCTATTGACCTAACTCTACCTTACACCTACCTGTAGGTCCACCTTACATATCTTTAGCTCCACCTGTCTACCAACCCAGGTAGTACCAACCTGCTGTCACTTCTCCCTACACACCTGCAATAACTTTCCCCTCTACCTCCTTATCGCCTTCCTTACACCAGTCTGCCGTTCGCCCTCCTTCCCTTCTACCTAGTCAACGCACCTCCCGTCAGAATGGGTCCTGCGTCGGTGTGGATGACTGTGACAAGGGCAGCATCGCCAGGGTCCAGCCTCACCACGGGATCAGTGCCTTCGAAGTACGGCTCGGCGGGGTCTAGTCCTGGCACAATCGAAAGTCAGGGTTTAGTTCAAGGTTTAAGATGTTTGACTTTTTTTTCTTTCATATATCCACATCCAAGGGACTAAAGGATTTAAAGGAATTTGGTAGGATAATATATGTATGTGTTATGATTCAGTGTTATGAATTGAACGTAGGAAAGAGATAATACAAATAGAGTCGTTTTTTTAAACTACTAGCTCCTCCCAATTTTACTTAAAATCAAATTCAACTTATCTAACTCATTAGCTTTTACACCTTACTCTGCCTTGCCCAATACATACCTGTGATGTGGCCAAGTGTGGCGCCGTAGGTCTTGAGGTATTGCCCCGCATACCCAGCCATGTGGGCCCCTAAACTGTGGCCCACGATGTGCACTCGTGAAGGAAAGACATCTAGCTCTCCCTGGCGAGGAAGGAAGGGATGATGAAATGACCGGGGCACGGCGCACATGCACACACATTCACATAAAAACAAAAAAATAGATAATAGCAAGTTATTCCCACCCTCCCTCACCGCCTCTCCACAACAGTATAACTTTCCCAATGACACGAACTGAGGTCGTCACACCTTCGTCATTACTGTGTAATAAACCCTTTGTTCTTGTGTGTTATGTAAACGAAAGAGTAGACTGCTGCCCATTGTTCACCCTATCTCCGTTCAGTTCTTATTTCTGATATCAATCACGTTTTTTTGTCATCATCATTGCCAACATCAGTAACGATACAAATTTGGCTCTAAACATTACAACACATTTACAGCCTCTTGCTTCTTTTCCTTCTGTTCCTCATTTTCTTTTTCTTTCTCCTTCTCCTCCTGTATTTTTTTTTTTTTTGGCCTCGGCCAACACTTAGCCCTCGGCCAACACTTAGTGTTTAGTGTTGGCCTCGGCCAACACTAAACACTAAGGAAGCAAATAAAAAAATAAGTAGATACGGAGACAGGACCATACGTGTAGCTCAGGCCCTGTAGAATAACAGCTAGGTAAATACACACACCTGCAACCCTCACCCTTTTCTTCCTCTCTTAATATTGTATCACCTTCACTTCCTCTTCTTTCTCATCTTGGTCTTCCTCTCCAGACTCCCTGTTGCTCTTTGTTGTTATTGCCCTCCTTTCCTCCCCTACCCTGTGCCCCTCTCCGCCCCGCACCGTTTCTTCCTCACGCCAGTTTTCAGGAAAACGAAGGTTTGAGAAATTACTTTGCTTCAATCTTTCCCTCATTTACTAGTTTCTTAACCACAGTTTATATATTTTCCATCTGTTTGGTTTGTGCGTTTTCTTTTCCCTTTCTTTTCATTGAATTATATTTTGTCCGGATTTTTTGTAGTAGCAATAGTAGAAAATGTTGTTGTTGTTGTTGTTATTGTTGTTGTCGTTGTCTAGTAGATGCGTATGATTTATTTACTTGTTTATTTATGTATTTATTTGTATATTTATTGATCTACTTATTTGTTTATATATTCATTTATATTTTTCCTTCCTGGGTCTTATCAGAATACTTTCTTTGGATATTGAATATTACGATTTCAACCTTATTTTAAGAAAAAGAGAGAAAAGAGAAAAGAGAGAGAGAGAGAGAGAGAGAGAGAGAGAGAGAGAGAGAGAGAGAGAGAGAGAGAATGTTCTATAGCTCAATGCCACGAGAACAAAATTATTTTATCCTATTATAATTATCTGTGTCCGCCTGCTGACTTTCACTATTATCTTTCGTTTTTCTCGTTTTTTCGTTTTTTCCCCGTCTGTGCTGCCTTTCGTGTGCATTTATATATCCACCTATTTCCTTATCTGTCTTTCTGTCATGATCTGCGCTTCTTCGTAGAGGTCTGTTTGTTTTACTGCATTTCTTTCACTTATCCATATTCTCCTACCCGTTTGTTTGTCTGACTGTCCATCTGTCTGCATGTGTGTAGGCCTATGGGTTTTTTCTACTTTCCCCTTGGTCTGTTTTTGTTTGTTCGCCTTGCGTCTCATCTGAAATCAAATCGCATTGGCAGCAAGTCAAACATTTTATTTCTATCGTCGTTTCTTTTTCTTTTCTCTTTTACTTATTTTCTTTTTGACATGTTAGACGTGCAGGCGAGGGAGAGGAAGGAATGGTGATGAAAGGCGTAAAGATTGCCTAGAACATAGCCTTGTAGTTGTCAGTCATGGCAAAAAGAATCAGACTTGTTCAAAATTACATTTCATAACTTTTGGGATGTCAGATGGCGTGACCTTCAGTAATCTTGAAGTGCTACCAGGGAGGGAAGAAAAGAAAGGAAGACATACAAGATTAGAAAATATGAAAGGGGAAAATACAACGATCACTTGAAGAATAGAGTTACCCTTTTGAAAATCGAAAACGAAATGTGTAGAGTAGCTTAAAAATTTTAAACAAAGGAAAGAAGAAAAGAGTCGGGAATCACCTACGAAAAAGAGAAAGAGGAGGAAGAGGAGGAGACGTGTGTCAGTCAGAGAGAGAGAGAAAAAAAAAAGAGAGAGAGAAAGAAAGAGTGAGAGAGGTGTTGAAATTATAGTAATAATTGATGTGAACTCACCTTGCTATTAACCCAAGAACTAACTAGACTGCAATGATACCCTATTTAGACGGTAACTAAGGTATACTCAGCAGTGGTAGATGGGTTGATGATTTGAAGGCTTGATTATTATTTGAGGGAGTGGTAGTAGTCGCTGTAGGGCGCTGGTAATTGTGATGGGTGCACGTAATGGCGGCGATGTTGGTAGGCCGAGGGTAACTCCACAGTTCCTGGCACGGTACGTACTGTTGTGGTGTTTTTACCACTTCGTCCTTGTTTAACCGATTGATCGGTTATGATGGCTCAATCATAGTAATATGATGAGCGTGACTACACCTTAAGTGTATAATCAAGAGTGTACTACACCTTAATCGTGTAGGTCTAATGCGTGAATGCTGTCTTGACCGAAAAACCCTTATCAAGACGGCTGGAGCTATACACGTGTACGTTCCAGTAATGTTTACTCCTACACGTGGAAGTTCCAATATTTTCCTCACAATTCTTATATTATGTTAATCCTTTGATTAATTGTGGTACTAGTGAATACCACCAGAATTATATTACTATATTTAATGCATCTTAATTTATACCCAATTCTATAAGAATATATAGTTATAGGTCATAGGTGGAATTTTTACTCATCTCCCTTTTCGACAGGGTAGGCGTATCCCACCATACCATTCTCCCGATTAGAGAGCGGTTTTAGTGGATAATTTCCACAAGAGGGATAATTATATGTGAAAATTGATAGATGGATACAGAGACTGATGTATAGATATACGAATGGAGTATAGATGAACAGATATAAAAAATAGATAAACAAAGAGTACACTACTGAGAATAAACAATGTATCAAAGATAACACTAAAAATATCAGATAGCAAAATAGAAAGTCACAATAGACACAAAATATCACAACAGGACTTTACACATGCCTACAAGT
Source organism: Chionoecetes opilio (assembly GCA_016584305.1). NCBI lineage: Eukaryota > Metazoa > Arthropoda > Malacostraca > Decapoda > Majidae > Chionoecetes > Chionoecetes opilio. Next base: position 165,555 of record JACEEZ010007436.1, on the reverse strand, counting down.
TCACTATCAGCTGAGGAATGACATAGTGTACCATTTGTTTCCACCCTGTACTAAATAAAAAAGAAAAAAATAACTATTATTATCACTATGTCTAATACTACTAACTATCACCAACTATAACTAACTATCATCAACTATGAACTGTAAAATCAAAGTACCTCCTTTAAGTATACTCTAACATTTCGATATTACCTGCAGATCGAGGATGAATCGTCCAATCATGGCACCAAGAAGACGCACATTCGCCACTGCCTGTGTGTAGGGGGGACCCGAACCCGCCAGCCAATCCACCACCACCACATTCACGTCACCCCACGCCAAGTACTCCTCCACCATTTTCTGTAGTGAATAAAAAACGTATCATGCAAATCCTCGATAAAATGAATTGAAATTTGTATAATGAGAAAAAGATATTAGTGACTGAAAAGAAAATATTTCAGAGATATGGCAAGACAGACATTTCCATTTTGGCTCAACTCAACTTTAAGACCGAATAACAATTATAATGATTTATCTCTCTTGACTCAGCATGGACGCGAAGGACGAGGAGGAGGAGGAGGAGGAGGAGGAAAGTGATGGTAGCAGATGAAAAGAAGTTGAAGGAGGAGGAGAAATCTTAAAAGTCTATCGTAAATAAGGTCGATGATTAAGAAGAGATGGAGATGCAGGAGGAAATAAAAAAAAAGTGAAAACATGGGATGGAAAGATATTTGATTAAACATAAGGTTATCTAATAGGACAACTACAATCTCTCTCTCTCTCTCTCCTCTCTCTCTCTCTCTCTCTCTCTCTCTCCTCTCTCTCTCTCTCTCTCTCTCTCTCTCTCCTCCCTCTCTCTCTCTCTCTCTCTCCTCTCCTCCTCCTCCCTCTCCCCTCTCTCCCCCTCCCCACACCCACACCACACACACCCACCACCACCCCATAAGAGTACAACACATACACACACACAAAATTGAATAAGAAATAATTAACATAAAATTCAGAAAAACAGAATACAACGTCATCGCAGCAAAAAACAATCCTACTATTTAAACACGTAAGTATTCATAGTCCAATATTTTTTTTCTTTTCCAAAAGCATCAATAATTATTTATACAAACCATTACACAGCTAAAAGACACAACCACTGAAAGATAAAACCAGCAACACAACACACACCACAATGGTAAAACGAATTACTATGCCACACAATAAAAGATAAAACATTAAAACTATTTAGAAATAACCAACCGCACGACACAACCCTGCCAGCTTACAGTTAAAACGCTATAAAAGCTTTAAAGAAATTGAAATTGAAAGAAATATAAAGAAACAATAAATAGCTAACTACCCACACAGCATAACCTCACCAGGTTAGATTGAGAAAATAAAATTGAAAAATATAATTACATAAGCAATCCAGCATTTACATAAAACAAAAACCTGCTTAAAACAACTCAAATATCAAATATAAGATAACAAGTTGGCGCTCGTCCCACAAACGTTGGAAAAACCTGCGTTGTTTGGCCTTGACTGTGTACTTATGTGCTTGGTCTACTATTCTTTAGTCGATCTAGCTTAAGTGGTGGTAAGCCAAGCTCAACATAAGCCCCGTTCATATCTCCACGACAAGCGTCGGCGATACGCCGACGCGTGCTGAGTCATCGTCACGACTTGCTGAGTCATCCAGTCGGTGACGACTGCAGCCGATTGGGGGGGGGGGCAGAACCTCCAAAATCGGCGTGGTTGGCTCGGGTCGCCGCAGTTAGGGGACTAGTCGGTGACTAGTCCGCGGTTGTCGGCGATAGTCGCGGACTAAACGCGCCGCTTCACGACTCCCACGACCCGACGGCGACGGTCTGGGAATGACGCCGACCCACATGACGACCGGCGCCGACACAGCATGACTCAGCAAGTCGTGACTGGTCGCCGACGCGAGTCGTGGAAATGTGAACGGGCCTATAGCACACGTATGTACAATGTACATGTGGACATTCGAACACCGAGTAATTGCTTTATGCTCCAATTCTATAATTAATTTTTCGACTGGTTTTTAGTCCCCATTTAACCAGGATTCACATCCGTACAATATTGTTGACATAACATGATTAAAAACCTTACACTTCACATAAAATGGTGCATCATTATTTTTCTTAAGGAAATTTAAGAACGTGGCACATTTTGGCTTCAGCATGTGCTGCTATTGCTGATGACAAGGACCCATCAGATATAAAAAGACTGCCCAGGTAAACATATTTGTCACACCATTCCACAACCATCTGCCCAACAATGAAAGGAGCCTGCTCTTGTGGAGAACAATTCAAAGCAAATAATTTACTTTTTATATTATCAATAAGCATTCCATATATTAAGTAATATTCATTCAGCAAACTTAACTTTTGTTCCATTCCTTGTCTAGTTGTAGAAAGGAGGACTGTAGCGTTCATTAAAACTAAAATATGCAGCCACATCAGGAACCCATCTATACCACTACCACAGCCACCCTTAATTAAAGTAATCAGATCATTTACAAAAACTATAAATAATAAACAAGATGTGGGGGAGCCCTGCCTTACACCAATTGCAGCTGTCATAACAGCAGTTCCTATAATACTATGTGTTACAGTATTCATATTATTTATTTGTGCTTGGACCTCATCTATCTGAATAGGGGCATTTAGAATTGGTATTGATACATTAGTCTGTAAGTCATCAGGATGTAACACTTCAATGTCTTGGGGATTGTACACAGCCTCAAAAGAAAGTTTTAAACTGCTCATCAGATGGTGCATCTCTTGTCACATTTATTTTCTTTGTAATCACGACGCCAATCTATTGCCTCCCAGATTATTATCCCATTAGGATCATTCATTAATCTCTCCCATCTGTCTAATGAAAAGTCTACGGTTGCACGTGTTGGGTTACATTTGTTATTATTAGCACATTTGTACAAGATATCAGTTAAGGAATCAATATTCGTATCAATATTATCATTATGAGTAAGCTCGAGAGTATCGTAACGAGAAAGTTCCGTTTCAAAATGTTCCACATCAATACTGCTGAGCTTGGTGGGTTTTCTCAAATATTTATCCTGAGCAAGAATACAGCACTCCATGGTCTCTTAATAGACGAGGTCTCTCTGCCAATGCTACAACATCCACCACGCGGGTTATTTCAAAGCAGTTATCGTCTGACTTTAAATTGTTCACAACAAATCATTTATGATCTATACATATGGTAGCGAAAATATTTGCATTGTTGTTCATTCTCTCAACAAGATATGGGATGACTGGGTAGGTATAGGTATGACATTCAGGAATCTCAGCTCTCAGAGGGATGCTACGTACACTTGCCCCAAATCGGGAATTTAAGTCACCCATAATTACTACACCCAAACCTTTATCCTCACTCCATTTCAGTTTCTCCTGAATAAAACTAAATCTGCAGGAGTCACTGGGTGGAATATAACAAAACCCAATGAGCAAGTTACTCAATGGGGATAGACGCAGCCACACAAGGTCCTTCATACTTGTCGATTGACAAAATTCTCTGCTAGAATATCTCCTGACTAAGACCACGGTACCTCCTCTATTGCTATCACATTTATCACTTTTGTAAGACACAAACCCAGATACGGAAACCCTTTGGTTTGTTTTAACCTCTTTAAGTCCCACCACATCATGTCTTGAAAAATTTCCTGCACTTTGTCACAATCCAGTTTTGATCTAACACATTGATGTTCCATGACATAATGGACAAGGTTTGTTTTTGTGGGCTACTCAGAAAGGAGCCGGTTGCCAGCTGTTAATAGCTACGTTGTCGAGATACAATTCTCTCTCTCGCGTGTCAAGTTCTTATCACACAGCCGACATTCTCTGGCCTTCTTCTATCAGTTGCCTCAACTTCCCGAAGCCTCTTCCATTCATTTCTTACAATCGGGTGCACATCCTTCTTCACAAAGATGCGTTCATATGGTGCACCAGCTTCCTCCAGCCTCCTCGTCATGCTCAGCACCTTGTCTCGAGCTACTCGGGACGACACAGTCACCAGTATCGGCCTTTTCTGTCCACCCGCTCCACTCCGTCCAAGTCTTCTACAGGATTCAACGTGGACGGTTCCGCATAACTGGTTCCAGATCTTCTGCGGCTTCCTTCCTCTGATGTTTCTCCCTCGAAGTTTTTATTTTCGTCTGGAACTCCCAGTACCACCAGTCTTGATTCTCTCCTTTCAATCACACACAACACACGCACACGCACACACACATAGACACACCTATGACCACTTATGTGGTCAAGTGAATAAGAGCGCTAGAGAAGTCAGGCCGTTCTGTAGTCAGTCGGGCGTTCGATCCCCGACTCCGTTCGCATATTCCCCAACTCCAAGGGAGTAGTATGTGGTTTCCGAGTGAAGACGCCTGGCTGTAGCTCCGAAATTAACCATAGGATTTTCTCAAATACCCTCATTGTGATTCCTACTCAAAGGAGTTAGAGTGATGGATCCAGGAAACCTAACGTAACCCAACCTGACGTGTTCAAGAGTAAACGCGACATACTGTTCCAGAAAACGGGCATATGCATCCTGCTTACTCCTGGGGATTTTTCACTGACAAATGTGGGCGGTTACTGTCCCCCTTGACCTAGGGTGTGGGGTGTGTGTGGTGTGCGAGGTCCTAGCGTTACCCAAAAATCGGTCACTACGAGCTCTTTCCGGGAGGGTAAAACTGGCGATCGCAATCCAACTCGATGGACAATACCGTGGGTGAACACACACACACACACATGCGCGCACGCATACGCATACTAAAACACCTGCTTATAGCGCATTTTCGTGATGTTCACCGCCCTGGTCCAGTCCAGTCCGGACCGGGTCAGGGTGGACTGATGGTCGCGAAAATACATCGAGACTGGCCCCGTCCCATTCGTCGTTCCTATTGGCTGGGGGATCGAGTGGGCGGTACTGAACTGAACTGTGGAGGCGGCAGGCGTCCATCTTGTCAATATCCTTTTTGTCGTCCGCCTTTTAACCTGTGCTGAAGACTTTACAACTACCACGCCTGTGATGCTTTAGTCTTATGGTCGGCCATCATGGTGTTTCATGTCTTATCAGCAGCACGAGAAGCTCCTGGTCGCCTTCCCCGCTGACTGTAGTGCGCATGCGCCAGTTCTCCCCACACTGGTCCAAGGTGGTCCTGGTATGTGGGTCGGACCGGACTGGACTGGGCTAGCCCGTTCTAGACTGCCTCGCAAAAACAGTGACCGCCCGGGACTAGCCCAGTCCAGACCGGGCCAGAGCGGTCGCGAAAATACGCTATTAGTCAACTGGTTTAGAGCGCGTGTCAAGCCATTGCGTGGTTGCGAGTTTCTTCATTCTACGCTCACTCCCGGTGATTTTTCACTGACAAATGTGGGCAGTACTACCCCCTTAAGCAAGGGGGTAGTAATGTGGATGTGTGTAGTGCGTGAGGTCTCAGCTTTCCCAAAGATCGGTTATTACGAGCTCCAAGACCTTCCTGGGACTCTCAGAAATACTGCGTGTAGAAATACATACTGGACTGGAAAAGACAGACTGGGAGGCGATCTGACAATCCCGAGTCCAGCTCGCATGGGCAAAAAAAAATATTACGTTAAAAAAAAAAGACTGGCCAAGGGTGAACAAAATAACAAAAAGCCTACTAACATCCAGTCCCCGTAAAGACGACAGTAAGAGAATAAAGAAAGGGGGGTGGATCAATTTAGTTCGGGAGGTGTTTTGATACTTTTCTCTTGAAAATAATGAAGTCGTACGAAGGTGGAAAAATAGAAAGAGCAAGAGTTCCAGAGTTTACCAGTGAAAGGGATGAAGGAGTGAAGATACTTGTTAACTCTTGCATTAGTATGATGGACAAAATAGGGATAATAATAAGTAGAAAGTCTTGTGCAGCGAGGCCGCGGGAGAGGGTGACGCATGCAATTAGCAAGTTCAGAAGAGCAGTTAACATGAACAGAACGGTAGAAGATAGCAAGAGAGGTAATAATGCGACGGTGATTTAAAGATTGAAGACAGTAAGTCAGAGAAGGGAAGTTGATGAGACGAAAAGCTTTTAACTCTACCCAGTTTAGGAGAGCTGTATGAGTGGATCCCCCCCAAACGAGAGAGGAATACTCCATACATGGGCGGATAAGGCCCCTGTACAGAGCAAGTAACTGGGAGGGAGAAAATAATGGACATAAACGTCACAGGTCACCTAACTTCTTAGAAGCTGTTTTAGCAAGATATGAGATATGAAATTTCCAGTTCAAATTTTTGATAAAGGATAGTCCAAGAATGTTTAATGTAGAAAAGGGAGACAGTTGAGTGTCATTGAAGAAGAGGGGATAGTTGTCTGGAAGGTTATGTCGAGTAAATAGGTGAAAAAAGTGGGTTTTAGAGGCATTAAACAAAACAAGGTTTGCTTTGCCCTATTCAGAAATTATAGAAAGATCAGAAGTTAGGCGCTCGGTGGCATCTCTCCGTGAATCACTTAGTTCCTGTTCAGGTGGACGTCTAATAAACGACGTTGAAAAATGCAGGGTAGAATCATCAGCGTAAGAGTGGACAAGCATTGAGTTAGACTTAGAAGACCTTTAATGAATAATAGAAAGATAGTGGGTGAAAGAACGGTTTGAAAGAAAACTTGAGAATCTGATGAAGGTGCGAGAAGGATAGAAACCAAAAGAGGGTAGTTTGGAAATTAAAGATTTGTGCCAGACTCTATCAATAGCTTTTGATATGTCAAGGGCAACAGCAAACGTTTCACTGAAACCCCTAAAAGAGGATGACCAATATTCAGTTAGGAAAGCTAGAAGATCGTCAATAGATTGCCCTTTACGGAAACCGTACTGACAATCAGATAGATGATTGTGAGCAGATAGGGGATGCGGTGGCAGAGTGTTTGGCGTCATGGAGTGGTGAGTTCGATGTTCCAAGTTCGAATGCTACCTAGGGCAACCCTTTCGATAATTTTTAACGCTCTGGATAAAAGCCTGGTAGTAATGAACACAAGGTCTCGAGTTCAAGTCCCAGCAGGAGCAACTGTTTCTTCCATCGTCGAGTGGCCGAAGATACCCATATGCTATCCATCAACTTCACCTTTGACTGCGGCTACAAGTGCGGCGGAGGGCACCAGGTGGCAACATGAGCCTCAGGTCAAACCATCACAGAAAACCATCACAGGTGTCACTATAAAAATCCACTCTGCGCCACACCGGGCAAGACCAACAATCACAGCCCTCCAGAATATGCAGGGCTAACCACCTGAGCCCTCAAGGAAAAAGAGTAGTCTACAGGTGTCCAACGTAAAAAAAATAATAATAATGGGTTAATGATTCAACTCGTGGTGATGTGTTAATGAGACTGTAGTTATCATCTTTGTCATTTCATTTCATGTAAATATATTATACATAGTTTACTTACTACATTCCACCCTTACTGTCCCTAAGTGATACCAACAGTAGAGAGACTGGTGTCCGTGCAAGGTGAGCTAGGGAATGCTGAGTTTTGTTATCAATTGTGCCTCTTCTTTCAACGTGATTCTAGTAACAAGGGGTGAAGGTTTTGTTATTAATTGTGCCTCTTCTTTCAACGTGATTCTAGCAACAAGGGGTGAAGGTATTGTTATTAATTGTACCTCTTCTTTCAACGTGATTCTAGTAACAAGGAGTGAAGGTATTGTTATTAATTGTGCCTCTTCTTTCAACGTGATTCTAGTAACAAGGGGTGAAGGTATTGTTATTAATTGTACCTCTTCTTTCAACGTGATTCTAGTAACAAGGGGTGAAGCTATGTATTAATTGTGCCTCTTCTTCAACGGATTCTAGTAACAAGGGGTGAAGTTTGTATAATTGTACCTCTTCTTTCAACGTGATTCTAGTAACAAGGGGTGAAGGTTTGTTATTAATTGTACCTCTTCTTTCAACGGATTCTAGTAACAAGGGGTGAAGGTTTTGTTATTAATTGTACCTCTTCTTTCAACGTGATTCTAGTAACAAGGGGTGAAGGTTTTGTTATTAATTGTACCTCTTCTTTCAACGTGATTCTAGTAACAAGGGGTGAAGGTTTTGTTATTAATTGTACCTCTTCTTTCAACGTGATTCTAGTAACAAGGGGTGAAGGTATTGTTATCTAGCCCATATCACTTATTAACAAAGTCTGCTATTGGGAGCACTGACCCCATTAGTTGGGTTACGGATCGAGGTAGACTTCAGGGTGCTACAGTGCATTTTTTATCATGCTAACTGGGCGACCAAAATGTCTCCCAGTGATGTAAAAGTGTCGCCCAGTAAGGACATTTTTAAGCTACTGGGCGACAAGATATTTATTCATAAAATCCTTCCTGGATGCAATGGCTCATCATGTCTGTGTGTGCAAGATCCAGAAGGGCTTCTTATTACTGCATATGATCCTTATTTATATATATTTCTTCTTTTAATGTCTATATAAATTATAATCTTGTGCCTCCATATATACCCCGTCGATTGTTTGCATAGTGAAAATTTGTTGGTGTCACTGGAAGATTCATAAGCACAGCATGGAAAGGGAGGGGAGGGTGACACAACATACGAAATGGGGAAGATAATACCAAAAAGCTGTAGTTTAACAGGTATGCCTACTACCACCCTTCTGGATATCCAAGGAATGTCGCCCAGTAAGATTTGCTTAAAAAATGCTCTGGGGTGCTATGTTTTGGACCCTGGGCCGTAACAAATTGGGGGCCTGAATCATTGTGAACCCAGCTCACTTGTTTCTAGTATCCATAAGATGGATAGTGTGCAAAAATTTATAAATAGCATGGATACTCACCACTTGTACCAGTGTAGTAAGGATGAGTTATATAAGATTGCAAAAAATGTATAAATAGCATGGATACTCACCACTTGTACCAGTGTAGTAAGGATGAGTTATATAAGATTGCAAAAAATGTATAAATAGCATGGATACTCACCACTTGTACCAGTGTAGTAAGGATGAGTTATATAAGATTGCAGAGATGTACCAGGTTACTCTTAAGTCTCAGATCAAGGGAGATATGCAGAGATAATTCATCGATGCTTTGCTTGATAAGGAAGTGTTAAGTGGAGCTGTAAGGTAGGCTACCTGCCAAGGAGGGTGAAGGGAAGACGTGAGAAGTTTGTATTTGGAAAGTTGAGATTGGAGTATGAGTTGAAGAAATTTCAAGTAGAAGCAAACAAAGAAATGGAACTCATGAAGCCTCAAGCCTGAAGCCTGTTGAGTGTGAATATTAGTACTAAGAAAGAAAGTAATTCCCATGATTACCGGATGTTCACGTTGCAAGAGTTCATAGATGATGAAACGGAGGATTTTTTCATACAATTTGAGAAAATAGCACCGATCAAGGAGTGGGATAAGGAGGGTTGGGCCTGGTTGGTACAGACTAAGTTTAGAGGGTAGGCTAGGGAAGTGTATGCTTGCCTTACCCTGGAGGATATACCTGAAGTGAAGGTCTTACCAACAAGTAGCATATTACAACTTCTGCCACAGGTCCTCTGTCCTCAGTCTCACTCACGGATGAACAACACTCTCTCTATCATTCTCCCGATACATGAATGTCAATACCTAACACAGTCATCACTCATCACCTCAACACAGTCATCACTAATCGCCTCAACACAGTTCCGAAATTCGCCACGATCCCCAAAACGACATGACACCATAACTTCCCGTACAATCCCGTATCATCTCACATATTAATTCTCCACATCACCACACGGCACCTCTCACCACGTAACGCCACAACGAAACGAAAACAATCTCGAAACCACGACCCGAACCAGTGAATCAATCCAACACAGGCACTAAACCACTAGTCACAACACTCCCTAAGTGAACCACCATAAACTAGAAACCCCAGTCAGACATAGATGATTGTTTCATATCCGTGAGTGAGCTCGGCAGAGGACTAACCCGGGGCAGACTCGAAAGCTTAAAGTAATCGTCCAGACCATTTCATCATTCCTGATTTAATGCAATTAAATCATAGCCATTAACGAGTATATCAACAATACGTCGTCACTTTTTGTATCCACTCAGCCGATTTTAATAATCCGCAATCAAATCTGCAAATCCCCGAGTTTTCAAAACGCTCTCAAGGTTGCAGACGCTCAGGCTCGGTGGACGTAGCATCGGGAGGCTCATCTTGCGCTGACAGAGAGGCACGTAAAACAGAGTAAATAAGTACTTGAAGATATTGGGTGTTTCTGATAGATTTTTTTGCTATATGCACATGCATGCATCCTTTATGGTTCAGCAAGACAGCGGCCTTTCGAAAAGTTTGCACACGGAAAGGAGTGGCGTGTGTAGGGTGATACACGCCTATAGTGTGTTGGGGCGAGCAGTTGTGTTGAGAAACGGTGTATAGTGAGGGTACACATCGGGTGAAAGACTGGGTGAGAGTGTGCAGCGCGACTAGTCGCCTACCCAGTGTGTGGGTTGGGACGACGAGTGTGAGGTGAGCCTGTGTACACGGGTGTGCTGGACAAGGGCGGCGCCCCCCCCCCCCCCCCTAAGACAGTGACTCAGTCCAACACCATACCAGACCAGTGGCCCTGTTAGACAGGGACGCCAGGACTGGCAGCAGCGGTGGACCACCACGACTGTGAGGCTTTGCCTCTTAACAAGACCAAGTAAACCAGTTGTGGAGTGGGCGTGCCCTGTGGTGAGAGACCCTGTGGTGGTGTGGCTGTCACACTTTCTGCCTTCCCGCCAGCATATTTTCCAACTCTATGCTGTAGTTAATGCTAGTATGTGGTTTCCGAGTAATGACGTTTGACTGTAGCTCCAAAACTAACCATAGGATTTTCTCGAAAGTACCTTCATTGTGATTCCCACACACACATGGTTTAACCTTAATTACCAATCCATGTTTTGGAGAAGTGCCAGGTCCTCCTGCTGAACCTCAGTCTCTGCTAACACCTGTTCATCCATCTCGTACTCGGGCTCAAACATATAGGATCCCATGACAATCTGATGTTCGTTTTCCTCATAGTATACGCGACCAGCGTCATTTCTTTCGGTGTCAGATTGAGCATCGTACTCTAAATCTGTCACAGCGACAGATTCACTGTCTGACACGGAAGTACAATCGCTCATCATAACATTTGCCGACAGGTGTCAGACAGAGTGTTTGCGGGCGTCCCTGTTCTGACGTCATCAATAGTCTGGGTCTTAGCCCTGTTGGAGGGAAGATTTTTTTTTTTCGCGCTTTTTACAAAAGTCGTGTTTTTACGGAAATAAGGCCTGGAAATAAATGATTTTTGGTGGATTAGGTGTTTTGAATGTACATTCAACATAATTCGGCAAAAAAAAATGGGTCTGGACGATTACTTTAAGGAAAATGTTGGGGCGTAACAATAAATATAATTATATATATATATATATATATATATATATATATTATATATATATATATATAGTTAGTTAGTAATATATTTAGTAATATATATAGTTAGTCATTTTAGATAATATAGGAATATTTTATTGTTTCTTAGAAATAAATTTTTTAGATGTTCGCTTTTTAGCATTGCAATATATTAAATTTTTAACATAAATATATATATAATATATATATATATATTATATATATATATATATATATATATATATATATATATATATATAGTATATTACGTTATATATATATATATATATATATATATATATATATATAAGTATATATATATATATATATATATATATATATATATATATATATATATTATATATATATATATATATATATACTACTAGCTGCAAAGCCGCCCTCCGGGCGGCCTTTTTGGCTAGCTCCTGCGGAGGGCTATTGCTGGGCCTTCGGCCCACCACCTGTGTTTGGTGGGCCGAAGGCCCACCAAACACAAACTCTCCAGATAGCCCCTTCTAACTTTCCTTAAATCATGGATGTGGTGTTGACCTTCTCGAGCCCCACCAACCTTGGTGTCTGGCTGGTGGGCCTTCGGCCCACCACGAGGGACTTCGCCAAATCAGACCCAGTACCCAACCACCTCGGCCCACCAAACACAGACTCTCCAGATAGCCCCTTCTAACTTTCCTGAAATTATGTATTCCCCCTACCCATTCACCCCATTACCCATCACCCCCCACCCATTCACTCACCCATTACCCATCACCACACCCATTCACTCACCCATCACCCATCACCCCCCACCTATTCCATCACCCATCACCCCCCACCCATTCACTCACCCATTACCCATCACCCCACCCATTCACTCACCTATTACCCATCACCCTACATCAAGGTTTCCTCAATTCTCGCAACCCACATTTTTTTTTCTTCACAGTTCTCGCTAATAGGCTGCTAAAAAAAAAAAAAAAAAAAGTGATCGGATCATCCTGTAAGTGGGCTTAAAACCTTCCCCTGATCAACCTGATTCCAAAACTGTGACATATGATGGGATTCCGCCACAGGGGGCGGCACCTATCACGGACACACACACACACACACACACACACACACACACACACACACACACACACACACACTTTCGCTTATATTATTACTAGCCGCAAAGCCGTCCTCCGGGCGGCCTTTTTGGCTAACTCCTGCGGAGGGCTATTGGTGGGCCCACCACCTGACTCTCCAGACTCTCCAGATAGCCCCTTCTAACTTTCCTGAAATCATGGATGTAGAAATGTATGTATTCCCCCCACCATTCACTCACCCATTACCCATCACCCCCCACCCATTCACTCACCCATCACCCCCAACCCATCACCCCCACACCCATACCCCCACTATCACCCATCCCCCACCTATTCCTCACCCATCACCCCACACCCATTACCCATCACCCCACCCATTCACTCACCCATTACCCATCACCCTACATCAAGGTTTCCTCAATTCTCGCAACCCACATTTTGTTTTCACAATACTCGCTAATAGGCTGCTAAAAAATAAAATAAAAAAGTGATGGGATCATCTCATAAGTGTGCTTAAAACCTTCTCCTGGTCGAGCTGGTTCCAAAACTGTGACATATGATGGGATTCCGCCACGGGGGGCGGCACCTATCGCGGACAGACAGACAGACAGACAGACACACTTTCGCTTATATTATTATAGATTATATATATATATATATATATATATATATATAGAGAGAGAGAGAGAGAGAGAGAGAGAGAGAGAGAGAGAGAAAGCCATATATATATATATATATATATATATTAGTGATGGACCGAATGTCTATTTTCCGTATTCACGAATGCGAATGCGAATGCGAATATTTGGTTTTAATATTCGCGAATGCGAATGCGAAATGCGAATATTACATAATATTCCAAGTAATACACTATTTTTGATATCATACAGGTAACTGAAATATTTTTTATGTATTGTAAGAGTTCAGCCATGCAACTATGAATGTCTAAAGTAAATTCCATTAAATTTTCTATGTTTCCAGGTTGCGGGACGAGGACACTCTTACACGAATAACTGCATGATAATATCTTACATGAATAATTATTATTGCAAAGTTTATACTTTGCAATGTCATTAGAGATAATCTCGAAATAATCCCAAACCACACATGATGTGACTGGACGCCATTACGCAGTAGGCTGCTGCAATATTGTTATCTTTCAAAGAAAGTTGATTGTGCTCGTGGGTGACAGAGAAGACGGCGTATTAATCCGGTGGCCAAACCCCATATTTAGGCCGAACCTTTGAATTTGTGGTGCATAATTGTTCTTTGCGTAGTTTGATAGCCTCAAACCTCTAGTTTTGGAATCTGTCGGGTGCAACTTTTGCATCCTTGAGCATTTTGCAAAGATGACGACTGAAGATAGGAATGGGAATCACTGTTTGGGACTGAAAATTTGAGGTAGGGGTAATAATAAACGGGCATAGATCACACATGTACAGACCTTTGACAATGTTTTTACTACCAAAATGTTCGTATTGATTAGCTTTATCACCTCAAACTAATGATATATGAATTTCGTCAACAATAAGGTCATAGGAGGTCATAGGTCATAATCTTCTCAAGGCTGATGATATTAATACAGTATCGAGACATTGATGTAAATTCAGTCATGGGATATGAGCTGGCACCTCTTCTAACGTCGCTCTTTGATGGCACAAAGGACCAACCTGAAAGGAGAATAGCTAAAGCCAAAGCTACGCTCAAGAAGACTCTCCAAGTGGAACATTCCTCCAGGACATTCACAAGCCACACAGATGCAATATATATAGATGGATGTGCAGCAATGTGGATAGTTCACTGGCCAACGAAGGGAGTCGTCAATGATTATGTGAATGCCTTTGTAGATTATGTGCTTTCCAAGATGACCTTTTCGAGCAACGTATTTGTAGTGTTTGACAAATATCACAAGAAAAGAATCAAGAGCAGCACAAGGGCTGCACTATCTGCTGGAGTGCAGCATTGCAAGGAACATGTCATTACGCTGACAACGCCAATTCCCTCCCGAGACGTTGTTCTCAATGTGGCACACAACAAGGAGTAGCTCATTGAGATGATCACTGAGGAACTTCTAGATAGAACGCAAGGACTCCGGTTACCAAACAGACTTGTTGTCACAGGGAAAGCTGATACTCCTGTTGAAGTCTGGCAAGGTGTACGAGTGGAGAGATCAGATTTGCAAACTAACCATGAGGAAGCAGACGTCATCATTCCACACCAGGTTGTCCAGTTTGTTTCTAACACCAGAAAAACTATTAAAGTAATCTCAGATGACACAGACGTGTTTGTATTGCTTGTGCATTACTACCACTACTGTCAACTCTGCATGCCTTGTCATGGAACCGACTTCTCCTGAAAGGACTTCAGTGAACATTGGAAACACCGTAATAAAACACCAGGCTATTGTCCCACAGCTGCTGGCAGCACATGCGTTGACAGGATGCTACACAGTTGGTTGCTATTTTGGAATTGGAAAAATCAAAGCAGTAAAAGTCCTAAAGGCAGGATATAAACTGGACAGCATAGGACAACCTGAAGCCCAACACGAGACAATAATTCGAGAAGCAACCCAGTTTATTGCAGCATGCTATGGAGAGAAAGTTGGACCAAACGACAGCTTGTCAGATATCCGATACAGACATTGGATCTCCAGCATGGGCAGAAAAAGTGCTGCGTCAGTTCACCAACTGAAGACTCTTCCTCCTACAAGTGAAGCGTTTGTCGAGAACGTGAAAAGGGAACATTTTCAAGTATGCATTTGGAGGTCGGCACTGACTGGCGAGGCACCAGATATGGACCCTCTGGAGAACGGCTGGGTATCTGATGACGATTTCGGTGTATTAATGCCAGTGACCCTCCCACCACAAACGGAAATTGCTCCAGCAGCTGTTATGAAGCTGATCCAATGTGGCTGCTCAAGCGAAACACCATGCTCAACTGAGAGGTGTGGATGTGTGGCTGGTCAGATGTCCTGTTCTGCTTTTTGTCGCTGTCGAGCAGAAATAAGAACATGTCGGAATCGCTGGACATTGCTGAAACAACGGATAGAGGATGCCAATGACTCGGATGAAGATTAAAGTAATGATGAGGATGACAATGATGACTGATGTGTTTGATTATTATATGACTTTCCTCATTGGACGCTACTGCAATATAGGCGATCAGCCTGGGGGGTTGGTCGGTATCAAATTAGGGCGAGAATGCTAATAGTGTTTTTTGGGAAGGTATAAATGCCTAGAGTTAGAAAACATGTGATAGCATTGTGGCAGTGGCAGCTTTATGGGAGTTATCCCCCTTTTCCAAACTGTATATTATATAATTATATAAATATACATACATATAATTTTAAAAAAAATTCTTTTTCAGGTGTCGTATTTCATCGGCGAGAGACGGACCGGACGATCGACTGGCGACGTTGGAGACCCTCGAGGAGACCACCACTGCCGGAAGACCAGCCGGCCCGCAGGTCGTGCGTTCAGAGAAAGTCGGGTTTTTGGAGTGGAGAGGTAGAGTAGCAGCCGACTACCTCTCGAAGCTATTGTTGAAGGCTGGTGATGTAGAGAAGAATCCGGGACCAGAATCCGGTGTCGTGGTAGCTGTGGAACTTCAACGTAGGAGGCCTGGAATGTCCGTTAACATGGAAACGCCACAGGCACCCGCCAAGAAACTGTGCATCATACACCGGGCAGTATCCGACGGAGATGAACATTTTGTCAGTCCTCAAAGCCATGCCTCTGGTTAACCTTACTTGAAGCCGCCAAAGTCAGGAACCATGTCCCCATTCTAGACGTTTCAAAAACGCTTCAGGACAAAGAAGTTCCAATTATATTCTATCATCGAAAATGTAGAAGCATGTTCACCATGAAAAGAGACTTGGAAACTCTGAAAAGTAAAGCAGGTGAATGTAGTAGTGATCTATCTGGTAGTAGTGACTGTCCTCCAAAAAAGTCTTCCAGAACATCAACACATGAATCAAGAGTTTATGCTCCGATCTGCGTATTCTGTAGCAAGGTCAAGTTCAAAAAGCACTCCAATACACGTGAAACACTTACGCTAGCTTCACAACTGAGAGTAGATCAAACACTAAGAGAGAGTGCCGTCAGAAATGCAGACGGCAGGATGATAGCACTAACCAGTAGAGACATTGTTGCCGCAGAGGCACACTACCACGCTTCATGCTATAGGAATTACACTAGGAACAAAGAGGACAGCAATGAGAATGAAGAAGAGAAAGTAACAGATGAATTTATACTGTATCACAAGGTTGAAGGAGAAGCTTACCAAGAACTTTTCGAATACATCAGAGAAGATATTATCCCCAACAAGAGGATTATACCAGTCACCTCCTTGACCACAAAATTGGAATCATTAATGTTGTCTGGTGGAGTTAATCTTCTGAAGGATTCAACAAAGAAGAATATGCACAGAAGACTGAAATCCGAGCTTGGAGGTGCAGTAGAAATATTTTCCGACGACAAGGGAAAGTTGTTGATGGTTCCATGCTGTGTCTCATTAAAGGATGTTGTCTTGGAAAATCAAAATCTACATAGGGAGCTCAAGCTTTGGAAGGCAAAGTCTACAGATATCAACAAGATCATAGATCAGACTTCGTCACATATCCGAACGGCCATCAAGAAGGACA
>JACEEZ010007436.1:70957-143457 GCA_016584305.1 Chionoecetes opilio | reverse complement strand
TGATAAGGACACACGCTTTAGAAAAGACGGACCAAAGACTCCCACGCGCCTCCGAGCCTTGACAGCTACCCTCGCCACTACCCCTGCTGTCACTACTCATCAATATACATACAAGTATTGTACCACCTGCCCGGTACATATATATATATATATATATATATAGAGAGAGAGAGAGAGAGATGTAAGTTTATATATCACCTTGATCCATCGCTTCTCCCCGTGCTCCAGGTATCCGTGGGTCAACATTTTTACCTCGGAGCCAGGCCGAAAGTGCGTGGCGGCCCGGATGCCGCGAACACCAAGAAGTGAAAGCCTCTGTTGGGGAAAGATGAATGAATAAATAAGATGTCTTACTAAACTCTTTTTGTGTCTGCTTGTTTGTCTTTTTGTGGCATCTTTACATGTCCCATTTGTTTGTGAGTACACTCGACCCTCGATTTAACGGACTAAATGGGGAATTGAGGTATCAGTTGCTCGAAAAGTCTTGTTTTTTTTCTCCTATAGTGCCTGTAGTTGAATGGCCTAAGGACACACACATGCTGCCCATTAACTCTACCTTCGATTGCGATTGCATCAGAGGACACTGGGAGGCAGCATGAGTCTCTCTCTCTCTCTCTCTCTCTCTCTCTCTCTCTCTCTCTCTCTCTCTCTCTCTCTCTCTCTCTCTCTCTCTCACACACACACATACCTGGCAGCTTTTTGGGTTATCCCTGGTATAGAGGCACAACGTTGGTTCGAGGTCTTGGGGTGACATCGGGAAGGCGTTGATAGGGCGAGCCATGGAGAAGAAAGGAGGTCCCAGGTTATAGCACCCGTAGACTCCATAACAGCGTGTTGTGAGGGCTGGGAAAGGAACAAGTGTGTGAAGGGGGGACTTGTTAAAAAGTGATTGTGAAGAGGAAAAGTGAAGGAAGACTTAAAGATACTAAGGATGGTTTGGATGATAAGTTACGAGTGTGTTGTGGTTTGTGGTGGTGGTTGTGGTTATCATTTATGTTGAGCCGGCCACACACACGCAGGCCCGGCCTTTCCGGCCGACAAAAAGGGGCGGGGCATCGTTGGCCGTCGAGACCAACACACACAAGCCGCCTCATGAAAATATACAGTACACGTCGGACGGTCGGACCACCGTGTTGACAACATGAATCCGTTGTTCGACAATGACTTGTTGGCGACGGTTGCATGTGCAGTGTATGGTATGAAAATCCTGAATGAAAAGAGCAGAAAAGACAGAAGAGATTGGGTGAATAACTGGCTGATGAGAAAAGAAGAATTTTTCTATGCATCTCTATCTTGAATGAGCTTCGATTAGAATCAATTGACTGATACAATTATTATTTTATACACAAATTTATTATATATACTATTTGTTATTATATTATTATACATATGTATATATTATCATATATGATGTATACAATTATTTCTGATACAATTATTTATTATAGGCCTCTTCCATTTGCGACATTTCAGGAACCAGTTCACGGAACCCAAGAATTCAGGCGTTCCATTTGCGCACGAAAACCTGGGTCCGAGGCGATGCGCGTAGTGACTCAGCAGAACCCTTGAACTTTCTCTACCCACATTGGGACGTCGGTAGCCTGGGTAGAGTTTTCAGTTAATAACAAACAATGGCCGCCTTGGGCCCTATTTCTCTTAGCATGAAGGGTTTTCCGCATGCATGAGTCGGAGAGGATGTCAGACAGGCCTACAAGGGGCACTGGTGGAATGCGTTCCCGCGATCTTAAACTTGATATGATCCCTTCACATCACAGCTGAGTTACCACTTTTAATGTCTCTCTCTCTCTCTCTCTCTCTCTCTCTCTCTCTCTCTCTCTCTCTCTCTCTCTCTCTCTCTCTCTCTCTCTCTCTCTCTTCCTCTTGCCTCGCCAGCTGAGTTTGTTTGTAAACAAAAAATCGTGGTTTTTGCGTTCCATTTGTGACACGCGAACCCAGAACCAGGAACTGAACCCAACCCTGAACTGAAAGAACTGGTGGTTCCTGGAACTTGGGCACAAATGGAAGAGGCCTTATCTGGCCGAGCTTTTTTTTTTTTTTTACATCATAAAGGACTGGCCAAGGGCACAACAAAAAGAGGTAACACAAATCCCGCTTAGTTCGTCAGAGGACTAAAGTCAAATTATCGACCCGTTAGTCTAACGTCAGTGGTAGGTAAATTATTGGAATCTATTATTGCAAAAAACATTAGAGAGCATTTAGAAAAACATAGTTTGGTCAATGATTCACAACATGGATTCACCAAGGGTAGGTCATGTCTCACCAATAAGGAAAGTTTATGAGATGGCAGATAATGATAAGGATTTTGATATGATATACCTGGACTTTAGTAAGGCATTCGACAAAGTACTACACGAGCGACTCTTAAATAAGGTTAAGGCTCATGGAATAGATGGGAAGGTTCTTCGTTGGATCAGAGCTTGGCTAAGTGATAGGCAACTAAGGGTTACAATTAATGGTTTTAAATTTGAATGGGGACAGGTGACAAGTGGAGTTCCACAAGGATCTGTTTTGGGTTCATTACTATTTTTGATTTACATCAACGACTTGGATAGTGGGATTTGCAGTGGTATCAGCAAGTTTGCTGATGATACTAAGATAGGTAGGGTTATTGGATCACAGTTTGATGTAAACAAATTGCAGGGAGACTTAAATAAACTTAATGAGTGGGTAGTCAGATGGCAGATGAAATTTAATATTGATAAGTGCAGCGTTATGAATGTGGTAGAAAAAACCCTGGTAATAGATACACCATAAGCAATGTATCGCTGAAAATATCAGAAGGTGAGAAAGATCTTGGAGTGAGGGTGAGCTCCGACCTCCGACCTAGGTAACAATGTATTGAGGCTAGAAATAGAGCTTATAGGGTGTTAGGATTCATTACCAGAAGTGTCAAAAGTAGAAGTGCGGAAGTTATTCTAAAGCTTTATTTGGCTCTAGTCAGACCTCACCTAGACTATGCGGTTCAGTTTTGGTCTCCATATTACAGGATGGATATAGCCTTGTTAGAATCAGTGCAGAAGAGAATGATGACCAAAATGATTCAAGGGATGCGTAACTTTAGTTATGAAAGGAGATTGAAGCTATTAAATTTACACTCACTCGAGAGACGCAGAGTAAGGGGCGATCTGATAGAAGTTTTTAAGTGGATAAAGGGATTTAATAAAGGAGAGGTAGGAAAAGTTCTTACGGCCATTAACCAGGGTAGAACAAGAAGTAACGGATTCAAGCTGGAAAAGCGTAATTTTATAAAGAAATAGGGAAAAACTGGTTCACAAATAGGGTGGTAAATAATTGGAATGGACTCAGTAGACAGGTAGTTAGTGCCGAGTCATTAGAGAGCTTTAAAGGGAGGCTAGATAAATTCATGGATGGGGATGAAAGGTGGATGAAGGTAGTGTTAAGTAACAGGAACTACCTCGTGTAGGTCTCACGGACTCTTGTAGCTTTCTTATGTTCTTATGTTCTAGTTGCCAGTCCATATAAAGAAGACAGTAAGAGAATAAAAAAAGGGGGTGGGCCAATTTAGTTCGGGAGGTGTCTTGTCACTCTTCTCTTGAAATGATTTAAGTCGTAGGAAGGTGGAAAATAGAAACAGGAAGAGTTCCAGAGTTTACCAGTGAAAGGGATGAAAGAGTAAAGATACTGATTAACTCTTGCACTAGGAAGATGCACAGAATAGGGATGAGAATGAGTAGAAAGTCTTGTGCAGCGAGGCCGCGGGAGGGGGGGAGGCATGCAGTTAGCAAGTTCAGAAGAGCATGAAAATAACGGTAGAAGAGAGCAAGAGAAGCAACATTGCGCCGGTGATTTAAAGAATGAAGACAGTCAGTCAGAGGAGGGGAGTTGATGAGACGAAAAGCTTTTGACTCAACCCTGTTTAGGAGACCTGTATGAGTGGACCCCCCCAGACATGTGAGACATACTCCATACATGGGCGGATAAGGCCCTTGTAGAGAGCAAGCAACTGGGAGGGAGAATAAAAGGACGCAGATGCCACAGGACACCTAACTTCTTAGAAGCTGTTTTAGCAAGAGATGAGCAAGAGATCAAAAGCTTTTGATATGTCAAGGGCAACAGCAAAAGTTTCACCGAAACCCCTAAAGGAGGATGACCAAGATTCAGTTAGGAAAGCTAGAAGATCGCCAGTAGATCGCCCTTTACGGAAACCGTACTGACGATCAGATAGAAGATTGTGAGCAGATAGATGCTTAAGAATCTTCTTATTAAGTATAGATTCAAAAACTTTAGAAAGGCAGGAAGTCAAAGCTATAGGACGGTAGTTTGAAAGATTAGAACGGTCACCCTTCTTAGGAACAGGTTGGATGTGAGCAAACTTCCAGCAAGAAGGAAAGGTGGAAGTAGATAGACAAAGACGGAAAAGTTTGACCAGGCAGGGTGCAAGCACAGAAGCACAGTTTTTGAGAACAATAGGAGGGACTCCGTCAGGACCGTAAGCCTTCCGAGGATCTAGGCCAGAAAGGGCAAAGAAAACATCATTACGAAAGATCTTAATAACAGGCATAATATAGTCAAAGGGTGGAGGAGAAGGAGGAACACCTTCATCAACCAGAGTGGAATTTTCAGCAAAGGTTTGAGCGAAGAGTTTAGATTTCGAAATCGATGAGACAGATGTGGAGCCATCTGGGTGAAGCATAGGAGGGAAAGATGAAGAAGAACAATTGTTAGAGATGTTATTAGCTAGATGCCAGAAGTCACGGGAGGAATTTGATTCAGAAAGATTTTGACATTTTCTATGAATGAAGGAGTTTTTGGTAAGTTGAAGTAAAGATTTGGCATTATTACAGGCAGAAATATATAGAGGATAAGTTTCAGGAGATGGATGTTTACGGTGCCGTCTGTGAGCCGCCTCTCTATCTTGGACAGCATGAGAACAAGCAGAGTTAAACCAAGGTTGATGGGCTTTAGGTTTAGAGAAAGTGTGTGGAATGTACGCCTCCATGCCAGAGACTATGACCTCAGTTATGCGCTCTGCACAAAGAGATGGGTCTCTGACATGGAAGCAGTAGTAATCATTCCATGAAAAATTAGAGTAGTACTGCCTTAGGTCTTCCCACTTAGCTGACTTGAAATGCCAGAAGCACCTCAGCTTAGGTGGGTAGAGACCGTAGATAACACTATAGTCGCCACCTGCACTAATGTCGCCAGGCGCCATATATTACGAATTATAGCATCACTACTGATTTTTATGTCCCACTGAAGATCATACACAGTTTATATTGTTATGAACGTCGCCAGCACCTTCGTCAGGATGACGTAGGCGCGGGAAGCACTGTGAGTGGTAGCTGCACTATGCAGTCTCCCGCCAAGCACTCTGATTGGAAGCGGCACTTGTTTCCAAGGATTGCGGCCAAGGGATTGGCTGGCTGGCTGGTGGCGGGAAGACACAAGAGGACAGAGGCAGAAACAGCGGGACGCCGTGGTTAGTCGGGCGAGGATTAGCGTTTGGAGAGGATCTCCGGCAGGTGCTGCCCGGAGGAGACGCCGGCGGCCAGGGAGCAGGGAAGGGCTGTGGTGGTTTCACAGGCGGGCCAAGGGTAGAGGTAGCCTCCCCTGTGGCTAACGGCGCCTTGGTGAAAGGTAGCAGCCGGCTGTGTTCCTGGGGGTGCGTCGGGCGGGACCGTGGGCGTTAACCAGTGTCGCCTTTTCTCGCCGCCCGGTGGCTTATAGTGTGTTGACTGTGGTGGTGTTGTGTTGCCCTACGACGGCCGCATAGGTCGGGGGTCGTGAAGTGTTGGGTCTGTAGTGTTCCCTAGTACAATATAGTCTGGAAAGGATGTGATTGTGTTATTCCGCCTGTGCCTGTGTGTGTGTGTGCCGTGGTGGTGATGTGCCAGTGTGGGGAGCCCGTGCTCAGGGCCTAAGCCGAAGGGGTTCATTGTCTTCGGTCCCGGTTAAACACATAACCGGACTCAGCCCCTCCTTCCCACGCGTCTGAGGCCGGCCCAGTGTGGGAGGCAGGTTAGTTGGGCGGCTGTGGGTGGCGGGTTTGTAACAATATCATGCCTGTATAATGTACCCTATTTCAATGTTGTTTTATGCTTTGTATCTGCAAGTATATACGGTTTCAAATTTCCCTCCTCGTTTTTTTTCGGGTGACGACGACGACGGGAGGACACTCAGAACATAAACACTTACTGGCGATCTTAGTGTAGGTCGCCACTCGGTTGATATTTTTGTAATTTGTTCATTTATAGCCATAATATGCCACAGATGAAGACACAAAATGACACAGACTATCCAGATAGCCCCTTCTAACTTTCCTGAAATCATGGATGTAGATAAGTATGAACGCCACCAGACGTCTGTAAATCGAAAAAAACGTTGTCCTGGCGAGTTTACTGCTATCTACGGTGGGGGCGGACCGCGCCTGAACGTGCCCACACACACGTAGGCGGCAGGCCGCGACGGACAGAATTTTCAAGTGCCGACAGATTTTCATCCGGCCGCTGCGACAGGTCTCGCCGATGAAAAACACCCACACAGGCCGCCTCTAGTTACGCCCCTTTTCGTCGGCCGGATAGGCCGGGCCTGCGTGTGTGTGGCCGGCTTTACACGATATTTACATCCCGGAGTATTTAAATTATGAAGAAAAACAAACTAGATGAAAAATAAAACGACCATTCACAAAAGTATTAGCTCCCAAACTATATTATATTTGTTCTCGTTCTCCCTCTCCCTCTCCGTAAAGGCGCATTTATCCTGCACAAAGTTCTTAACCCCTCACCATCGATGGCCAGTCTCGGCTACACTAAGAAAAGTAAGCAACATGATTTTTTATTCACTTACAATCCGTTTGGTTGAAATCCACAGAAGCAATAGTTTGGAGTTCCTCTGTTCCTTCATTAAATCCAGACTTAGCCCGCAGTTCAGAGGGTAGCAGAAGCCTTGGCACCAATGTCAGGAGGCCCTGCAGTGCCGTGGTAAGCGCCAAGGAGCTCATAGGGATGTCACTGTGTAAAGAAAGGAAAGCTATTTTCTAGAGTCATGCCCATGTATTCGTCATTTTGTTCTTCTTGTACGGTACCAGCTTTTTATAAATATATGAAGGGTTCTGTGAAAACCTGGAGGAAAAGAGATACGCAAAATAATAAAAATAATAAACCCTCTCCCAGTTCATTGTAATCAGTCCCTGGAGGCGTACCTCTTAACGCCGATAGTTGAAAGGTAAGAAAGATACTATAGTTGCCTAAGGATGATAAGCTGATCTATAGCCAACGCCTCCTGCCTCCCTCTCATTTTTTACGAGGCAGCTGATTGGTGCACTCATAATGTTCGACATGTGTACAGATTACTCGTATCATCATCACTACCAAACACCAACCTTACTATACAATAGTGTAGTACCAGAATTTTGAATGACCCGCCAGTAAAATGCGGAGAGATTTTGTGGCAAACCCGTTTAGATTTAATATAAGTATTATAACTTAGTTCTTAACAGAATAACATTATTGGATGATAGGCAAAAGGATAAAGTTCATCCCTACCCACTGTAAATGAGACGGAGACAGGTAGTATGTAGTTAGGAATAGGAGGTTATAATTTCCCCAGTTATTGGCGTAACTTACACCCCGTAGCATTCCACGGCGGATGATGTTCCCGAGTTTTAATAAAGGCTTGAAAGTGTTTTGATTTTATAGTGCAGGATCCACAGGCTCATTTTAGGAATTCCGTTCACGTGGAAATGTATATACCTAAAACCTATTTGGATGGGTAGAGGGGACCTCTGGGTACTACAAATGCCCGGTTTTGATTCTGGATAGGTGTGTATTACTGATTTATGGCTTCTTTGTGAGTTTGATCTAGTCCGCGATTCGCGACATTTCTAATTTGATATTTATTTACCTGTAAGCATCAATAGTATGCTAGGAATCACGTGTATGGTACCAAAATGAGCAGGAAGACCAGTTGCAGCATACAAACAACTGTATTAAGACATACTGTATCTTACTTTTCCATAAAGTGAAAATATCCGAGAACATTTGGTAAAAATTTATTTCGGATCAACTTTCGACAACACCAAATATTTTAAATAACTCAACAAATTATTATCTTATGGATACATTTGATACACTAAAATAATCCCCATTCATTACCCTTCAAAACAATACCAAACATGTATGATCTTATTGAAATATATATGCATAAATGTACACATACTTAAGGCTACCCCCTTATTGCGTCAATGTGAATAATGTGACTAATAATACTAATTTCGCATACATTTATTTATATTGCAGTGTGTTCAGCGGTGGAATCTGTTTTAAGATAAATATGATATCAATTATGATAGTTTTCTGATTAACAAGCATATATATATATATATATATATACTAGCCGCAAAGCCGCCCTCCGAGCGGACTTTTTGGCTAGCTCCTGCGGAGGGCTATTGGTGACGGCTGGTATCCTCACCCTGGCCACTTATAATGTTATGGTGTCGCGGCTGTCGCCACCCCGCCCCGCCACCCCGAAACTCTCCACCCACTTATGCACAAATTTCCTCGTAACATCCACAATCCTTGATATTTCTTCCACTGGCCTCTCTGCCTTGTGTAGATACAATAACTTTAATTTGCTCCTTTGTTAGGTCTTTCTTGCCACCCATTATGAAAATAATGATAGTTATACCAATGCGCGTCTGTTCAAATTACTCGCGGGAAGGAAGGCGATGCTTTTTTAAATGCTTCGTCTATAATTGACAAGTGGCATCTGAACATTCCTCAACGGTCTTGATGGACTGCCCGTGCCTTAAACAAGCTGCCATATGTAAGATATCTCTCTCGGAAGTCAGTAGGCTGCCATAGAGTACATTTTCTGAATTCCCGTATGGAAGCGCTGTGTTATGATGTCGCGAACAATATTTTAGCGCGCTGTGTATTAGGGTGGTCCTTAAAATTGAAACTCGGAAAGTCTCAGCTCCAACCCCCGGAATTCATTGGAATAGTCGAGAAAATTCTCCTGGTGAATTTCTTTATCAATCGGACAACATTTACCCCTCCCTCATCGATCTTGAAGTTTCACCCTAAGGATAAAAAACAACAATCCTTGAAGAAAAAAAAATTG
Organism: Chionoecetes opilio; assembly: GCA_016584305.1. Lineage (NCBI taxonomy): Eukaryota > Metazoa > Arthropoda > Malacostraca > Decapoda > Majidae > Chionoecetes > Chionoecetes opilio. Next base: position 134,355 of record JACEEZ010007436.1, on the reverse strand, counting down.
TGCCATTCATTCCCAAAATGTTAGCTTATAACACAACATACAGTGTTTTATAAATGGTTACCTCATTACACAGTTAAATGACCACAATCCACAGTTAATATCAGTGAAAAAAGAAACACCCGAAAATTTGACCATTTTCGAACTTCACAAATCTTAAGCAAAATGTCTTTCTACCTCAAATACATAGTTTGTTGTGGCTGTAGCCCAACATAAATCAAGTGTAACGAGTGGGCTGCCGCCGACAGGACCTAAGGGGCCTACTCCCGAGGTATTTGCATCAAGAATTTTTGAAAAAACTTAATCAAACTTTATTTGATTATGTCCTCGCGCGCTCTTTGGAGCATGTTTTCGCACTTGATATGGTCCACATTCAACAATGCTCCAGAGGTGTTTTCAATATTCAAGTGAAACTTGAATAAAATGGCGTCTTCCTCCGCATCTTTACAACTCTCCCACTACGGACATTATCTCCCTCGAAATGCAAGTACCGTGTAAGATTAGGACGTTAAACAAATAGAAGGAAGTGTGTTAGGTGTGGCAGGAGAAGCACATATGTAGATACCCGGGTAAACATTAGTGAAACATGATATATCGGAACGCTATTAATCTGTGACTTGGGGGTCCTCTTCGATATTTTAATTGTTCCATATGTGACTTGTTATGGAAGATGAGCTGCTTAAATATGTTGAATGAAGGGAGTTAGGTGTCATAGATGAAGTACACTTAGGAAATACTGGCGTGAATATCACAAAGACACGCTGTCAGCCGGCGACATCGAAGAGATTCTTCGTCCGCTTCTTGAAAGCTTCCTCACGCACCGCTTGAGAGCCAGCTCGCCCCTTGTTCCGCTTGACGTTTCCAAACTCCTTATGGAGTTTTTCAATCTTTGCCAGGATGGTGTCCTTGCGCTGGAATGGGATCCTGGCCTTCAACCAGAGCTCAATGACAATTTTCATGACATCGTTGGCCGCCTCCCGCACAGACTTCTTCTCGACCTCGATTCAGCATATCAACAGTCCCAGCACTTCTTCTTCCGAGGGAAGTTGAGACCCGGCAATGTTTTGCAACGGAGCAATCAAATAGCGACGGTTCACTGCTGTCATGCTTGATAGAATGATAGATTGATGAGTAATGACTCAACCTGAAGAAAAAAACATTGTTAGGGGGGCGGTGAGAAGAACGAGTAATACACATTACACATTACACATAATACACAAACACACAGATCAACGTATCACATCAAAAGAGACGATTGGACATTACAGGAGCGTTTCAAAGTTCAGCACAGGCCGATACGTCGTCGTTCTAATTCCAATGATCTGAAACTCGAGAAATGCCAGTGGTCGCTGGCAGTTTTAACTCAAAGGTTGGTCTACTGTGTTTTGGCTCCGCGACTAATATTTTTCATAAATTAATTTCGCGATAAACATTGATGCACCGCATCTGAATGCCAAAAAATATAGTTCTTCTGTTGTTCTACTAATTGTATGGATGACATGCATTACGATGGAACGTTCTATAATAGCAATTTAATGCAAATTACTCGCCAAGAGTAGCAAAGCTTAATATATTTTTTACATGTATATTGTGGCATGTAAAATTTGGGCGATGTTCACACTGTTTTCTAAGACAGTACTGCTGCGTCTGGCAAACGCTTGTCAAAATACAATAAGCAATGCTTTGGAAAAACGAAGAATAAAGAATGCCGAAATCGGCCTGTTGCTGCGACAATGTAGGTTATAATTGTGGAGGCGACATGCCGCGGCGGGGAGTGGTGGCGGGGAGATTGTGGCGGGGAGATTGAATAAAAACATTGCTACTTCACGCGTCGATTCATTGCACTTCCAGGCTTTCTATCTGATTGATACACAATAATAACAGGAAAATATGACTGCCTAGGTATAGATAACTTCTAAACATACGTTATTGACTGTATAATATCATAGAGTAACATTTACCTCGCCTCCTCAACTATAACCTACCTGGTTATTTGGTTAAATACATGTTTTATGTATTAATCAGGCTTCTATACAATATACATATAGAAGAAAATCGTTCTTGAAATTATACTTTTGTGTTTTAAGTGCAGTGGAATAAGCCCATATTTTGTTTTCCAGTAGACCAACTTATTATCAAAAAAGTGAGTTAAAATTGCCAGCGACCCCTGGCATTTCGAGTTCCCGATCTCTCTAATTGTCAGCCGCCCCGAGAAACTGAGGCTAAACTTCAAGGTCGATGAGGGAGGGGTAAATATTGTTGGAATTTGAAAAAAATGCACGAGGAGAGTTTTCTCGACTATTTCAACGAATTCCGGGGGTTGGAGCTTAAAATAAATGAATTCGAAAATTTACCCCTCACGAAGGACCACCCTAATATATATATATATATATATATTATATATATATATATATATATATATATATATATATATATTTATATATATATATATATATATATATATATATATATATATATATTTACAGTATTCTTGTAAGCCTGGTCGACTTATATGCCGCCATTTACGGTATATATATATTATATATATATAGTATATATATATATATATATATATATATATATATATATATATATATATATATTTAATATATATATATATATATATATATAATATATAATATATATATATATTATATATATATATATATATATATATATATAATATATATATATATATATATAATTATAATAATATATATATATATATATATATATATATATATATATATATATATAATATATATATATATATATATATATATATAATATATATATATTATATATAATATATATATATATATATATATATATATATATATATATATATATATAATATCGTGTAAGAATGGGTCCTCGTCCCGCAACCTAAAAACATAAAAAAATTGAATTTACTTTACTTTAGACATTCATATTTTTTAAGGCTGAACTCTTACAATACCTACAAAATATTTCAATTACCTGTATGATATCAAAAATAGTGTATTGCTTGAAATATTATGTAATATTCGCAATTCGCATTCGCATTCGCGAATATTAAAACCAAGTATTCACATTCGCATTCGCATTCGCGAATACGGAAAATAGACATTCGGTCCATCAATAATATATATATATTATTGATGGACCTAATGTCTATTTTCCGTATTCGCGAATGCGAATGTGAATATTTGGTTTTAATATTCGCGGATGCGAATGCGAATTGCGAATATTACATAATATTTCAAGTAATACACTATTTTTTTTATATCATAGAGTAATTGAAATATTTTGTAGGTATTGTAAGAGTTCAGCCTTAAAAATATGAATGTCTAAAGTAAATTCAATTTTCTATGTTTTTAGGTTGCGGGACGAGGACCCATTCTTACACGAATAATTACATGATAATGTCTTACATTAATAATTATTATTGCAAAGTTTACACTTTGCAGTGTCATTAGAGATAATCTCGAAATACGTAATCCCAAACCACACTGATGTGACTGGACGCCATTACGCAGTAGGCTGCTGCAATACTGTTCTCTTTCAAAGAAAGTTGATTGTGGTCGTGGTGACAGAAGACTCAGAAGAGCGCGTATACGCTTACTGCAGTATGGCGCACGAGGCAATGAGTTGAGTTCAGTAACAGTGAGCTTGAGATTAGCGGCTGCCACTCTACTCTGTTGGAGGGTGGAGGATGGAGATTGTGTTCGAGGGACTGGCCTAGAGCAAGGGTTTTCAAACTTTTTGGCCTGCGACCCATCCAAATAATTTTGAAAGGCTTGTGACCCCACCCCCCCACCCTTACCAAAGCATTTTTGACAATATCACACATTTACATTCTTTGTCTTTTTTCTCTCTTACACACACACACACACACACACACAGTTCTACCCACACAGGTAGAGTCGTATTGCTCCGTATCATAACATTCTAAGTATAATATATTTGGTAAAACATTATGAATACTTAAATGATACCGTAATCAGTGCAATCTATATCCTATATTTTTGCTTTAGACGCATCGAAAAAATAAGTAACCTAAATAAAGTTTAAACTTGTGATGTGGATTTGTAATGCATTAACATGGGTCGGGCAGCGATGATACAAGTAGCCTACGTATAGGCGTTTTCTGCGGGGGATTTTTGGTTGCAATCGGAAAATTTTCGGTTGCAAACGGTCACAACAACAACAACAAATGATTGCGGGTCGGGCCAATCATCTTCCCTGGATGGTTGAACAGGGATCGAAATTTGAGCAACCGAAAATTTTTCGGTTGCAATCAGGATCCCCGCAGAAAACGCCTTATGTATGTATAGCTACTGGACGTGTTAAGCCGGCCACACACACACCGGCGTGGCCTGTCCGGCCGCCAAAAAGTGGCGAGGCATCGTTCGCCGGACGAGACCCACACACACACCGGCCGCCTCATGGAAATATACAGTACACGTCGGACCACATGTCGTGACAGCATGAATCCGCTGTCCGAAAATGACTTGTTGGTGATGGCTGCATGTGCAGCCATATATAATACCTATATATAATACGTCATACTATATATAATACGTCATATATAATACCTATATTATCATAAATACAATTATAACTGGTACAATTAGTCATTATCTGGCCGAGCGAGGGGCGGGCCGCGCCGGAAGGCACCCACACACACGCAGGCGGCAGGCCGCGCTGGACGGAATTTTCAAGCGCCGACTGATTTTCATCCGGCCGCTGCGACAGGCCCCGCCGGATGAAAAACACTCCCACACACACACCGGCCGCCTCTAGCCACGCCCCTTTTCGTCGGCCGGACAGGCCGCGCCGGTGTGTGTGTGGCCGGCTTTAGCGTGGTGGTGAGGGCTTGACGGAAAGGGGAGGGAGGACAAAGGATCAACTCTTTTCTCAGTCAGATTATGTAACTGTACTTTTATATTAGCAATATATTAAAGATTAGGTAGGAAGGTATAATCATTGTTTTTTTATACTGATAATATATAAAAAAGAATAATATTAAATTATGAATATTGTGCATTTTGCACATTCTAGAAATCTCGCGACCCCTCATAAAACTTTCACGACCCCCAGTTTGAGAATCCCTGGCCTAGAGTACCACTACGCCTCCTTACCCCATTTTGTTAACTAAAGGCCGTGTCACATGAGCGATATTTTCCGGCATCTTTTAGTATTTTGCTACCAAAAGATGCCCGTAGTGGTGGCAAAAAGTGCGCGTGTTGTCACACGGCGCTTCGGCTACGAGCATCTTCCTACCAGAGTAGCTAAGATCTTCGTATTCTTCTATCTTAGCTACTCTGCTTCTACTGGCATCTATAAATGTCCTTCTCTCTTCACATTTCCCTTGATAACCATAAATAAACCACTCAAAACCTTACTTGTATTCCTAAATAAAGAAAAAATACCACACATCATATTATCCCCGTAAAAAAACCGCAGCCTATTAAATGTCTGTTTTTATCAACATTTTCCGTCATAATTTCTTATCAACAACTCAAAACTTAGCTATACATCTAAATCATATGAAAACAAATCTAAATAACACGCATGTACCATACATATCATACACGTGTTTTGTATATATAGAGTAAAAACATTTATTTCTCCTACTCTACTCTAAAAACTTAATTTTCCTCCTCATCTTTATTTTTCTCCTCTCATCTTTATTTTTCTCCTCTCATTTACTATTACTATACAACATTATACAGCTATATTCCCAATATACAGCAATTATTTTCCCTAAACATATCACACAGAGATGCCCAAGATTGGTCATTTCTCTTTATTTCACTGAAATGTGTAGTTCGTACAAGTCTTGCGTGGCGTCGGCTGCTCCAAAATGTAATGTAAAATGCACAGTCTAATACGGTCTTCCGAACGGCTGGACGAGTTTTGGCTCACGCGGCGCGCCTACGTCACGCGATCCAGGCCACCCAAGCCTCTTGATCTGCGTAACTGCATCAGGCTCATTCTATCAGCAGCATAGCTGAGAGGCGGGTGGGATCCGCTCCGTGCGCCCACGTTCATGTCCTACCGTATTCCATTTTAGAGATAATATAACTTGTTAAGCCCCGCCGTGTACTCTGTGGGAGAGTAGTGCGGGGGGTTGAAGCTCCTGTTTAGCGGCCCCCCAACCCGCTACGGTTCTACCCAATCGGCCCCTGACGTGGCAATGACAACTAACCCCGGCACCCCAACCTGAAGGTGCCGGGTTGGGCATATCTCCTTGGTACCGAAGGTAAACGGGGCAGTGCCCGTGGCATCGGAGATACGGGGAGCTTACCTCCCCAGGCTGGTAAACCGCCCGGCATTGCCGGGGGGGCGACTCTTCCTGTTCCCCCCGATGTCCCTAACTTGCATTTTGGATGGATATTATTCATATATATGAGTAAAGAGATGAAATACAAGCAAAGGACTCATCCACGTCTGGCAGCGCGGCCTTCGGCAGCAGCAGCAGCAGCAGCATGAAGCCCGTGAGGTGGATATCAACACCAAGGGAGATAGATGTCTTTGGTAATATTTAGTACGGGAGCGAGAACCCCTTGAGGAATCCTATGATCCCTGGTGATATCCTATGGTGCTATCACAGGCGTGGGAGCTGACTGTCTTCTTCAGGGAGGGACAGGTGAGGCGGATGACGGCGGGTTTTTACTCAAAACTTTTGAGAGTGGCGGCTGGAGCCGCCACCTCCTCCGCCACGGTAGGTTTGGGCAGGATTAAACGTCTTTTTACTCGTTATTATACAACTTAGTGATTATGGTGAGATGTTATATACACGTGTCATTATCTAAATCAATGTAGCACCGTGTGTCACCTTAAATAAGGGTGATTTAAAGATGTTATGATGAGGTGACTGCTGGCGGGGCAGTGAGTGACGGAGAAATTCTTGCCGCGGGGCCGCCCCATAACACAAATATTCCCTTTTTCATCCCACATACACACCTTCTACCACCAAAACACTAGCAACACAGGCTCCTTACTTGTATATCTTATTATCTGATACATTAAAACTCCTTAAAACGCAAGCATTCCAAATAAAACGAGAATTAGTTTGAGATGACGGGGACAGAAGGCGGAGAGAGGCAGTCTGACATGCCATTCTTGCCCGGAAATATGTCTCACTGACTTGTGATTGGTCGATAAGTTTTAAAAACAGTTTGTCATTGGCTGGTGACTGATGATGAGCTTGATGACGTCATTACTCGCCTTAGCCAGTCAGCGCCTTCCGACGCGTTTACGACCTACCGAGGGAGGCTTTGTAGCTTCCGTCGTAAGGAAAAGTAGTATCTAGGTAGTCGGAGAGCAGGTCGTTGCTGGCGATACTACTTCCGTTGCTGGCTTCCCCCCAGTTGAGGCTTGGCTCTGCTAGCATATAGTCGTGCCGCCTCCGCTCCGTAGCCTCTCTTTCTGTCCATCGTTGTTGAGTTGCTACGTTTGTAGTTGTTGAGACCTTGTGTAGGGAGTTTGCCCTGTTCGCTAGAGAGCGTCTGACGTTGTAGTATTTCTTGAGTATTATATACATGCTGGTTCTACTCTTCTTACGGTGAGGCCCTTCGGGCTTACCACGTGCTAGGTGTAGAATAGACGGAAGGAAGGCGGGAAACGAATGGTAATCGTGTTTTGGAGTTCTGGCTAGCACAGGAGACACTGACACACACACGCATCGCCTGTACACTAATTTACCTTTGTTCTGCGAGGCCAGCTCATAACACGACTGCCAGTTTCCCGTCCTTCTGGACAGTGGGATGGAAAGGAGGGAGGTGCACTCCAGTACTTAACGTAACAGGGAGGAAGTTTCCATCACCACTGTTAAACTTCCCACAGATTCAACCGCAGTAGGTTTTTCAGGTGTTACGTAGCATATTTTTTTCAAGTATCACTTAGAGTGGAGGTGAGAGCAGACGGTGCTCTCACTCTTGTTTGTTTAGTGATGCAGCCGGGCCTGTCAGTAGCCTAGGCTGTAATTTCTTGTATCCCAAATAATACACTATTTTTTATATCATAGAGGTAATTGAAATATTTTGTAGGTATTGTAAGAGTTCAGCCTTAAAAATATGAATGTCTAAAGTAAATTCAATTCAATTTTCTATGTTTTTAGGTTGCGGGACGAGGACTCATTCTTACACGAATAATTACATGATAATATCTTACATTAATAATTATTATTGCAAAGTTTACACTTTGCAATGTCATTAGAGATAATCTCGAAATACGTAATCCCAAACCACACTGATGTGACTGGACGCCATTACGCAGTAGGCTGCTGCAATACTGTTCTCTTTCAATGAAAGTTGATTGTGATCGTGGGTGACAGAGAAGAGCGCGTATTACTGCAGTATGGCGCACGAGGCAATGAGTTGAGTTCAGTAACAGTGACTTTGAGATTAGCGGGGAAGTGGGTGGATGTTGGTGGTTGGGGAAGGGGGGGGGACTGGTGGTTGGGGAAGGGGATGGGTGTTGGTGGTTGGGAAGTGGGTGGGTGTTGGTGGTGGGGAAGTGGGTGGATGTTGGTGGTGGGGGAAGTGGGTGGATGTTGGTGGTTGGGGAAGGGGGGGGGATTGGTGGTTGGGGAAGGGGATGGGTCTTGGTGGTTGGGGAAGTGGGTGGATGTTGGTGGTGGGGGAAGGGGATGGGTGTTGGTGGTTGGGGAAGGGGGTGGGTGTTGGTGGTTGGGGAAGGGGGTGGGTGTTGGTGGTTGGGGAAGTGGGTGGGTGTTGGGGAAGGGGGTGGGTGTTGGTGGTTGGGAAAGGGGGTGGGTGTTGGTGGTTGAGGAAGGGGATGGGTGTTGTAACTGGATATGTGGGTGGGAACGGGGGTGGGTGTTGGGGGATGTGGGTTGGGGAAACAGGATGGGTGTTGTGGGATGTGGGTGGGGGTTGGGGATGAAGTAGAGTGAATAATAACAGATTCTTGAAGGACTCCAGCATCCCCCCCCTTTCTCTCTCTCGGTGAACACCTTCTGTGACGTCTTCAATAATATTCGCGGGCCTGTTGGAGGGATGAAACGTTTTTTTCCCGCGCTTTTTACAAAAGTGTTTTTACGGAAATAAGGCGTGGAAATGAATTTTTTTTTGTGGATTAGGTGTTTTAAATGAACATTCAACATATCCTCCATCGCCTCCCCCAACATATTTTGGGGGAGGCGGTGGCCAAGTGGTTAGCGTCTTGGAGTGCTGAACTCAACTATGATATACTGTAATCTTCGTAAATGTTTGTTCTATAATATTATCAAATAAAAAACAGTAAAACACGCTAAAGAAATGCCATTGCGAGACTCTGAAGAAATATGCATGAACTTAATATTAAATTAACTTCAACTCTTCGCCATTTAAAACTGCGGTCAACTTTTGTCATGAAGGGTATCAATAGAAGCGCAATTTTATTAGCTTTCCATTGCTATATTTCGTTATCTGATAAATTAATTAGAACCATGCATAAATTAGCGTTAAATAAATAAATAAAATCATCAATCTGGTCATTTTCCCGATTGATGATGTTATTTATTTATTTATATATTTCGTTTTCTGATAAATGAATTAGCACCATGTATAAATTAGCGTTGACTAAATAAATAACCTCATCAATCGGGAAAATTATCCGATTGATGATTTTATTTATTTATTTAACGCTAATTTATGCATGGTTCTAATTAATTTATCAGATAACGAAATATAGCAATGGAAAGCTAATAAAATTGCGCTTCTATTGATACCCTTCATGATAAAAAGTTGACTCGCAAAGTTTTAAATGGCGAAGAGTTAAGTGAATATTAAGTTCATGCATATTTTTCATAGTCTCGTAATGGCATTTCTTTAGCGTGTTTTACTGTTTTTTATTTAATAATATTATAGAACAAACATTTACGAAGATTACAGTATATCATATATACTGATAAACCAGTCTATATGATAGTCCATAGACCACTATATCTCTTTGTCGGGCGGCCCCGCAGGCCCTTATGCAGCCCCGCAATTCAAAACATTGTCGTGTGTGCAGTACAGGTATACAGTGGTCTATGTCCTGGGCTAATAACCGGACTCAGCCCGACAGTTCTCACGCGTCTGAGGCCAGCCCAGTGAGGGCGGCAAGTTAGTTGGGCGGCTGTGGGAACGGGTTTGTAACAATACCTTACAATAATAATAATTATTGCAAAGTTTACACTTTGCAATGTCATTACAGATAATCTCGAAATACGTAATCCCAAACCACACTGATGTGACTGGACGCCATTACGCAGTAGGCTGCTGCAATACTGTTCACTTTCAAAGAAAGTTGATTGTGGTCGTGGGGGACAGAGAAGGGCGCGTATATGCTTACTGCAGTATGGCGCACGAGGCAATGAGTTGAGTTCAGTAACAGTGACTTTGAGATTAGCGGCTGCCACTCTGTTGGAGGCTTGAGGATGGAGATAGTGTTCGAGGGACTATGGCCTAGAGTACCACTACGCCTCCTTACCCATTTTGTTAACTAAAGGCCGTGACACATGAGCGATATTTTCCGGCATCTTTTAGTATTTTGCTACCAAAAGATGCCCGTAGTGGTGGCAAAAAGTGCGCGTGTTGTCACACGGCGCTTCGGCTACGAGCATCTTCCTACCAGGGTAGCTAAGATCTTCTTATTCTTCTATCTTAGCTACTCTGCTTCTATTGGCATCTATAAAATGTCCTTCCCTCTTCACATTTCCCTTGATAACCATAAATAAACCACTCAAAACCTTACTTGTATTCTTAAATAAAGTAAAAATAACACATAATAATTTAATCCCCGTAAAAACACCGCAGCCTATTAAATTTCTGTTTTTATCAACATTTTCCGTCATAACTTCTTATCAACAACTCAAAACTTAACTATATCTGAATCATACGTAAACAAATCTAAATAACACGCATGTACCATACATATCATACACGTGTCTTGTATATATAGAGTAAAAACATTTATTTCTCCTACCCTACTCTAAAAACTTAATTTTCCTCTCATCTTTATTTTTCTCCTCTCATTTACACCAGATTACTATTACTATACAAAATTATACAGCTATATTCCCAATATACAGCAATTATTTTCCAAAAAATATCACACAGAGATGCTACAGCATAGCTTGACCACCCAAGATTGGTCATTTCTCTTTATTTCACTGAAATGTGTAGTTCGTACAAGTCTTGCGTGGCGTCGGCTGCTCCAAAATGTAAACAAAGATGCCAGTACTGGTGGCAAGAGAACGATAATGCGTGACTCCGTGTTTGCTACCAAGATGCCGGTATCAGGCATCAAATGGTAGCAAAATACCAAAAGATGCCGGAAAAAGTGTATGTGTGACATGGCCTTAACGCTCGGCTAAACTATTAATTTAATTATATCTTTGCTTGTGTAATTTTATGTTCATTTGATATTTTTTTCTTATTTTTTGTAAGTTTATTGGTTTTGGCAAAATATTCGCATATTCGCAAACTACTACGAGTGGGAGTGCGAATGCGAATGCGAATGCGAATATTCGGTCCATCACTATATATATATATATATATATATATATATATATATATATTATATATATATATATATATATATATATATATTTGTAACACGTACCAGGAGCCTGACTGGTGTGTGTCCTCAAGTGAATGAGGAAGTGGAGATGAGCAGAGAGAGAGAAGAGTGGAAGGCGTCCCCCTGGTGGGCCTCTCAATCCCACGTGGCGTGCGGCGCCCAAGTTCAGTTGAGGCTTGGCTCTGCTAGCATAAAGACGTGTCGCCGCCGCTCCATAGACTCTCTTGCTGTCCATCGTTGTTGAGTTGCTACGTTTGAAGTTGTTGAGTCCTTGTGTAGGGAGTTTGCCCTGTTCGCTAGAGAGCGTCTGACGTTGTAGTATTCCTTGAGTATTATATACATGCTGGTTCTACTCTTCTTACGGTGAGGCCCTTCGGGCTTACCACGTGCTAGATGTAGAATAGACGGACGGAAGGCGGGAAACGAATGGTAATCGTGTTTTGGAGTTCAGGGGCCAGATGCTGAGAGTGAGCTAGGGCGCCCTATCCACTAGGGCGCCTGTGGTAAGGCGAAACGCCCTCCCACCGCAATGCTCAGTCGAGATTGCTGCCTTAGTGGCACCGCTAAAGGCGCTGAAAACTAAGGCATGGTCAGACCCTGACTTAGTGAGCTGCTGTGGGCCTTTGACAGACATTCATCTTCTGTTTATAAAGCAAATACAGCCTTGTTTCAGTTCCTACAACGTAACAATTGGTGTTTACATATTAATAGTGTTGCAAGGTGTGTATGAATTGATCGTGCAAGACTAATGCGGCATTATAGGGTGTTATATGCTGGTGATAAGAAATGTTGTGTTGTGTGTTGGTTAGGGGCGGGCGGCGGGCGGCGGGCGGCAGGTGCTCCGCCCGCACTAAAATATTGTACTATTATACGGTATTATCATACTACCAGATGATATTTAGGACAGCTGAACCTACCATCATCTTCACGAGACATTAGTGCATATCATGAATGTATAAAAATTGCAGTAAACTATACCTATAATAAGATAACGAGAGCAAAATGAAATCGTGTATAAACTTTTTTTTCACCTTTTTTTATTCATCTTCTCCTTATTCCTGGAATGTTGCTTGCATTAAATTTTCACTCACTGTCCCGGAATCGGCACACCCTAACGATTATCATGGTGTATGGCACGTCCCAATGCAAAAATATATAAGTGGTCAAAACCTGCGTTGAACGTCAAACTTGTGATGAAACAGCTTTTGGCGGGGGAGAGCGGTGTATCCTTGCCATAAGTGCTTGGTTAGGGAGGGAGGGACAACATTCCTTGCTTCAGCAGAGACGTGTTCAAGCCTTGTGATTGGTCGAAGCTGCCTAAGCAGCGCTCAGATAGGCAACGTGATTGGCTAGTAGGATTCTCGGACCACGCCCACGCCATAGGCTTTGGAGGTGTAAGGCAGTGCAAAAGCGCCTGAACTTTCGACTGTACATGGGCTGTAGTCGGTGCCTTAGCCGGGCCTTTACTAAAGCGCCTGAAGACGGGTAAGGCGCTCTTTTCGCCTTACCTCTATGGCACTTCTCAGCATCTCCCCCCTGGCTAGCAAAGGAGACACTGACACACACACACATCGCCTGTACACTAATTTACCTTTGTTCTGCGAAGCCAGCACATAACACGACTGCCAGTTACCCGTCATTTTGGACAGTGGGATGGAAAGACGGGAGGTGCACTCCAGTACTTAACGTAACAGGGAGGAACTTTCCATCACCACTGTTAAACTTTTTCCCAGAGATTCAACCGCAGTAGGTTTTTCAGGTGTTACGTAGCATATTTCTTCAAGTATCACTTAGAGTGGAGGTGAGAGCAGAGAGTGCTCTCACTCTTGTTTGTTTAGTGATGCAGCCGGGCCTGTCAGTAGCCTAGGCTGTAATTTCTTGTATTTCAAGTAATACACTATTTTTGATATACAGGTAATTGAAATATTTTGTAGGTATTGTAAGAGTTCAGCCTTAAAAATATGAATGCTTAAAGAAAACTCCATTCAATTTTCTGTTTTTAGCTTGCGGGACGAGGACCCATTTTTAAACGAATGTTTATCGAATGTTACATGATAATATCTTACAATTATAATTATTATTGCAAAGTTTACACTTTGCAATGTCATTAGAGATAATCTCGAAATACGTAATCCCAAACCACACTGATGTGACTGGACGCCATTACGCAGTAGGCTGCTGCAGTACTGTTCTCTTTCAAAGAAAGTTGATTGTGGTCGTGGGTGACAGAGAAGACTCAGAAGAGCGCGTATATGCTTACTGCAGTAATATGATACTACACGCGATACTACACGATGCAATGAGTTGAGTTCAGTAACAGTGACCTTGAGATTAGCGGCTGCCACTCTGTTAGAGGGTGGAGGATGGAGATAGTGCTCGAGGGACTATGGCCTAGAGTACCACTACGCCTCCTTACCCCATTTTGTTAACTAAAGGCCGTGTCACATGAGCGATATTTTCCGGCATCTTTTAGTATTTTGCTACCAAAAGATGCCCGTAGTGGTGGCAAAAAGTGCGCGTGTTGTCACACGGCGCTTCGGCTACGAGCATCTTCCTACCAGGGTAGCTAAGATCTTCTTATTCTTCTATCTTAGCTACTCTGCTTCTACTGGCATCTATAAACTGTCTTTCCCTCTTCACATTTCCCTTGATAACCATAAATAAACCACTCAAAACCTTACTTGTATTCGTAAATAAAGTAAAAATAAAAATATATTATCCCCGTAAAAACACCGCAGCCTATTAAATTTCTGTTTTTATCAACATATTCCGTGTTAACTTTCTTATCAACAACTCAAAACTCAACTATATATCTAAATCATACGTAAACAAATCTAAATAACACGCATGTACCATACATATCATACACGTGTATTGGATATATAGAGAGTAAAAACATTTATTTCTCCTACCCTACTCTAAAAACTTAATTGTCCTCTCATCTTTATTTTTCTTCTCTCATTTACACCATATTACTATTACTATACAAAATTATACAGCTATATTCCCTATATACAGCACTTATTTTCCATAAACATATCACACAAGAGATGCTACAGCATCTCTTGACCACCCAAGATTGGTCATTTCTCTTTATTTCACTGAAATGTGTAGTTCGTACAAGTCTTGCGTGGCGTCGGCTGCTCCAAAATGTCAACAAAGATGCCAGTACTGGTGGCAAGAGAACGATAATGCGCGACTCCGCGTTTGCTACCAAAAGATGCCGGTATCAGGCATCAAATGGTAGCAAAAAAACAAAAGATGCCGGAAAAAGTATGTGTGACACGGCCTTAACGCTCGGCTAAACTATTAATTTAATTATATGTTTGCTTGTGTAATATTATGTTCATTTGATATTTTTTTATTATTTTTTGTAAGTTTATTGGTTTTAGCAAAATATTCGCATATTCGCAAACTACTACGAGTGGGAATGCAAATGCGAATGCAAATATTGAAAAAACATGCGAATATTCGCAATTGCGAATATTCGGTCCATCACTATATATATATATATATTGTAACACGTGTCAGGAGCCTGACTGGTGTGTGTCCTCAAGTGAATGAAGAAGAGAGAGAGAAGAGTGGAAGGTATCCCCCTGGTGGGCCCCTCAATCGCAAGTGGCGTGCGGCGCCTGAGTTCAGTTGAGGCTTGGCTCGGCTAGCATATAGACGTGCCGCCTGCGCTCCGTAGCCTCTCTTGCTGTCCATCGTTGTTGAGTTGCTACGGTTGTTGTTGTTGAGTCCTTGTGTAGGGAGTTTGCCCTGTTCGCTAGAGAGCGTCTGACGTTGTAGTATTCCTTGAGTATAGTATACATGTTGGTTCCATCCTTAAGGTGAGGCCCTTCGGGCTTACCACGTGCTAGGTGTAGAATAGACGGACGGAAGGCGGGAAACGAATGGTAATCGTGTTTTGGAGTTCTGGCTAGCAAAGGAGATACTGACACACACACATCGCCTGTACACTAATTTTCCTATATTCTGCGAGGCCAGCTCATAACACGACTGCCAGTTTCCCGTCCTTTTGGACAGTGGGGGTGGAAAGGCGGGAGGTGCACTCCAGTACTTAACGTAACAGGGAGGAACTTTCCATCACCACTGTTAAACTTCCCAGAGATTCAATCGCGGTAGGTTTTTCAGGTGTTACGTAGCATATTTCTTCAAGTATCACTTAAAAGAGTGGAAGTGAGAGGAGAGGGTGCTCTCACTCTTGTTTGTTTAGTGATGCAGCCGGGCCTGTCAGTAGCCCAGGCTGTAATTTCTTGTATTTCAAGTAATCCAATATTTTTGATATACAGGTAATTGAAATTTTTTGTAGGTATTGTAAGAGTTCAGCTTTAAAAATATGAATGCCTAAAGTAAATTCCATTCAATTTTCTGTTTTTAGCTTGCGGGACGAGGACCCATTGTTACACGAATAAAGACATGATAATATCTTACAATGATAATTATTATTGCAAAGTTTACACTTTGTAATGTCATTAGAGATTATCTCGAAATACGTAATCCCAAACCACACTGATGTGACTGGACGTCATTACGCAGTAGGCTGCTGCAATACTGTTCTCTTTCAAAGAAAGTTGATTGTGGTCGCGGGTGACAGAGAAGAGCGCGTATATGCTTACTGCAGTATGGCGCACGAGGCAATGAGTTGAGTTCAGTAACAGTGACCTTGAGATTAGCGGCTGCCACTCTGTTGGAGGGTGGAGGATGGAGATACTGTTCGAGGGACTATGGCCTAGAGTACCACTACGCCTCCTTACCCCATTTTGTTAACTAAAGGCCGTGTCACATGAACGATATTTTCCGGCATCTTTTAGTATTTTGCTACCAAAAGATGCCCGTAGTGGTGACAAAAAGTGCGCGTGTTGTCACACGGCGCTTCGGCTACGAGCATCTGCCTACCAGAGTAGCTAAGATCTTATTCTTCTATCTTAGCTACTCTGCTTCTACTGGCATCTATAAAATGTCCTTCCCTCTTCACATTTCCCTTGATAACCATAAATAAACCACTCAAAACCTTACTTGTATTCCTAAATAAAGTAAAAATAACACAATATATTATCCCCGTAAAAACACCGCAGCCGATTAAATTTCTGTTTTTATCAACATTTTCCATCATAACTTCTTATTAACAACTCAAAACTTAACTATATATCTAAAGCATACGAAAACAAATCTAAATAACACGCATGTACCGTACATATCATACACGTGTCTTGTATATATAGAGTAAAAACATTTATTTCTCCTACCCTACTCTAAAAACTAAATTTTCCTCCTCTCATCTTTATTTTTCTCCTCATCTTTATTTTTCTCCTCTCATTTATACCATATTACTATAACTATACAAAATTATACAGCTAGATTCCCAATATACAGCAATTTTTTTCCCTAAACATATCACACAGAGATGCTACAGCATCTCTTGACCACCCAAGATTGGTCATTTCTCTTTATTTCACTGAAATGTGTAGTTCGTACTAGGGTCTCTTTTAAAAGAGGGTACCGCCATTCATATGCCCTATGTTAAACGCTACTGGGCGCCATCTTAGTGCCACGGCCTCTCCGTTCACCCAAGACCCGCGGAAGTTCTCAAGGCATGACCCCGCAGTATATCATGTTATACATGTATAAAGGATATACTGTTATCTTCGGAAATGTTTGTTCTATAAGATTATCACGTAAAACACATTAAATAAAGGTCATTATGAGACAGAAGAAATATGCATGAACTTAAAACTCAATTAAACTTGTCGTCATGTAAAACTTTGTGGGACAACTTATAAGATGGAATATATCAATAGAAGCAGAATTGTATTAGCTTTCCATTGATATATTTCGTTTTCTGATAAATGCAGTAGTAGTACTATGCATAAATTAGCGTTAACTAAATAAATCGCCGCGCCAGTGTCTGGGAATGCGAATAATGAAGTTTCAACCCGTCTACACCACTGTTATCAATCACCTATTGACTAGGCTCATCTATGTTTTTAAATTTATGCAAATCCTGGCGAGCCGCCTGTGATAAGTAGACCAGTGGCCGAAATTACCCAAGGTCAAGAAACAGTTAAGTTACGAAGTTGTTATCAAATTTTCGATTTTTCATACATTAGTTTTGTATAATTTACCTCACATCCTCATTTGGGGGAAGGAGAGGTGGCAGAATGATTAGCGCCTGCACGTGCCGTGCTCGGTGAGTCGAGTTTAATCGAAGCCACCGAGATGACAAGGCCTGATACATCGCCCGTGACGTCACACCATCTAGTGCCCACCCGCTCCGCTCCCCGTACAAGTTTACCTACCTAATATATGTTTATCAGTATAAAAGATATACTGTTATCTTCGGAAATGTTTATTCTTTAATATTATCAAATAAAAAACCGTAAAACACACTAAAGAAATGCCATTATGAGACGCAAGAAATATGCATGAACTTAAACTCTGCCATTTAATATTTTGCTCAAAAACATTTTACATGGAGAATGTCAATAGAAGCGGAATTTAATTAGCTTTCCATTGATATATTTCGTTTTCTGATGAATGAATTGGCAGCATGCATAAATTAGCATTAACTAACTAAAAATATCATGAAATCTGGTAATTTTTCCCGATTGATGTTATTTATTTAGTTAACGCTAATTTATGTATGGTTCTAATTCATTTATCAGAAAACGAAATATATCAATGGAAAGCTAATTAAAATTCGCTTCTATTAATATTCGCCATGTAAAATGTTTTCGAGCAAAATATTAAATGGCGAAGAGTTTAAGTTCATGCATATTTCTTGAGTCTCATAATGGCATTTCTTTAGTGTGTTTTACGGTTTTTTATTTGATAATATTATAGAACAAATATTTCCGAAGATAACAGTATATCTTTTATACTGATAAACATATATTAGGTAGGTAAACTTGTACGGGGAGCGGAGCGGGTGGGCACTAGATGGTGTGACGTCACGGGGGCGATGTATCAGGCCTTGTCATCTCGGTGGCCTCGGTTTAATCCCCGAAGGTGGCTAAAATCCCCTGAAAACCTTTTTGTAACCACCGAGTGGCTTAAGTTCACCTACATGCTGCCCATTAACTCTACCTGCGATTGCGAGTGTATCAAAAGACACAGGCAGGCAGCATGAGCTTCTAGTATAATCACAGGCGCCACTATATAACAAAATATACTGCCTGCGAGGCTGCGCCACCACGGGCGAGGGCCATCCTTCATACCCCTCAAGTGAGCAAGTGAGGCCTACCATCCGAGGGTATATATTACTTTTATTGCCGTTTCTTTAGCGGGCAATCTTACCATACCCAGTTGAGTTGTGGCATCTAAGTATACATACATCTAAGCACCTCTATAGTGTAATCCTTTATATTCTATTTTTCGTGCAAAAGATTTTTTTTTATTACGGTACGTGAGTTCAGTTTAGGAATTTTATTTACGTTGGTTGGGTTCTATTCACCTACTTTTCATTTATTCACTTTTTTAGGCAAGGTTAGGTTCTATTCACCTATTTATCTTCATTTATTCAGTTTTTACCCACATTTTCCCTGATCTTCATAGCCCTCCCCACTATCGGGGGTCAAGATTGACATGGTCATAATTATGATTATTATTCATTTGCACAACAAATGAGGCATCAAAACATTCAAAGGAACAAAAGACACTATCAAATGGAAGAAAAAAAAATCTTCAGAAATAGGAAATGGCTATAAAGGTAACATAATATTTACCCACCCGAGCCCTGGAGGTCACTACCTACAGGCGCTATAGGCCTTAATATAAAAAATAAACTACTGCCTGATTGGTCGGTCATCTGATACGCCACCCCACCAGATGGTGACCCCTTTTTTTGGAGCACCGCGCTCATATTCAGTCATCCCCATGGCAACATTGGTTGTTACATCTATTTACATATATCTTTACTTATCTATTTATTCAGTTATCTATTTTGATCAAATATATATGCTGCTTTCATTTACGGTGGCAGCTTGTACTATCAATTTCATATGTATATATATATATATATATATATATATATTAATATTACGTATATATTGTTACGCCCGTAAGAAAATGTCCGTATGTCTGTGTGTATTTGAGGAGGGAGAGGTAGTGACAGCCGTGGTAGCTCCGCCTGGGCTACACGAGCCTCAACCAGAGCAGGCATATGTGCTAATGTTTAGTCGGTTTATGTGAGCTGTATGGATGTGTTGCAGGCCATTTATGTATGTGGGATACGAGTAGGGGTGTATGTTGTTCAGGTAAGACTGTGGAATGCTTGGGAGTATGTGTGGGGATAGTGGTGAATGGTTGAATGTAGATCTGATGTCACGTTAGGCATCCTTGAGAGGGCGGGGTGACCCTGGGCAGAAGCGGAAGGAAGGAAGTGTGAGGGGCGGCAGTCGTCGGAGAGCAAAGGATAGGAACGGTCTTGGTGGGGGCTGGTACCCCCCATTTCCCCTGAGTTCAATCAATCAATCATTGGGGGCATACGTCGGGGGGCGCGTCGCCTCGCCCACCCTACGACGCCACTCCCGGGGGTCACCACGAGCGAGTTCCCATGCAGGCTCCTTTCCCATACCAAGCAGCTCTCGACAAGAAACATCAACTTGCCCCAGCCACGAGCCTTGTGGGCGCACCCTTGGCCTCCTCCACGCCGGATTGTCTCTTACAGATACAACCCGATGGGAAGGATCGGTTTCAGGGTAGCGTGCCACATGCCCATATAGCTGAAGTTGGCGCTGACGGACTATGCAGGTAATAGGCCTCGATTCAGTCTCACGGTGCAATCGCTGATTTGACACGTAATCATTCCAGCGATACCCCATGATTCTGCGAAGACACTTATTACCAAAGGCATTGATTCGTCTCTTCAAGTCACTATTTAGTGTCCATGTCTCACAACCATAGAGTAAGACAGGGATCACAAGCGACTTGAAGATCCGGATCTTTGTCCTCCTGCACAGGTACCGACAACGCCAAATACTCCCGCTGAGCGAGTCCATAACACCGTGGGCTAGGCCAATCCGCCGTAAGACTTCTTGGAGTGACCCGCCGTCATTATGGACTGCGCTACCAAGGTATGTAAAACTTTCCAAGATCTCAATGTCCTCGCCACACGCATGAACAGACTGTACTGCTTCATCTAGTAAGTCTCCAAACACCTGGACCTTGGTCTTATGCCAGGAGACCTCAAGTCCCAAAGGCTTTGCCTCCTCGTGCAGCGCCTCGAGAGCCATCACCAGGACCTCCAGCGACTCAGCAAAGATTACTGCATCATCGGCAAAAACAAGATCAGTGATCTTGGTGTTGCCGACGGATGTTCCACAATCACTTTGATCTACAACCTTGTCCAATACCCAGTCCATACAAGCGTTGAAAAGTAATGGGGCAAGGACGCACCCTTGCCTCACTCCTGTATTCACAGGAAAGAAGCTGGATACACCTGCCCCACACTTCACAGCACTCTCAGTCCCAGAATACAGACCAGTTATCAAACCAATAGTCCTTGCAGGAATCCCTTGAAGTCGCAGAAGATCCCAGAGTGACTCACGATGCACCGCGTCAAACGCCTTCTTGAGATCAACATAGGCTGCAAGCATCCCATGTCGAAACTCACGTCGGCGTTCCACCAGGACACGAAGCGCTAGGATACGGTCCGTTGTTGATTTACCAGGCGTGAACCCAACTGCTGAGGCCTCTGATGCTTCACCAGATGACTGCGAATTCGTGTCAGCAATAGATGGGCAAGCACCTTCCCTGGTACGCTGAGCAGTGTAATACCGCGGTAATTGTTGCAGTCCTGACGGTCCCCTTTCCCTTTCCAGATAGGGACGACCAGCCCCCTTTTCCAGTCAGGAGGAATGGTACCTGATTGCCACACGGCAGTCAGGACAGCATGCAACCCGCGGATAATGGCATCACCCCCAGCTTTGAGGAGCTCCGCACTGATATTACAAACACCAGCTGCCTTTCCACCCCTCAACTTTGCTACAGCCTCTCTGACTTCGTCAAGAGAGGGTGCGGTTTCGTCAATGGGAGGATCGGCATCCACTGCCTATAACCCAGTGGTGTGAAGCTGCTCAGTTGGAGGGTCCACCGTGAACAACTGCCCAAAGTACTCAGCCCAACGAGCCATCTGCCCATCCATGTCCGACACGAGGCGCCCATCTGCTGTTCGAATAGCACTCGCCCGAGAAGGAGACTTGGAACGGAGCTTCTTCAGGGCTCGGTAGGCGGGTCGGAGGTCATTAGCGTTCAAAAGACCCTCGACATCCTCAGCGAGACTCCTGACAGTGACATACCTCTCCTTGTCTCTCCCCAGGAGGGTTCTAGTCCGGGGTGACAGAGCCTGTGCAGGTCCTGGTTCCCAGCCAGCCTGGCAGCGCGACTCTTCGATTTTCTCCAGCGTCTCCATCGAGACAAAACCACGCCTTGAACTCGGGCGTTCCCCAATACACTCCTTGGCAGCCTGTAGATTTTCACGTTTGAAGGTATCCCACAGTTCTACAGGGTCCCCGAGAGCACCGAGCACATCAAACCGATTTGAGACTGCCACCGCATACTCATGAGCACATGTCAAGTCCTTCAGTTTCTCAAGATGAAACACAGTATGGTTACCTCTTGAAATTCTTCTGGACTTGACATGAAGCTTAAGTGTAGCAACAACAAGTCTGATCTGTTCCAAAGAACTCAAAACTCCGGTAAACCCTGCAGTTTTGGAGGATCCTCCAACGAGTACTAACGAGGATGTGGTCGATCTCCTTAGCTACCCCTCCGGCATTACTATACCATGTCCAGCGGTGCAGCTCTGGTCTCTGATACCAAGAACCTGCAATTCTCAACTTTCTGGACCTTGCAAAGTTCAGAAGCAGAGAACTGTTGGTGTTTCTGGTACCGGAGCCATGGGGACCAACACATAACTCGTAGCCATCTCTCACAGTGCCAGTAGTAGCATTGAAGTCGCCCAAGACAATGAGTGTGTCCCGAGGAGGACACTGGTCTAATACAGAGTCGAGTTTGGCGTAGAACAACTCCTTCTCTTCAGTTTTACGCATTTCGGTAGGAGCGTACACTGCAACAAGAGACATGAAACCCAGAGTGTGTTTCATCCTCACCCGCATTATACGCTCATCAACCGGAGTAACCTCAACAACTGACGGCTGCAGTTTGCTGGAGATGCCTATAGCTACTCCCCGTACACGGTGACCATTGCTCATGCCGGACCAGTAGTAGGTGTAACCCCCACTGCTAGTCTCGCCACTGCCAGGCCTCCTCGTCTCAGAGAGTCCCACTATATCCACCCTCAGCCAACTGAGCTCGCCCGATAGGAGAGGTATAGCGTATTTTCGCGACCGGCTCTGGCCCGGTCCGGACTGGGCTAGTCCCGGGCGGTCACTGGTTTTTGCGAGGCATCTAGAACGGTATCAGCCCCTCCAGGCTGGTCCGACCCACATACAGGACCACCTTGGACCAGTGGGGGAGAACTTGGCGCATGCGCACTACCAGTCGGGGGAAGGCGGACCAAGGAGCTTCTCGTGGTGTGATAGACATGAAACACCATGATGGCCGACATAAGACTAAAGTATCACAGGCGTGGTAGTTGTAAAGTCTTCAGCACAGGTTAAAAGGCGGACGACAAAAAGGAATATTGACAGTGGTACGACCTTGCCGCCCACTGGTTCAGTTCAGTACCGCCCCTCGATCCCCGATCCAATAGGAACGACGAATGGGACGGGGCCAGTCTCGATGTATTTTCGCG
The DNA here is from genome assembly GCA_016584305.1 of Chionoecetes opilio. Taxonomy (NCBI): domain Eukaryota; kingdom Metazoa; phylum Arthropoda; class Malacostraca; order Decapoda; family Majidae; genus Chionoecetes; species Chionoecetes opilio. The sequence continues at coordinate 111,044 of JACEEZ010007436.1, read as the reverse complement.
ACCATCAGTCCCCCTGACCACGGTCCGGACTGGGACTGAACCGGGCGATGAACGTCACGAAAATGCGCTAGTAGTCGATGATCGTCTGAGAGGCTCAGAACGTTCCACGAGCCCACACGAAGAACCCTCCGCAGGTTGATCCCAGGAGTGATTCGACGGGCAGGCACCCCCTCTGCACCACCCCGGCCACCCCCCATAAGAAAAAGTTGGGCTAGGGGGCCCTTGAGTTGCACAAGGGAAAATACCGGTGGATTAAGGAATGTGTCAGCGCCTTGCATAAGTCATGCATATTTTCCATGTGTGTGTCACCTCGCGTGAGCCTCCAGTGTTTGAGAGACATTCAAGCTAGACCGTGTAATGTGAGCCCCTCCTTCTCCCATGTCTGTACAGTGTAATGTGAGTTCCGCCAATATAATTGTCAAAGTGCCATCAGTGTTCTCAGTGACCTTTTCCCCCCTGGTGTATGATAAAGGTGCTATTATCGGTGAAAGCCACTCGCTTCAGGTATTTCCGCCGAATCCTCGTCAGTAAGTAAAGTGATTACGTGAGGCCGCGCCCTGTGTGGTATCCTGGCGCCCTTTTGTGATAAAAAGGGGTGCGCCTTGCGTAACATTGGTGTCAGGTGTGGGGTTGATTGTGGAGTCTATGGCCGGTGGTTTAATAGTGAATGACAAGATGGCGGCCAGGGAGGTAGGTGAAGGTGATTTGGCGCCAAGTGACGTCACTGAAGAAGTAAGTGACGCGCTTCCAGTGGCGGGAAGCGTTGGCGCCAACTCTGTCCCTCTGTGCGAACATGACGCAACAGGACCGGAAATGGCGGGGGAATGAGATGGCGGATAGCGAGAAAGTGGACATGAACATTATCATGGCCATGATGAAAGAAATGATGAGCCAAAATATAAGTGAAAATGAGAAACTGATGAAAGAGATGATTAACCAAAATCGAAAGTTAAATGAAAATTTAAATGAAATTAAACAAAATTTAAATGAAGTGAGAGACACACCGAGCAGAGGCCTAACCGAGGTAGAAGTTGACGCGAGGCAGTATACTGACGAGGCATGTGCTGCATTAAAAGACGAGTTAAAAACTGACATCGAGGCGTGCCACGAAAGAATGGTCGAATTACACCGTGCCGTGGCAGAGCAGGCCGTTGCCATCCCTGGAGCGACTGGGGAGCTGTGCGTGAAAGAGGAGCCTCGTGAAGTGAAGCCACATCCAACACACGCGGGCTTGCACGTTTTTCCCCGGACCGCGGCGGAGAGCGGGTCGACTGCCGGGCAGTTCACACCACCACACACCCCGCCGCTCTCGCCCCCACACGACTCGCCCCGCCTGGCCTCCTTCACCACTATACTACGCCCCCGAATTCTCCTCCACGAAGCGTGCACTCGCCTGTAGGAGCCACAGGGCGGAGGAAACCATCGGAATTTGATGGAAAGGTGGCGTGGGAGGCATACCTGGCGCAGTTTGAGCTGGTAGCCGATTGACAAGGCTGGTGCGTGGCTGACCGTGCACTGCAACTTGTTGCCAGCCTCCGAGGGGCGGCGTTGGAAGTCCTTGGGCACCTAACATCGGCCCAACGCATGGATTACCACCGTGTGGTGGAGGCTCAGAAACGGAGATTCGGCCACCACCAGCAGGCCGAGGTGTACCGTGCTCGCCTCAAAGGCAGAGTGCGGGATAAGGGCAAGCCTCTGCCTCAGCTGGAGCAGGAGGTGGAGACGCTGGTCCGCCGTGCCTATCCTGTCGCTTCTGAGGACATGGTGGAAGAGTTGACGATAGACCACTTCGTCGATGCGCTGCAGAATAGAGAACTGCAGCTTTACGTCAAGCAGGCCCACCCGAAGGACGTAAGGGAAGCGCTGGCGAGGGCCCTGGAGTTGGAGGCGTTCATGCGCACCTCTGTGGGCGGCGTGAGCACCATGGCACCGGCGAGATCCTTCCCCACCCGCGAGTTCAAGGCCAGGCGCCCAGTACGCCCAAGAGGAAGCCACCGACTTATGGACGCTCGAGTCCCGTCGGGTCCCGGGGCCCCTGCTGGGGATGTGGCCGAAAGGGGCCTTTGCTGCACCAGTGTACGAAGGGGCGAAGGTCGCGTTCCCTCGAGAGACCGGCACCGAACGCTTTCCAGCCCTGTTGCAAGAGAAAAGATCTGTTAACTGTGGTAAAGAGCCTGGAGCACTTTTACCCGTACCTTTATGGCGACAGGTTCACCGTCAGGACGGATCACGTGGCCCTGCGGTGGTTAAAAACACTCAAAGCACCTATAGGCCGGCTTGCTCGGTGGCTGGGCAGGCTGGAACAGTTCAATTACGAGGTGCAACACCGCCCTGGTCGCGTGCATAACAACGCTGACAGCCAGGGGCCAGATGCTGAGAGTGAGCTAGGGCGCCTGTGGTAAGGCGAAACGCCCTCCCACCGCAATGCTCAGTCGAGATTGCTGCCTTAGTGGCACCGCTAAAGGCGCTGAAAACTAAGGCATGGTCAGACCCTGACTTAGTGAGCTGCTGTGGGCCTTTGACAGACATTCATCTTCTGTTTATAAAGCAAATACAGCCTTGTTTCAGTTCCTACAACGTAACAATTGGTGTTTACGTATTAATAGTGTTGCAAGGTGTGTATGAATTGATCGTGCAAGACTAATGTGGCATTATAGGGTGTTATATGCTGGTGATAAGAAATGTTGTGTTGTGTGTTGGTTAGGGGCGGGCGGCAGGTGCTCCGCCCGCACTAAAATGTTGTACTATTACACGGTATTATCATACTACTAGAGGATATTTAGGTCAGCTGAACATACCATCATCTTCACGAGACATTAGTGCATATCATGAATGCATAAAACTTGCAGTAAACTATACCTATAATAAGATAATGAGAGCAAAATGAAATCGTGTATAAACTTTTTTTTCACCTTTTTTTATTCATCTTCTCCTTATTCCTGGAATGTTGCTTGCATTAAATTTTCACTCACTGTCCCGGAATCGGCACACCTTAACGATTATCATGGTGTATGGCACGTCCTAATGCAAAAATATATAAGTGGTCAAAACCTGCGTTGAACGTCAAACTTGTGATGAAACAGCTTTTGGCGGGGGAGAGCGGTGTGTCCTTGCCAAGTGCTTGGTTAGGGAGGGAGGGACAACATTCCTTGCTTCAGCAGAGACGTGTTCAAGCCTTGTGATTGGTCGAAGCTGCCTAAGCAGCGCTCAGATAGGCAACGTGATTGGCTACTAGGATTCTCGGACCACGCCCACGCTATAGGCTTTGGAGGTGTAAGGCAGTGCAAAAGCGCCTGAACTTTCGACTGTACATAGGCTTTAGACGGTGTAGTCCATGAGCCAGGCCAGATATCGGTACCACCTGGGGTGACTAAACACGAATGGTACTAAAATGTTTATAGAGTGACTGTAAATACATTAAGATATGATAGCCTTCCCGCACTGGTAGCTTAGTCTGATTTTTTGATGCAATGGGGGTGCTACCCATAAAAAAAGATTTTCAGCGTGACGCTCGGGGTTTTCCTCATTTTCTTTAAAATCAATCACACGATCGTTGCGAAACTTTGGACACCTATGTAGAATTTGATTCTCTACCAGAGTTGTTCCTAGGTATTTTTCAATTTCCTCATATTTTGGGATTTACCCTAAAAAACATTAATTTTGGGTATTTTCCCATAAATCTGGAATAAATCCCTAAATATGGGAGAAATTGAAAAATATATTCTAACAGCTCTTGTAGCTAATTTGATTCTCTACAAGAGTTATTCCGATGTATATTTCAAGTTTCCCCATATTTAGGGGTTTATTTCATATTTGGTGATTTTTTGTGATATTTTGGGGATAATTTATTATTGGAAGGAGCAAACATATGTAGAATGGTTTCCATGTAATGTGTTTGTTTGTTTGTTCATGTAATGTTTTAATGGTGATATTTTTTTGCAGGTGTGTGCTGACTGTCTGACGGCATGATGCAACCATCAGCGAGGAAGAGAGCACGGATCGACTGTATCATCCACTGCTCTGATGATGACAGCGATGCTCTGGACTCCTGGAACACATTGCTCAGGGCTGCAGAGATCAGGCAGCATGATCCAGTCCTGGAAGCAGCCAAGGGCCTTGAAGAAGGAGGAATACCACACATACATTATCACCGTAAATGTCGTAGTCTCTTTACAATGAAGAAGTCACTGGATTCTATCCTTGCCAAGGGTGTCAAGATAGAATCAGCAAGCGTCGACCCCAGGAGGAGGGCATCAAGGGATGCCCCTAGTACTAGCAGGGTGTATGCCAAAGTATGTCTCTTCTGCGAGAAGTCAAGCAAGTACATGAAAGCAGCAAAGACAAGGGAGCCAAATCATCCAGTGTGTTGAGCTACGAGCAGATGAGAAGATCCGCCAAAAGCAGCAACAAGGAAACTCAACCAGAGAATCCTTGGTTTACTTAGCAGAGACTTGTTGCTGCAGAGGGTCACTACCACAAGTCGTGCTACAAACTCTTCACAAAAGATGATTCCCCAAGCGGCCGCCAGGTCTGGTGCAGGTGAAAATCAGAAGAAAGCGGGGGAGCACGCTACGAAGAGGCTGAGATAGAAGCCCTCGAGGAACTCTTCTTGTATATAAGGACTGAATTTTTCCCCCAACCCAGAGGTACTGCCTATGATAAACCTCACATCTAGGCTTGAGAGTCCTGATGTCCCGTGGTATTATCCAACTGAAACCAGCGACAAAGAAAACATGTTCGCCGAAAGATTGAAACCGAGTTTGGGGAATCACTACGCTTTGTCCCAGATGAGAAAGGAAAGCAAAAGGATAGGGTTAAAGGAGAGGATGCATATCAGCCTTCAAGGAAGAGCGCCTGGAGACCGTTTACGCCAACTATACAGTTTCATGACACGATGACGAAGACGAAACTGAGAACGTTCACTAACATCAGAATGAAGCCACGCTCACAAGGCCATGCAAGGAGGCTATCTTGAAGGCTGACAGGAACCATATTTGGCCAGATGATCTTGTTGCTGAGAACAGAACTCAAAATGATGATGTCTTGGCTCATCCCCTGGGGCCTTTGCCATGGGCACTTGCCAGCGGTGATGGGTCTCTCCGCAAGACCAACAAGGCTGCCCTAGCAAGGGATGTTGGAGAGGAATTTTTCTCCTGCAGAGGTGATCCCCGAGCCCTCTGCTACCATAATTGATGGGATGAGCCTGGCCCAGAAACTGAAGGGAAACGACAACACTTTTTCACAGCTTGCAGGCACAGCACTGAGTCACTTTGTCCATGGGGGTGCAAAAGGGCAGGCGCATTGATGTTGTGTTTGACGTCTACAAGGAGACATCCATCAAGATGTAGAACGAGCCAACAGAAGTGCAGGCACAGGGATCCATTTCAAAGAACATTCAACCTGGGCACAACATCCGCAGTGGAGAAGTTACTCGGTAGTTCCTCCAAAAAAGGCAAGTCTCATCAAGTTCCTGGTAAAAGAATGGAAAAAAACCACAGCAAGGGAGAAGCTCGAGGGCAAGGAGCTGTATGTCACATGTGAGCAGCTCTGCTTCAAGATCACCAAAGAGCAGTGGGAAGGGCTCCTGAGCTTAAGTCAAGTCAAGAAGAAGCAGACAAACGCCTCCTTCTCCATGCACTTCATGCAGCAGAATCTGGGTACAAGTCTGTCATCATCACTGCAGAGGATACAGACGTCATGGTCCTGTGTCTGGGCATGTGCCAAAAGACCCCACCCCACCTGTTCCAGAAGTGCGGGACGAAAAACCCGGACAAGATTCCTGGATATCACCACACTGAAGCCGTACACTGGGAGGCAGCGTGTGTGATTCATGATTGGTAGCATGCCTTTACAGGCTGTGATACCGTCAGTGCATTCGCTGGCCGGGGGGAAGATGGACGACACTCAAGCAGGTGAAGATGGACAAGACATACCAGGATGCTTTCCACGAACTTGGGCGCTCATGGAAAATGTCTCCTGAACTCTTTGAGAAGCTACAGGAAATCACCTGCCACATGTACCTGCCATCTACCCACACAACTGAGGTGAACAAGCTTCGGTATGAGCTGTTCTTGCGAGACGTGGAGAGGTGGAGTCAAGTCAACTCCCTCCTTGTGAGGACTGCCTCTTCATGCATGCACTACGTGCCCAAACTACCAGGCTGCGATCTGGAGGAGAAGTCTGCAGAGCCAGCCATTTGTTTCGAACCAACAGACTGCGGCTGGATGACAGATGAGGACGGCAAGCTTGCTGTCAACTGGATGCGAGGCTCACCAGCCCCAGATGCTGTTATGCAGCTACTGTCCTGCAAGTGTGTGCGGTCATGCGAACTCCCTAAATGCACTTGCCTCAGCAATGGCCTGAAGTGTACGGACATGTGCGGTTACAGACATGCCAGAACAAGGCTATTGAAGAAGAGCCGGTAGCACAACAGTCCCGATTCCGAAGCTGACGTAGATGATATTGAGGGGGATTAATTGGCCATAATAGTAAGTACAAGCCATGGCATGCTTAGTGTGTATTTACAGGACTTGTATTAAATGTGGGCAATTACTATATTCATTTTAGTGACATTTAGGCATTCCTGTCCCCAATTTTACATTTTAAAAAAATTCTGAATTTTCGGTAGGGTGTGTCTATTCAAGAAGTGATAACGACCATTAAGCTACCAGTGTGCAAGGGCTATCATATCAAAACATAAACTAGAGACATGTAGCAAGCTAAAAACACCTAAGAGAATTAGTCACCCCGGGTGGTACCGATATCCCAAAATTCGGGTCTTGGCTCATGGACTAGTGCCTTAGCCGGGCCGTTACTAAAGCGCCTGAAGACGGGTAAGGCGCTCTTTTCGCCTTACCTCTATGGCACTTCTCAGCATCTCCCCCCTGAGCCGCCGCCCGTGTGAGGCAGGGTGCGCACAGTCCCGCACACTGCTCGAAGAGAGAAGAGCGTGTGGAGTGCCGGCGGCTGCAGGTGGCAAGTGAAGCCCAGGACGCCGGGGAAAGGTGGAGGCAGGCCCAGGAAGCGGATGCTGAACTTGCTTCACTGGTGCAGTGGATGACAAGAGTCCGCTGAGAGGCCTGCCTGGCAGCGGGAGTCGCCTGAGAGTCTCGCTACCAAGCACCTGTGGCAGCAGTGGGCAATGTTACGCCTACATAACGGCGTGTTGCAGCAGCGTTGGGTGGATGCACGGGGCCAGTCAAGTTTCTGGATGGTGTTGGTGCCTCGCGCCCTGCGCCGCGACTTGCTGCAGGAGGTGCATGGGGGCGTCACCAGCGGACACTTGAGTGAAAAGAAGATGCTGAGCCTGTTGCGCCAACGATTCTACTGGGTTGGAATGAGGCAAGATGCGCATCCCCCTTGGATCCACCCCCGTTTTAACCACTCACACCCCCAACAACGCCTTCTCCATCCCCAACCCCCCCCCCGTTTCCCTACCAACACCATCAACCTCTTCTTTATTACAACCCCCCTCCCACGTTTTCCCCCTTCTCCATTACCAACACAACCCTGTTTCTCCCACCTTCATCTCTAGCCCCCCTTCCTTCTCCATCACCATGGCAACACACACCCACGTGTGAGGCATGTTGCATGAGGCATGGCTCTTGACGCTATCGTGATACGTTCATGGTACTGTCGTGGTTATCGTGACGACAAAATGACCGTTGATTTTCCATTCGTGACGTAGTCTTACAGCTGTCATGACTCCATCGTGACCATCTTACGACCGTCATGACACACACGTACAGGCAGCGTGACATTGTTGTGAGGCTATCGTGGTCTGCGTTTATCGTGGACAAATTTTACGATAGCGTCAATAATAATCAAATGGTGGCGCCATCGTGGCTCGATTATGGAATGTGTGAAGGGATTACGTGAGGCCGCGCCCTGTGTGGTATCCTGGCGCCCTTTTGTGATAAAAAGGGGTGCGCCTTGCGTAACAATATATATATATATATAATATATATATATTATATATATTATATACTATATATAATATAATATATATATATATATATATATATATATATTAGGGTGGTCCACCAAAAAAAAAAAAAAACTTTTTCCTCCACAAGGTTATTTTTTGTCCATTACCCATAGGTTACAAGCCTATGAAATTTCATGGCGATAAAACTTAATTTAGAGGTCGACCCATCATCTCGCTTTCTATCATAGGATTTAACCCGGAAAATATCACATACGCGAATTGGAGCACTTCCCGACATCACAGACCCAAAGGGTGTTGATTTCTGAATTTTGGGCCCAAGGCCCACCAATAGCCCTCCGCAGGAGCTAGCCAAAAAGTCCGCCCGGAGGGCGGCTTTGCGGCTAGTATATATATATATAGCCATGTCATGTTTTGCCTGGCTAAGTATCCCTTTAATATTCGAACACCATGTAAAAGAAAATGATGTAGCTATAGGTACTACTCAAGTATTTGAGGGAGACTAGGTAGTAGTAATTGTATGTTATCGCCGTCTTTTATATTATAAAGTATATGAATAGCCTCTCCTCCTCATACTAATCGCATATACTTTTGATTTTGTACCATTCTAATCCAGTATACATGTGATCCCTTCTTACCCATCATCTATTACCATGTCAAACGAGTCCGACTGATGACGAAAATAGCAATTTAACTTTAACAATTAAAATTTAACAGTAAATAAAAGCAAAAAGGAAAATCATATCGAATAATAAGATGAGTAATGATAATAACAAATAGTAATAATAATTTTTGATAAAGAATATAGGTAACATAAATAAAGGAGAGTTAAATTAAGGCCGCACTGAATCATATTATGAAAACACCCAGCTCCTTGCAATCCTTCATTTCATTACTCCTACCGCTGACGCCGAAGGAATAGTGTCGAAATATATTAGAATACGAGATGTTTTCTTCCGTGTCATTTGCCTTTTCGATTGCAAATGCACGTGTAGCTACTTTGTAGATATCCATTGCTATATCATAGATATACCTTGTTTCTGTGCAGGTTAAGATTGCTGTCATTATTCGTCTATGAATTTACTAAGTATCGTATTTGTTGTTGATATTTTTTCCGCTTCTTCTTTGTCTTCTTATTAGGTAAAGGTGCGAGTATTTAGGTAAGGGATGACCATATACTCTCCCTGAATAGGTATGTACAGAAAGTGTAAACAAGACAGGAGCAGGAAGCAAAGCAGCATGATGAATAAACACGCACGAAACACACACACACGCACACACACACACACACATACACACACACGCGCATACACACACACACAGTCACACACACACACACACACACAGTCACACACACACACATACACAGTCACACACACACACATCACAGTCAGATCTGGAGTGGTGGTGGAACAAGGAGAAGGGTGGAAAAGTTGATCCATAGTATCTGTAAATATAAAAAAATAAAGCTTACGTGTACCCTACCTTTGACAACTCGAACACACACACACACACACACACACACATACACAAGCACAAACACGCACACACATACACACACACACACACACACACACACACACACACGCACACACACACACACACACACACACACACACACACACACACACACAGTCACACTCACACACAGTCACACACACACACACATACACAGTCACACACACCTCACACACACACACACACACAGTCACAGTCACAGTCTCTCACACACACACACACACACACACGCACACACACACCTGGGAACTCCGTAGTGTAAGGGTTAGCACGCTCGGCTCACAACCGAGAAGTCCCGGGTTCGATCCCCGGGCGGAGCGAAGACAGACGGGCAGTCTTCTTAAGACCCGAGCCCCTGTCCACCCAGCAGTGAATGGGTACCGGGGGTTTGTGACCCCCCCTCCCGGGGTGGTGGCTTCGGCCAACACTAAGAACTAAGAATGAATGATAAAAATGTTGATATGGAGACGGGGCCATACGAGCGTCGCTCTGGCCCTGTAAAATACAACTAGATGAATACACACACACACACACACACACACACACACACACACACACGATGAACCGTAATATGCTGTGCAACGAACGGAATGCTCACCGAACCAAACCGTATAGCGGTGAACCCGTGTGTGTGTGTGAGAGAGAATGAGAAAGAGAGAGAGAGAGAATATATGAATTTTTACGTATATAGAAACTTTCATGAATGCTCAAAACTTGTCTAAAACTCTGCCAAAGATAAGATTGTACATGTTAAAACCAAGATAAATTAGGCTCCGTAATCATATTATCATTACGTATTGCAATTATTTCAATTATTATTGATATTTATTAGTATTACCATTTTGTAATCATTACTATCATTAAAGATCTTATTATCGCTCTCAATAATTCGATCCCCTACCTCCTCTTTAATGCTTCGTATTTTCTTTCTTGTTTCTTTTCTAATCCTCCCGAGATATCTTCTTTCTTTCTTCCTTCCTTCCCTCCCTCCGTTCCTTCCTTTCTTTCTTCCTTACTCTTTTGACACCTCTCCTTCAAACTGTCCTTATGCCTCACACTCCACTACTCACTAACTCACTCATCGGATCACTCACTTCTGTACTCCCTTACTCGCTCCTTGTTCCTCACTCACTCACTCCCCAACGGACACTAAATAGTAAAGACTTCAGATAGTGTGTGTGTGTGTGTGTATGTGTGTATGTATGTGTGTGTCATTCACCCTTGTACACGCGAGCCGGACTCGCGATCACCAGTTTCACCCTCCCGGACCGAGCTTGGAGCTCATTATTACCGATCATAGGGTAATGCTGGGACCTTATTCACCATACCCCCCCCCCCCATCCCCTTGCTCAAGAAGGACAGTAACCTCCAGAATTTGTCAATTCCCTGGGAGCGAACGAGGATTCGAACCGGCTAACCACAAAATGGCGCGCCAAAACTATTAACTTGACCATCGTGGCAGTTAATGTGTGTGTGTGTTTGTGTTTGTGTGCGTGATGAATCTTCCTCAGTCCTCCTTCTCCTCCTCCTCGAATGGACGTTCCGGTCGAGTTGTTGATGGAACTTCAGCAAGTGTTGGCGGGACGTCCAGTGCTATGGTTGACTCCAGTCCACAAGGTACTGGTGGACATCCTGGTAGTGTACGAGGTGCTGGTGCAGGCTACCTGGGTACTGGTGTGCCTGATGGCGCTGACGCTGATCCTGTTGGAGCCGCTGCCGACGCCGCAGGAATCACGCTGCAGCCCTCTTCAACTACACCAGTGGAGGAGTGGCCCCGCTTGCTGACGTCCTCTTCACAGCCGGCCACCTCACAGCGGATTTCATTAACCCCTTGAGGCCCAGAACGTAATTTCCATTGTAATTTGGGAACCATTAGACCAGCGTTTATTAACCTTTTCCAACCTCAGCACCCCCTGTAGTCAGGTCTAGGAAGTCCAGCACCCCCTAACCAGAGAGCTTCTTCGAGAGGTGTCACTTGGACGATTTAACATTGCGCGCCATTTTGTTTTCATGGACGACAGCGATCCTAGCGGAGGGAGGCCCTCTGTGTTTGTTTATACAAATGTCGCCCCACCGCAGCGGCTCGTTCTGCGCTGCATTTGGGTGCAGTAACAAGAAAAGCGCGCACAAACAACTCCATTTCTTTCGGTTTCCCAAAGATAAAGAAAGGTATATGTACAGATTAACTTGTGTTATGATGTTAATTATGTAATAAAATGCAAACAAACTGATAATAGTCTTCAGGTACAGACAAGATTGGATTTTGGAGGGAAACAGCAATGTCAGCATGACCCCGCCTGACCCTGACCTAAATCTAACCAAGTCCCGCGGACCGGGACAGTGCTACCTACCGTAGATAACACTAAAGTCGCCAGGACAGCTTTTTTTCGATGTACAGATGTCTGGTGGCGTTAATACTTACATTTCTACATCCATGATTTCAGGAAAGTTAAAAGAGGCTATCTGGAGAGTCTGTGTCATTTTGTGTCTTCATCTGTGTCATATTATGGCTATGAATGAATAAATGACCAAAATACCAACCGAGTGGTGACCTACACTAAGATCGCCAGCTAGTGTTTATGTTCTGAGTGTCCTCCCGCCGTCGTCGTCGCCCGAAAAAAAAACGAGTAGCGAAATTTGAAACCGTATATACTTGCAGATACAAAGCATAAAACAACACTGAAACGGTAGATTATACCGTCATGATATAAACTACTATGTATCATCTTCAGTGGCACATAAAAATCAGTAGTGATGCTATAATTCGTAATATTTGGCGGCTGGCGACATTATTGCAGCTGGCGACTAAAGTGTTATCTACGGTAGATCCATGCTATTTTATTGATTTTTGACAGATTAAGGTAGTCTCAAAGTAGGAATATTTTTATTTACAATAATTCAAAAGCCTGAATCAGATGGTGTAATGCCTGTCTGCCCCTGGTATGTACTACGTGTATAGCCGCTACCAATACAGCGATAAAAATTTATAATTGATACTGCAAGTGCAACAAATTGGCTAGCCTACATGTATGTTTGTATGTAGGTCCATGTGCACAGTACATACAAAACCTTGGTCATGGGATCGTTCAGTTTCATATATCGTAACACAGGTCAGGTGCTCCCATGGGCCATAGCCATGGGTGTTCAAATGATTCTGTCATGACTGACTAGGCCTACATGTAGATGCTTGTATTTATATCCACCTGCTTCTCACCTTCATGCCAGGTCACACAAGAGATAATCCGGAAATACCGAGGATTGACCTGGCCCGGCCTCACCACAACCATAGCATAATGGCATAGCATAGCAGTTTTTGGCTACGTTCAATCTAAAATCAATCCCCCCAAATTTCCCCCAAACTCCCCAAACGCAATTTTTTTCCCCCAAATGGGAAGAAACTCCCAAATTTAGGGGGAAACTCCCAAGTCTGGGAACCCTGTAACCACTTCAGCTCATTATTTTAACGCAATACTACATATATTCGCGTCTTGGGGTATTGAAAAGGCACCACACCGTGCACAGTAATGATATACGCATTTTGACACTTGACGGGGGCCCCCATCCGCTTGGCAGCGCCACCGGTTCAAAATCCAAAATGGCGCAGCCCGAGTGACACCTCTCGAAGAAGCTCTCTGCCCTAACTCTGGCTAACATCTGGTTACAAAGACTACAGTTGCTACACTACTACAGAAAGACTACTACTACTGAAAGTCAGTATAATGAGGTTAAAGTTTATCAAATAAAAATACTACTCTTGTCAAAAAGTATCCCATCGATACTTTTGTATCCATTGCGAGGAACTCTAACATTGTACCACCATACATATATGCAGCATTTCCCAGCACCTCCTAAAATTGATTTTAGCACCCCAGGTTAAGAAACACTGCATTAGACGATGTTTAGTGAATATAAGCAAAGGTTTTATAGATATTATGACCTGTTTAGTATCCTTGTCGACTAACTAATTTGGTATATTCAGTTACTTTTCGTAATGTTATGGCTAACAATAGACGATTTTTTTTATAGCAAAGGAAATATATGGGCGTGAAAGGGGCAAGATCACAGAGGAAAAAAGGTCTCCGACAGCGTAATGATAATTGATAGTATTACGTGATTCTTCAGTTTTTTTGCTTCAATTTAATGGCTTATTCCCTTGCACTATCCTTTGCCTCTTTAACTGATACAGATCTTGTTGATTTGATGAATTCCCATGAATGAAGTTACACTTTATCATTCCAATATCTCAATAGTAAAATATTTTATCCACTTCATACAAATGATGATGGATATAATTCTGAGAATGATGCAGATTATTTTTTAGTCCAGATGAGAAGTGTAAACATCTCACAATCTGAATACATGTTCTTGGACTCCTGTTCCTTAACGCCTAATACCGATACCAATACTGTGTTTACTTTGATTAGCATGAATATCAGAAGCATTCCAGCAAATCTCCAACTCTTCACTGACCAAGTCATTCAATCCAAGCTAACATTGGTGTCATAGGATTCTCAGAAACTAAATTAGACACTAATATCGCACCTGTATACCAAATCAGTGGATATAATGCTATTAATAAATGTAGAACTAGAGATGGAGGAAGAGTTGCTCTATATATTTCTGATAATTATGCATAATTTATTTTTAGCTGAAATGTGCTTCACTGAGCCTTTCTTATAATGTGTTTATGCAGCAATTACCATCAAAGGGGAAACTTATTTTGTTGCATGTATGTCTAGGCCTCCTAATGGAAGTTGTGCTGGCTGGTAACAGCACATGATATGTAACCTACATAATGTATCACCTAACATATAAAAACTTTCTTAAAAGGAACATGTAATCCCTATGTTAAACCATAAGCGGTAACTCAAGGCGTAAGTGGCTTTCCCGCCATACGCCAGAGTGTCTTGGACCGTGGCTACATCAGGTCATGGTCCGTCGAGCCTCTAAGGATTAAACCCATCAAACTACTACGGTGTTTCCTTTCCCCTACTGGAAAGAGACATTGGGAGGTCCTAGAGAGGCTGGCACATCATGGTGGCAGCTAAAAGAAGAACCCAAGCTCCGAAGAGCCTCCTACAGGAGGAAATAGCACGGCTAACCGGCGTGGCGGAGTTTCCATGCCGCTCATAGCTGGCCCAGCCACCTTGTCCCTCACTGTTTGAAAGGTTGCTTATGCCTACAGTGTTGCTGTGGTTTAGAGACAGTGTGCAGTGTGACCAGTGTTGTCTTCTGCCTCGTTTAAGCTGTCTAAGGACTATAATCGACGACGACAGCAGCTACTTGAGAAATGGCTGTGTTGTAAGGCGTTGAGTGCTGTCGCGTTGGGTTATCTGCACGACTCCAGGGGATTATTACGTCTTGCTGTCCTCTACACGTCTACAGGTGGATTGTACGTTATCTTCACATGCACTAGCAAGGGTGCACCGCAAGGATACCGTCATCGCACAGCACGTCTCGTGGGATTTTCGACTGCAGCCAGGAGTCTCGTCGGATTCCCTCCTCCATAAGGATCCTCTCACCCCTAAAGATTTCATCATCCCTAAGTGTACTTCACTGCCAGATAAGTACCTTCGCTACTGTGAGTACTGTAACCAGTTTATAGGCAGTAGGAAGTGTTAGAAAGGACCAGTGTAAATTTTTGTTTTTCTTTTGTGATTCTGGTGGGAAGGAGAGAGCGTTTTGCGCCTAGATGTAGTGACGTCAGAGAAATCCTGGCGTCTGATTCGTTGTTTCAGTGACGTCATGGTTGTTGTGAGTTGTGAGTGGCTAGAAAATACGTCACAGGTTTCCTGGAATTTTACTGGCTCCGGCATCTATGGTCTTCGCGCGCTTTTGAAGACGTCGCGCCCTGATTGGTCGGCGCTGCGCACGGCTGTGTGTGTTGAGTTGCCAGTCTCGTAAGAGTGTTGAAATTGTGTTGCAATGTTGCCGTGAGGTAAGGATTTCTTATACGTTGTGACATAATATTTTGTTGAGTGAAACACAAACAACACAGACATGTTTAGTATGTAACAGTGGTGTGTAGTAAGCGAGTATTTCCTGTGATTAAGTGTACAGTGAAGTGTTGGTAGTAATTTATCTACTTATAAGTTTTTTGGCTCAGTTAGCCCTGTAAGTAGCAGTTTTCTTCGTGCACGTTTTTTTTTTTTTTAATACTAGCCGCAAAGCCGCCCTCCGGGCGGACTTTTTGGCTAGCTCCTGCGGTGGGCTATTGTAGGGCCTTCGGCCCACCACCTGTGTTTGGTGGGCCTTCGGCCCACCAAACACAGACTCTCCAGATAGCCCCTTCTAGCTTTCCTGAAATCATGGATGTAGAAATGTATGTATTAACGCCAACCTATTCACATCACCCCCAACCCATTCACTCACCCATTACCCATCACCCCCTACCCATTCACTCACCCATTACCCCCCACCCATTCACTCACCCATTATCCATCACCACACACCCATTCACTCACCCATTACCCATCACCCCCATCTATTCCCTCACCCATCACCCATCACCCCCCACCATTCCACTCACCATCAACCCCACACCCATTACCCATCACCCCACCCATTCACTCACCCATTACCCATCACCGTACATCAAGGTTTCCTCAATTCTCGCAACCCACTTTTTTTCACAATTCTCGCTAATAGGCTGCTAAAAAAAAAAAAAGGGATCGGATCATCTCATAAATGGGCTAAAAACCTTCCCCTGCTCGAGCCGGTTCCAAAACTGTGCCATATGAGGGGATTCCGCCACAGGGGGCGGCACCTGGAGCGGACACACACACACACGCACACACACACACACACACACACACACACACACACAAACACACTTTCGCTTATATTATTTAATATAGGGGAAACACTTCTATTTAACCAGCAAGGGTAACTGTGATAAAAAAAAGTGTCACAGTACACCATATTTTTTGTTGTTAATGCACAAGTTTTCTATAATTATTTTGCATGAATTATGTGTAGGTTCATATATGATTGTAGTTTCTACCTGTGTAAGCTGTTATTCGGGTTGAGTTAAGCGGGTTTTGTCACTTGTGTTGAGCTGACTTCGGTATAGTTTTCTGATGTCATTTATGTTAATTTTTTAGTATAGTCAATGACATTGAGAGATAGTAAACAGTATTCATTACACATGTCACCACCAGAACCCATAGAACCTATTGCTGTCACAGCACAGCCTAACTCTATCATTTCTACAACTACTGATCCTACTTCTACTACTACTACTACTACTACTACTACTACTACTACTACCACTACTACACCTGCCAACATGTCTTCTACACCGGTTCCAACCATTAAATTGTTACATCAGGATCCTTCGATAACTAGGTTCTCAGGTGAGGGTAAGACGCGATCTGCTTTGTCTTTTCTGCAGCAATGTGAGGATATTATGCAAAACAGTAATGTTACCTCAGGAAATGAGAAGATTTCTTTTGTTAGGTCACAATTGCAACCTGGTTCATTAGCCAGTGATATGATGCGTGCTTCAGGCTGTGATGGGAAGTCGCTCAATTATGATTATGATGTATTTCGTCGGAACTTCCTGAGAATTTTTGGTATAGCGCAACATAACGATTCATTGCAATGGTCGTTCACTTATGCTGAAGCATTGACCACTCAGTTGGGTAGTGCTGGCAGGTTGAGAGGTCAGGCACGTGCAGCTAATATTGCCTCAGAAGCAATGGAAGCCTTAAACCTTGCTTCATGGTTTGAAAATGATCAATTGTCAGTGGAGAGATTTAAACTCATTCTAGAATTTCAGTATTACATCACCTTTTTGACTCCACAAGAGCGTCGTATCGCTTCATCTCTTGATTTTAAGCCAGGTGATAACCTTCTTGATTTTTCTACAAAAATTACTAAGCGGCTTCGTGAGATGCCTAAGACTCCATTCCCGCTTAATGAGTCAGTTGCGTCAGTGTCAAGGGAACCTCAAATTCCTTCATCCTTACCTCCTCCACCACCTCCTCCACCCCCAGTTTTTTCTCCCGTCTACTCGTGCACCAAAGCAGTGTTACTATTGCGGAAAGCAAGGTCATTCTGATAATTATTGCTATCAGAAAAGGAAGGAGATGAAGTCTGCTCATAAAGGCAGTAATATGCAGGTAGTTCAGCAGAAACAATACTTGCCTCCTAGACCTCCACCACCTCGTTTTGCACCTCCTGCAAGGCCACAGCAGCCTCGTATGCAGTTTCGCCCTCCAACGAAGTGGTGTGTAATTCACAAGCGTGGAAATCATTCAACAGAAGAATGCTTTTTGGTTCTGAGACTGAAGGCTTCTCAGACGGTGACAGCGGGTAATGCGTACGGCTATCATCAGTCGGGGGAAGATTCGCGCCGGGTTCAAAGAAACCCAGATTAGTTTCTGACACAAAGTCACAGACACAGCAGCTCATAGTTCCTTCTATTATTGCTGCTTGTCTTTCTTTGATGACAATTCAGTGTTTCACTCGAGACAGTTCTATTGCTCTTGGGGTGGACACAGGTGCTTCATGTAATATTCTCAGTAAGTGTGCTTATGTAAATTTAAACAAGTTATATAATTTTCCCTTGTTACCTTCTACAGCCACTCTTCAAAGTGTTCAAGGTCTCACACTAGAGGTGATGGGCACTGTGACCCTTCCTCTATGCCTTGCCCCTAACTCCAAAATTTTAAACATACAGTTTATAATAACACCACATTTTGCTTTACAATGTGATGGCCTTTTAGGTCTAGAATCTCTTGCTACTCATCACATTGATGCTTTCCACAGCACCATGCAATTTTATTAAATGGCGTTCTCTTCCCCGCAATGACAAGTCCAGCCCCATTGCTTGATAAGCCTCTGATTTTTCCAGACAGTGACCAGCAGGCCGTTTCTGCTAGCTTAGGCCCTGACTTGCCTTCTAGCGGGGAGACGAAACGTTCAGTCCCCCCTGACGGCTTGGTGTCTGCTGTTGTCATGGGAGACCAATATATTGGCCCCACATGTTCTGTTCGACTTTCAGTGAGAGTACAAGATGCTCCTGTCGGCAGTTACCTAGTGTCTTTACCTGACACTATCCGCGTAAGTCGCTTGGCGCTTGAGGGAACGCTTTCAGCGGTACGTGTTAATCACATACATGACGCAGTTGTCACAAATGTTACAGGGTCCCCTATAACACCTAAAAATGGTGTTTTGCTATGTAGCTTTGAGAGTCAAAATAGTCTGACCTTAATGGATCCTTCACACGTTCTTGCAGCAGTCTCTATGGCCCAGGGGCCACATTCAGAGACGCTAACGTCCATGCTAAACAACCTAGCGACTGCCATCAGCTGTTTTGGTATTCTACGTGGAGATTGATGACGTACTTAAAGACGTTAGTTAAGCTGTCAAAGCAAGGTGACTGCCTAGAGGGTGGTGTGGAGGACGCAACATACATAAAAATACTCATAAATTGAGTATATATGATGTTTTCTGACTCAAGAACTGAACAGGGCAAGTATACAAACGAAATTAGGCCATATAACAAACCCAGCCGCTTGTGGTGATAATGTTTTGGGGTGATAGGATAAGAGTGGTGAGCTGCGGCATCTCACCCGCGCGGGTAGCGACTAGCGATGCCAGACACCACCACGCGCACGGCTCCGCGTCAGACTGAAGGTATAGTGGCGCCCTATTCCTTAATCAAAACCCAAGCCCTTGTCCATCCAGCCGTGATGGGTACCGGGTGTTAGCCGGGGGTTTGTGACCCGCCTCTCGGGGTGGTGGCTTCCCCCAACTGGCAGGAAGACGAGCTACGAATAGATTAGCAAGCGAAAAAGATCACAAGAAGAAGAAGAAGAGCACCCTATTACTCTGAAGGAATATAATTAATAGCTAGAATACAAGGAAGTACAGCCACCGGCGTGTTACCCGCGTGTATGTGGAGGTAGAAACAAGTGTTGAAGCGACGGAGGTGACACAGGGGATGAAAGAATGATGGAATAAGCTAGAAAATATAAACAACAACCTTGAAATGCAGGCAGCGGCTACTGCCTTGTGATTGGCTGACATGTTTGAGACACAATCTGGTTGGCTGGCACGTTTGTTTTTACACAATTGTGATTCGCTGGCGAGGCTGTGACGTCGTTGTAGTCGCTCAGCCAATCAGCTATCGATGCCCAATAGGATACTCCGTATAACAAAAAAAAATTTTCTCAACTTTGGCATGCCAATTTCCTATGTAAAATGGAGTTCTAAGACGATTTTATCTCTATCAATTTTTGCATTTGAGCAATTCTTACTATGCAAAATCGCACTTTTATATTGCACCCTTATCGAATAATGCT
The DNA here is from genome assembly GCA_016584305.1 of Chionoecetes opilio. Lineage (NCBI taxonomy): Eukaryota > Metazoa > Arthropoda > Malacostraca > Decapoda > Majidae > Chionoecetes > Chionoecetes opilio. The sequence continues at coordinate 91,271 of JACEEZ010007436.1, read as the reverse complement.
TAAATGAGTACGCAGTGTCCGGTTGGTCCTGTGTATTGCATCATGCACCAATATGGGTTCCAAATGACTAGCGTGGTAAGCTCTTTCTGATCAGTTGGTTCATCAGGCACTACATCACAGTGTCACAGCCTCTACGTTGGCCTAGAACGTGTCCATCATGTCCTTCTTAGACCTGAAGCAGGGCATAGTCTCCCGGTGGTGGGCCCGAGCCCGGATGAACCCGTCTCTGGCCTGCTGCCGCAGCATCTGTCACCTGCTTCACCACTTTCGGTGCTCTGAGTGTGGATAGAGAACTCCGGAACCTCGTACGGCTTGACCAGGATCTCCTAGATCTGATCCCCGGACAGTGAACAGGTGAATGCCGGCTCGTGCACCTGGCCAGGCTGCCAGCTGATCAGTGTCTGCAAGCTGGTGGCTGACAAGTTCAGCTTGGGTGTGATGTGAGGTCTTACACTGGTGTCCCCATACTCCTCGCCAGCCCTCAGCTTCAAAATCTGGGTCACGGCGAACCTGCGGTCGTCCTCACTCTGACTCGCCATCAGCGAGAGGAGGACACATTCTGAGTGTGCGAACCATGCTCCTGTCCGCACGTAGAGGGTCACAGCTGTTTGGACCTTCTTGGGCTGCGACCTCATCACTCTGAGCTGCGTGAGGATGTGTTTGGGGCCGTCCTCTAGTCTGTGGTGAGCCTTGATGTCGTAGTAGAGTTTGAAGTACACCTGCAGGCAGTACTTGACTAGGATTTCCAGGGTGTTCAGTTCTTTGCCAGTCAGTCCATGCTTTCTGGTCCACATGTACACGAGCGACTGGGCTGTGGTGAGCCATCTGGAGTGGGACACCTTCCCACACTTGATCTCCTGCAGCTCGGACGGGAGAACGCCCCGCTTCACAGCCTGGACCAGCTGGTAGGAGACCTGCTGGTCAGTGGACATGTTGACCAGGATATAATCCGGTATCTCCGTGAGATCTTCACCGCCTGGCACTCCTCTGAACTCTGCGTTGTACTGCATCTCATTCACGCTGGACAGCAGACTGCACACTGTACAAGTTGTTTGACTCACGGGTCGGCCAGCAGCATTTCCTGGACGGTGCGCAGCGCCTAGCCGCGCAGGAATCGTTTTCAAAATTGGGAGTTTGCGGACTTGTTTGCGTTTGCGAAAGTGCTTCCGCAAACGCAAATCTGCAAACATTTACACTTCCGCAAATCCGCAAACGAGTTCGGACTTCCGAAATTTGCGGAAGTTTTGCGGAAGTGCCCACCTCTTGTGGCCCCCAATGAAGCTGTTGCAGGTGGCAGTAACAGCTTGTTACGACGGTGGAGGGATGCACCGTGCCCTCTACCAGGCAGAGCCAGCCACAGCGTGTTGCTGTTAAGTCCTGCCGCACCGTCACCGGCGCCTTGCAGTGGAGGGCATGGTATGTCGGGGGGTCGTGGCGCCTTTACCCTGCGAGACTGGAGCAGTGGAACAGGGGAGAGCTGCGGGGCCCAGTGGAGTGTGGACGCCTGGACTGTGGTTACCTCTGAGGCGAGCCAAGGGTAGAGGACGTCCCCTGTGGTTTGTGGCGCCTGGGTGAGGTTGCAGCTCTGTGTTCCTGCTGGTGGGTCTCGCGTGTGAAAAGGGGGGCCGCCTGTTGTGATCTTCCAACACTGCAGTGGCGGCTGGGGATGGCGATGGAGGGTCTAGCAGCTGTAAAGCTTTGGGGTGGCAATGTTGTGTGGTAGAGGTGTGGTGAAGGGAGGTGGTGGTGGTTAAGGGGTGTAATGGTGGTGGTGGTGGTTGTAATGGTGGTGATGGAGGTGACGCGCGGTGTGCGGTGTGCCTGCAGAGGTTAAAGGGGGGGTGGATAGTCGCGAGGTTTTGGGCCTGCGAGGAGGTATAGTCGCAAGGTTGGGCTTGCGAGGAGGTATAGGTAACCCTGCTGCAGCAGGAGCCTCTGTTTAGGGGCCAAGCGGCAACCCCTGTGGTGTGGAGGCATTTAATCCACTTCATGTGTGGTGGAGGCTGTTGTGGTGGTGATGTGGAGTAGTGTGGTGGTGTGAGGCATGTGGTCTACTCCATGTGGTGGTGTGGTGGAGGTTGTTGTGGTGGGAGAATTATGTAATAGATGAGCATGAGGAAATTTAATTATTGATTGTACATGTGCTATGTTTCTGTATTTTCTTAAGTACTAAGGTGTGGGGTGTCTTTGGTGACCGAGGTCGGTCACGTTATAAAAAGGGGGCCAGTGTTATGCATGTAGTGGTGGTGGTGGAGGCACGTGGTGGTTGTGTGGTGTTGTGAGAAGCTTGAGACGTGTGTGTGTGTCTGTGTGTATGAACTGGGAGCGGAGGTGGCGCGCGTGAGAGTGCCTTGTGGGGCAACCTTGAATGCGGGTGGGTTGGTGCCGGATGGGAGGCTGGGGGTGGACCGAGAAGGACGTACAGTGGGTGCCTGCTTCCTGGCACAGGAGTGAGGAAAGAGACGTCTTGAAGGACAGACGTGCGCCGCTGCCGGGACGGGAAAGGCAGTCGCGGAGGGCGAGGATCCCGTGGGGATTTCCTGGGAGAGGAATTACCCCTGTGGTGTGGTGGCGTAGTGGGACTGTGGTGGCGTGGTGGGACTGTGGTGCCTGTGGTGGTACTGGTGTTGTGACTGCTGTAACGTCTCCCTTGCGACGGCCGAGGAATAGGCCGGAGGGGTTTGTTGACGTGTTTGTACTCTGTATTGTACCAGGACTTTATTCAGTAAACGCAAGAAAGGTGTATCAAAGTGTTTCCTTCGCCTGTGTTGATTAAAGACGTGAACTCTACACAACTCGCTTCACCCTAACATACCGAACTCTGTCGCTGTTTAGTAAGTCAAGCAGCGGTACTGTAACCCCTGCACTGCCTCACCGAGACACCTGATGTGTGTGGTGGGGTCCAGGGCGTAACACTATTATCATTATAATCATAATTCTTCTTATTATTATTATTGTGTAGACATACTGGCAGGTGTAAAAACAGGTGATGAAGGAGACACGGGCTGGGAAGTGAGTAATTTATTCCAGACTAGTTTCGCCCTTTACCGTTTTCAGAGGAAAACGGCTCGAAGGCCAACTGTCCTATATGCATACCCCTCGGAAGGGACTACTGGCTACCTATAAAGGCAGTGATCGGAGCAAACACCTACCACCCGCGTCACACATCCTGCTCCTGATTGGTTGGTTTTCTTCCCCAACCCTATCTTCACTACTCGGGCTGCGACTTCCGCCCGAGACTAATCAGGAATAAAGTACTCACTTCTCAGCTCGTGTCTCCTTCACCACCTGTTTATAATTATTATTATTGTTATCATTATTATCATTATCATTATCATTATTATTATTATTATTATTATCATCATTATCATCCATATTTTTCTTCTTTTTTCTTCTTATTGTTTTTTTTATTATTATTATCATTAAAATTATTATTATTATTATTATTGTTATTATTATTATTACCATTATTATTAATATTGTTATTACTATTATTATTATTACCATTATTATTAATAATAACCATTATTATCATAATTATCATTGTTATTATTAGTATAAGAACTGTCACTATCACCATTACTATCACTATCATAACGTTAATCGCCATTACTACTATTACTACGACTACTACTACTGCTACAACATTCCTAACTAAATACGAATATATTTGTAAAAATGAAGGAAATTACGCTCTCTCTCTCTCTCTCTCTCTCTCTCTCTCTCTCTCTCTCTCTCTCTCTCTCTCTCTCTCTCTCTCTCTCTCTCTCTCTCTCTCTCTCTCTCTCTCTCTCTCTCTTTCAAGCACTCTACCAGCTCTTCCTCCTCCTCTCCCCCCTCCTTTTCCTCCTCGTCCTCCTCCTCCTCCCCCCTCCTTTTCCTCCTCGTCCTCCTCCTCCTCCTTTTCACCAATACTTAAGAGACACGTATAAGTATGCTTGTGTGACGTCATGAAGTGTGTTTACTTATCTAGAGAGGAAGGAGAGAGAATGATAAATAGTGAGTCAGGGAGAGAGAGAGGGATAGTGTTCTCACTCACTCATACTGTCTCGCGTCGTTTCTCTCTCTTTCTATTTGTGGTGGTGGTGATTGTGTTAGTTTTGAAAATGGTGATGAAGAATGGTGGTGGTTGTGGTGGTGTGGTGGTTAGATTGTTTGTTTTGTTTGCTTTGTTTGCTGTGCTGCCTGTTGTTTACACTGAAGTAAGTAGTTATAGTAGTATTAGTAGTGGTAGTAGTAGTAGTAATTATATTAGTAGTAATAGTAGCAGTGTTGTTACAGTTTGTGATAGTGGCTGTGGTACTCGCAGTAGTAATTTTAGTAATAGTGCTGGTAGTGGCAGTGTTGATGGTAGTAGCAATATCATAAATGGAAGTGGTGGTGGTGGTGGTAGTAGTACTGCAGTAGCAGTAGCTGTAGTAGTAGTAGTAGTAGTAATAGCAGGGTTGAATTCATCATTATTTATATAAATGTTGATATAATTATCATTATAATTGTTAATATTACTATTATAATTTATTATTATTGTTATCATTATTATCATTATCTTTAGTATTTTCATATTTTTTGTTGTTTCAGGCGCAAAACTGTTTAAAGGAAGAAGGTGGTGACTCAGCATGTATAGAAGGTAAAATTGAGAGAGAGAGGGGGGTGTAGGGTGAAGAGATTGAAAATGTCTAAAGGCCCTTTCACACATTCTAAAGTGGCACGCCGAATTGTGGCGACTCGTTACTCGCGAAAACACGTGGGCGCACTCGTAGGTACTCGTGGATAGTCGCCTTGAAGTCATATCAAGTAGTGAAGTCGTGGCAGGGTCGCGAGGTGTCTTGGGTATGCGTGCGAGGGGCTGGACATTTTGGAAATGTTTAAAATCTGGCCGCGCAACGTCACGACTTTTGGCTGCGTAGGGGATGCGTAGCCGGGTCGCAACTACTAGTATCAACTCGAAGCGACTCGTCATTTATCGTAGCGACTCTTGCCTATTCGTAGTGACGGTTGCTCCGTAGTGTAGTGGTTAGCACGCTCGGTTCACAACCGCGAAGTCCCGGGTAGGATCCACGGGCGGAGCGGTGAAAAATGGGCGGTCTCCTTAAAAACACCCGAGCCCCTGTCCACCCAGTAATTAATGGGTACCGGGTGTTAGCCGGGGGTTTGTGACGTACCCGCCTCCCGGGGTGAGGTGCAGATGACCCTGTATCTCACACGAGATAAAGATTTCCCTCCCAGATCAGTCGGGTCAAGCCACCGGGTCGTACAAACTCGTAGCAAACTCTTGCAATGTCGTAGCAACTCGTAAACGACTCATAGCAACTCTTAGCGAATCGTAGCAATTCGTCATCAAAAATTCTGAAATTTCTACCAATTCGTAGTGCCTCGTACATATTCGTGGAGACACTCGTAAATACTCGTAACTATGCGTACAAACTCATAGCAAAGTCGTACCAACGCGTACTAATTCATGATTGGGTACACGAGAAACGACCATTGAAACAGTGTCGGGTGTCAGTGTCGCCTTTTCTCCACGAGTAGACGCCGATTTGGGATTCGGCGCTACTCGGCTTGCTACTCTAGAATGTGTGAAAGGGGCTTTAAGCCCCTTTCACACATTCTAGAGTAGCGCTCCGAATTGTGGCGACTCGTTACTCGCGAAAACACGTGGGCGCACTCGTAGGTAAAATTTAAAAATTAAAAAAAAGGTACTCGTGGATAGTCGCCATCAAGTCGTATCAAGTAGTGAGAGTCGTGGCAGGGTCGCGAGGTGTCTTGGGTATGCGTGCGAGGGGCTGGAAATTTTGGATATGTTCAAAATCTGGCCGCGCAACGTCACGACTTTTGGATGTGTAGCGGATGCGTAGCCGGGTCGTAACTACTAGTATCAACTCGTAGCGACTCGTCATTTATCGTAGTGACTCATTGCCTATTCGTAGTGACTCAAGTAGTGACGTAGTGACTCATTCGAAATGACGGTTGCTCCTTAGTGTAGTGGTTAGCACGCTCGGTTCACAACCGCGAAGTCCCGGGTTGGATCCACGGGCGGAGCGGAGAAAAATGGGCGGTCTTCTTAAAAACACCCGAGCCCCTGTCCACCCAGTAGTGAATGGGTACCGGGTGTTAGCCGGGGGTTTGTGACGTACCCGCCTCCCGGGGTGAGGTGCAGATGACCCTGTATCTCACACGAGATAAAGATTTCCCTCCCAGATCAGTCAGGTCAAGCCACCGGGTCGTACAAACTCGTAGCAAACTCTTGCAATGTCGTAGCAACTCGTAAACGACTCATAGCAACTCTTACCGACTCTTAGCAATTCGTCATAATTTTGTTTTTGAAATTTCAACCAATTCGTAATGACTCGTACAGATTCGTGGAGACACTCGTAAGTACTCGTAACTATGCGTACAAACTCTTAGCAGAGAAACGACCATTGAAACAGTGTCGGGTGTCAGTGTCGCCTTTTCTCCACGAGTAGACGCCGATTTGGGATTCGGCGCTACTCGGCTTGCTACTCTAGAATGTGTGAAAGGGGCTTAAACAGATAAGATTGACATGATAAGATAAGACACATGCATAGTTACATGATAAGTTGACACATACATAGTTTACATGATAAGATACCATGACAAGATAAGACACACACACACACACACATACATACACACCGATTGCGTGGTCAAGTGGATTAGAGCGAAGGTCAGGCCATTCTGTGGTTCGGGGGTTCAATCATGCTCGATCTTAGAGATTTTTCAATGACAAGTGTGGACGGTTATTGTCCCCCATGAGCAAGGGGAAGTGGGTGGGTGGTGTGCGAGGTCCCAGCATTACCCAAAGATCGATCACTATGAACTATATATATATATACTAGCCGCAAAGCCGCCCTCCGGGCGGACTTTTTGGCTAGCTCCTGCGGAGGGCTATTGGTGGGCTTTCGGCCCACCACCTGTGTTTGGTGGGCCTTCGGCCCACCAAACACAGACTCTCCAGATAGCCCCTTCTAACTTTCCTGAAATCATGGATGTAGAAATGTATGTATTAACGCCTTACCCATCACCCCCCACCCATTCACTCACCCATTACCCATCACCACACACCCATTCACTCACCCATTACCCATCACCCCCCACCTATTCCCTCACCCATCACCCATCACCCCCCACCCATTCACTCACCCATTACCCATCACCTTACATCAAGGTTTCCTCAATTCTCGCAACCCACATTTTTTTTAACAATTCTCGCTAATAGGCTGCTAAAAAAAAAAAAAAAAAAAAAGTGTTCGGATCATCTCATAAGTGGGCTTATAATGTGCCCCTGGTCGAGCTGGTTCCAAAACTGTATCATATGATGGGATTGTGCCACGGGGGGCGGAACTTAGCGCGGACACATACACACACACTTTCGCTTATATATATATATATATATATATATATATATATATATATATATATATATATATATATATATATATATATATATATATATATATATATATATATATATATATATATATATATATATATATATATATATATATATATATATATAATAATTTTATATATATATTAACTATTCCCTTCTGTAATGTTTCTAAGCTTGTTCATTCTCTGACGTATATACAAATAAGCTAGCAATGAGATATGCATTTCTTAGATTATTAAACATGGGAAGTCATTCATGGATACCAACATAGATGTTGCAATAAAAAAAAGAATTAGGTAATATAGAAAAGTTATAATTTTTCACTGTCTTTTCTCTCTCTCTCTCCTCTCTTCTCTCTCTCTCTCTCTCTCTCCTCTCTCTCTCTCCTCTCTCTCTCTTCTCTCTCCTCTCCTCTCTCTCTCTCTCTCTCTCTCTCTCTCTCTCTTCTCTCTCTCTCCTCTCTCTCTCTCTCATCTCTCCTCTCTCTCTCTCTCTCTCTCTCTCTCTCTCTCTCTCTCTCTCTCTCTCTCTCTCTCTCTCTCTCTCTCTCATTATCAGGAGTGATGGACATTTCTGTAAGGAAAGTACAAGGAAAGGAAGAAAGAAGAGGAAGAAGAGAAGATGAAGACGAACAAGAAGAGAAAATTAGATACAATTCTAAAGATGATGATGATGATGATGATGATGATGATGAAGAGGTGATAAAGGGAGGAAACAGCAAGGAAAGGAAATATTATAGGAAGAACAAAGGAAGAAATAGGAAGAGAGAAGATGATATAAAGAGACAGAAAGGGAAAAGAGAAAAAAGAACCTCGGACAGAAAACACGAAGAAAAGAAAAACAAGAAAAATAAAAGAAAAACTGATAAACAAGGAAGAAAAGAAGGAGAAGAAAAGAGAAGAGACAGTCAAGACAAAATGATACAACAAGAAGATAACAAAAAAATCGAAGAAGTAACTAAGAATAAGAGGGAAGATAAGGAATTGGGAAGGAAAGCAAAAGTGAAGAAAACGAAGAAGCAAAGAGGAGGAGAAAGAGGACAAGAGGAAAGCCAGACAGAAGGAAGAAATGAAGGAACGGCAGGAGTTAGAATAGAAATAGGAGGAGGAGGAAGAGGGAAAGAAGCAATAACTGAAGAAACCATAGAAGGAGTGAAGAAAGGAAGAAAAGGAGAAAGAAGAAAGGGACCTAAAGGAAGCCAAGGAATAGGAGGAAGAGTAGAACATATAAATGGAGAACAAGAAGAAAAAGTAGAAGGGGAGCAAACAACAGGAAGAGGAGGAGAGGTTGAACATGCAGGAGGAGATGAACAAGTAGGAGGAAGAGGAAAACAAGCAGGAGGAGGAGGAGGACAAGCAGGAGAGTAGAAGTAGAACAAGCAGGATTAGGAGTAGATCAAGGAGTGGGAGAAGGACAAGCTCAAGGAAAGGAGTAGAACAGGCAGGAGGAAGAGTTGATCAGGCAGGAGTAGGAGGAATAGAGCAAGTAGGAGGAGTAGGAAGAGTAGAGACAAACAAGAGGAGTAGGAGTTGAACAAGCAGGAGGAGTGGGAGAAGGACAAGCAGGAGGAGTAAAGCAAACAGAAGGAGTAGGAGTAGAACAAGGAGGAGGAGTAGGAGGAGTAGAGCAAACAGAAGGGGTAGGAGTTGAACAAGCAGGAGGAGTAGGAGTAGAACAAGCAGGAAGTGCAGAAGTAGAACAAGCAGGAGGAGTAGAAGAGCAAACAGGAGTAGGAAGAGTAGAACAAGCAGGAGAAGGAACGAGGAGTAGGACAGGGAGGAGGAGGAGAAGGAGAAAAAGCAAAAGAAGAACAAGCAAGAGAAGATCAAGGAGGAGAAGAACAAGCAGGAGACGAAACTCAGACAAACCAAGGAATAGAGGAAATAGAAGAAAAGGAAGAGGAAGACAAAGTAACATTTAGCAAAGAAGGAATAGGAGAAGGAGAGAAGGAGGATGAAGAAAACCTCATTATTTCCTTCATAGACAATCTATACGCTGGCCCCCCTGAAAGGAAAGTAGGAAGGATGGAGGAAAAGCAGGAAGAAATTATTGAAAACGAGGGAAGGAAGAAAGAAACTGGAGAGAAGAAGGAAATGAAGGCACAGATGGAAGAGGGGGAAAATGCTGAAAGAAGATGCGTGAAAGAAGAGATACAAGAAGAAGAGGAGGAGGAGGAGGATCTGGAAATGTGGACGTCGTGATGGAACACAGGTTAGTTATCATTACTGTGTTCTACAGACTTTGATCATTATATCAGAAGTACTCATAGTAGTAGTTATAGTAGTAGTAGTAGTAGTAGTAGTAGTAGTAGTAGTAGTAATAGGAATTTTTTTTTTTTTTTTTTTTTTTTTTTTTTTTTTACATTTGTGCCTATAGCGCCTGTAGGCAGTGGTGACCCAGGGCTCGGATGGTAGGCTCTGGAGGTTCACTTGAGGATTCTGACCTACTTATCAATTATAATTAAGTGCAAAAACAATGACATGGAAAAAATGGGGGATAAAATGAAAAGATTGTTATTTTTAGTTTTTTTTATTTATTCATCATTATCATCTTTTACTATATTCATATTTTTCCTCATATTTGTTTTTTTCTTCAATGTTCTATTGTTTCTTTTCTCGTCCTTTTCTTTGTCTTGTTTCGTCTGTTCTTCTTCCTCTTCTTTTTCCTCTTTCTCTTATTTCTCTTACGCATCTCACCTTGGCTTCATATTATCTTTTTTCGATTTCTTCCTCATCCTGTTCTCTTGCTCTTTCACTATCTACTCCTCTTTTTTTTCTTCTTCAATTCGTAACACACACGCACGCACACACGCACACACCACACACACACACACACACACACACACACACACACACACACACACACACACACACACACCACACGCATACATATATACACACACACACACACACACACGCACACACACACACACCTAATGTTTAGATGTTATATTTCCCCCTATGTTTATGTTTAGTACCTGACTGCAATTTAAATAAACCACATAATATTATTATTAATATTACTAGTAAACACAAACACACACACGCACACACACACACACACACACACACACACACACACACACACATACACACGCACACACACACACACACACATACACACGCACACACACACAACGTATCTTGTTTTTTCCAGATAATTTTCTAAATCTTCATTTTTTATCATTAATAAAATGTTTTCGTTGTTTTTGTTTGCATTTGTGTTATACATGAGGACTACTGTACATCCAAACTACAAACTACTACTGTATATCCAAAAAAAACAGACTACTGTATACAGTAGTCTTTGGTTACACATTCCTAACTGCTTACTGAAGTAGATAAATAGTCACCACAACCCACAACTGCCATAACTTTGTCTCTGTTCCTATATGTTCCAAGTAGTAGTCATGTTTCATCTAAATTTCCAGATATTTTCCAAAATTTATAAATATTCCCCTAAATTTCTTTTAATCCCCAAAATTGACTATATATTCTTTAACATATCCATTGTTTCTACGTTTCCTTCAATAGATCAATTTACTTTTTTAGAAAATTCTGATAATGTATCAAATGATAACTCTCCTTGCCCTAGAATAGAATTTTCTGTAGCAATCGCGTTTTCTACAGTTGAAGTTGTTCTGTATTTTTTTATTGATATTCTTTATTATTAAGGTTTTGTCATTATCAAAAATGTTGCTGGATTTATCAAGATTCTTCAATATTTTCCAAGATTATCCTTATTGTCTAAATTTTACCAAGCTTTAGTAATTAAAATTAAATGCTATCCGTGATTTTTGTATTGCTGTATTTTCTAAGATTTTTTTTCTGTTTTCTTAAGTTGCTCCGTAATTACATGGATTTTCCCTCACATATCTTGCATTGGTCAGGTTACAGGCATTCAGGGCCGTGGTTGACTTTCTCCAGCAGACGCACCGGCACCTTGGCCTCGCGAAGTTTGACCTGACAAGCGGCGATCTGCGTGTATATGAGAAGAGAGAGAGAGAGAGAGGAGAGAGAGAGAGAGAGATTCATATTGATAAATGCTAATTTACATTTCCTTATCTAGATTATTATTACATTACCATTATCATTATTTTCAAATTATTAATATTATTACTATTTCGATTTTTTTATTAGCCTTGTTATTATAATCAATATTATTATCATTATAATCAGAATTATTATTACTATTATCATTATCGTTATTACTTCAGGCATATTTATCATTTTGTATTTCGATAAATTCATAAAAGAAGAAAAAAAGTTAGCTCATTAATATATAATATATTTTACTTTAATAGGAAACATCTTATTTTTGTCACTTTTTCCCTTTTAACTTTTCCTTCTTTTTTACTATAATTTTCAAACTATCATTTCTGTCAGGTTTTATGCGCCTGTTTTTGGTTCCTATGTAATTGATCCACCAATCTAATCGAGGACAGTGATAATGAAAATTATGGTAATAATGATAACAATGGTAATAATAATGATAATTATATGAATTACAATAATAACAACAGTAATACCATCAATAATAACACTTCATTATGATACATGCCTGCACATTTTATCATTCTCTAGTTATTCTTTTCCACTTTAGATGTAAAGAATTATTTGATAGACTGTTGCTGTATATTGTCACAAGCAAAAATAAATCATGCAAATAGACTAAAAAAAATCTGAGCATGCATATCATGCAAACGATCATTAGCTATTAATATTGCTTTTGTTATCACTATTATCATAATTAGTATCACAATTATTAATAATAATAGTATCATCACTATTATATCTACCATTATAACTACTTATATTTATAATTGTCAAAACTGTTTATCCATTCTTTCCATATTCCTTTATTTTTTCTCCCTCTCCTTTTTATTTAATATAGTTAAGAATATGCGAAGTAGGAAATGCTGAATAACTATTCAGGAACTGTATGTATAGCAAGGTCAATGTTGATAAACCTGTATAAGTGTTGTTAAGTAGTCCTAGAAGTATACTGTAGTAGTAGTAGAATATGTATGTAATACATAAGTAGTAGAATATGTATGTAAGTATGTAATAATAGTAGCGTATGTGTGTGCGTGTTTGTTGTAAGTATAAACTGTGATAAAGTAGCTGAATAAATAATGAATGAATATGAAAATAAAGTTTTTGTTAATTAATGTTACCGATGTTATGAATTAATGTTACGAATTATAACCGATATATGTATCATTATTGTCATTATTGTTGTAATTCTTATTACTATAACTATCATTATTAACACTTTAATTATTATCATTACCATTATTATTATGACGATAATGTAAAGTACTCTATTGATATTAGTAATGATGGTATTGCTATAATAGTAATGATAAGAGTAGTAGGAGAAAGAGGAGGAGGATATAACAAAATAGAGAAGGGGTAGATCGAAGAAGTAAACATTTATACAAAATTAAGTATTGAAGAATATGATGGAAAAATTTAGTAAACGTACACAACACACACACACACACACACAACACACACACACACACACACACACACACACACAGGGGACTCCGTAGTGTAGGGGAAGCACGCTCGGTTCACTACCGAGAAGTCCCGGGTTCGATCCCCAGGCGGAGCGGAAACAGATGGGTTGTTTCCTTAAAACCCGAGCCCCTGTCCACCCAGCAGTGAATGGGTACCGGGTGTTAGCCGGGGTTTGTGACCTGCTTCCCGGGGTGGTGGCTTCGGCCAAAACTAAGCACTAAGGATGAATGATAAAAATATTGATATGGAGACGGGGCCATACGAGCGTCGCTCTGGCCCTGTAAAATACAACTAGATGAATACACACACACACACTCTCTCTCCGGGAGGGTGAAACTGGCGATCGCAAGTCAGACTCGCGTGGACAAGACCATGGGTGAATCACACACACACACACACACACACACACACACACACACACACACACACACACACTAACACCCAACACTCCCTAATCGTACACCCCCTAAACATTTTACCTGTTGCTTGGGTAGCGAGGATCCTCTTGCCAAAATCCAAGCCAGTTGTACCCTGTGTGTCCCCCTTACTGTATGACATGCATGCAGACAAGCCATTGAACTGTAGACGGTTGTAAGAATCTGTACATGGACCTGTAGACCTGCAGAAGGCATAGGAGGGGTAGTTAGATAGATAAAGAGACATATAAATCTCATTGCGAAGGAGATAGGATAGAATTAATGGGAGAAACATGGGCAGGAGGAGGCAGGAGAGAAGAAAGGAAATAAGGAAGAGGAAGAGGCGGGAGGAAAGTGAAAAGGAAGGAAATAGGAGGAAGATGAAATATATGAAGAAAAAGATAGATATAATTGCTAGGAGAGAGAGAGAGAGAGAGAGAGAGAATGAGAGAGGAATAGAGAAGAGAGAGAGAGAGGAGAGATGAGCAACTATTTAGACAAAAAAATATTCACTTCTCTCTCTCTCTCTCTCTCTCTCTCTCTCTCTCTCTCTCTCTCTCTCTCTCTCTCTCTCTCTCTCTCTCTCTCTCTCTCTCTCTCTCTCTCTCTCTCTCTCTCTCTCTCTCTCTCTCTCTCATTCTTAGTACTCACCATCCACTTCAGTACTATACTCCGCCACTCGCTCTCTCTCTTGTATGAGGGTACTCGTGTTGGTCACTTTCTTTTGCGCATTGTTCACTCCCTCTTCGGTCACCAGGAAACCCGAAGCTGTGAAAGATAGAGAGAGAGAGAGAGAGAGAGAGAGAGAGAGAGAGAGAGAGAGAGAGAGAGAGAGAGAGAGAAATCATCATTATCTATTGTCTATGTACATAAACATATGAAGAGACAGAGAGACAGACAGACATCACAAACAAGCAAACTTCTCCTAAGTCTATATCAAGTGGTGCTCCTCAGTGTTCTGTCCTATTATCCACTTTTTTTCTATTATTCATTAATGATCTTTTAAGTCTAACTCAATGCCGAATTTACTACTACGCTGATGATTCTACCCTGCATTTTTCAACCTCGTTCTTTACACGTCCAACTCAACAGGAACCAAGTGATTCACAATGAGATGCCACAGAGCGCCTAACTTCTGATCTTTCTATAATTTCTGATTGAGGCAGAGCAAACCTTATTTTATTTAATGCTCGTTTTGTCCTGGGGCATCTGCGTCCTTTATTTTCTCTCTCCCAGTTGCTTGCTCTGTACAGGGGCCTTATCCGCTCATGTATGGAGTATGCCTCTCATGTTTGTTGGGGATCCACTCGAGTCATATATATATACACAGCTTTCCTAAACAGGGTTGAGTCAAAAGCTTTTCGTTTCATCAACTCCCTTTCTCTGACTGACTTGTCTTCAATCTTTAAATCACCACCGAAAGGTTGCTTCTCTTGCTATCTTCTACCCTTATTTTCATGCTAACTGCTCTTCTGAACTTGCTAACTGCATGCCTCCCCCCCTCCCGCGGTCTCGCTGCAAAAGACTTTCTACTCATTCTCATCCCTATTCTGTCCATCTTCCTAATGCAAGAGTTAACCAGTATCTTCACATCTCACTGGTAAACTCTGGAACTCTCTTCCTGTTTCTATTTTCCCACCTTCTTAAGACTTAAATATTTTCAAGAGAGGAGTGACAAGACACCTCCCGAACTTAATTAGCCCAACCGCCCGTTCTATAATCTCATATACTGTCTTCTTTACAGGGACTGCCAACTAACGTACGTAAGCGGGCTTTTTGTTACTTCTTTTTTTTGTTTGCCCTTGGCCGTCCTTTGTGATGTAAAAAATAATATATATATATATATATATATATATATCATCTACCGTTATTTTCATGCTCACTGTTCTTCTGAACTTGGTGACAGCATGCCTCCTTCCCTTCCCTCCTGCGGCCTCGCTGCACAAAACTTTCTACACATTTTTATCTCCATTCAGTCCATCTTCCAAATGCAAGAGTTAACCAGTATCTTCACTTTCATCCCTTTCACTGTTACTCTGGAACTTTATTCCTGTTTTTAGTTTTCCATCTTCTTACAATTTATTTATTTTCGAGAGAGGAGTGTCAAGACACCTCCCGTACTAAATTGGCTCACCCTCTTTTCTGCAATCTCTTAGTATCCTCTTTATAGGTACTGGCAACAAGCGGGCTTTTTGTTACTTTTTTATTAGCCCTGGACCAGTCATTTGAGATGGGAAAAAAAACTGGACCGATAGCTGCACAAATAAATAAAAAAGATCAAGTATTAAAAGCAACGGAAAACTAGAAGTATTGGCCAAAAATTGATAACAAAAAAAAGAGAAAGCGCGAGAGAGAGAGAAAGAGAGAAAATAAAAAGAGAAAGAGAGAAGAAAAAAAGAAAACTTACCTGTTTGTTGGTAATCATACACTGTACACTTGTCTGTAAAGTCGTGTACATTGGGTAAACTAGCGAATTTGTTCCACCGACCGCTAAACTGTTGAGAGAGAGAGAGAGAGAGAGAGAGAGAGAGAGAGAGAATTATATATACATAATTACATGATACTTTTATAATACATTCATCAAAAATGAAATTATGAACAAAGGAAAATCATATACATATACAAATAGCTACATAATGAGAACGAGGAGAATCAAGAAACACACACACACACACACACTGCCTAAACGGCTTGATGGATTAGATCAGTGCTATTCAACCTGGGTGGACGGTCCACCTTAAGGTGGGCGAGACTAAGTGAGGGGTGGACAGGAGGGTGGACGAGATCATGCCCACTGTCAGTATAGATCAGTGTTTTTCTGTTTTTGAAGTCTTGGATAACTAGTATATGAGAGAATGTGGCTGAGAACATGATGATGGTATGCAGACCGCAGAACAGACACTGGAAGTACAAAAATGTCCTACTTGATTACCAGACACCTTACTTTGATGCAGGAAAACCTTGAGTTATATTTCCACGAGACCTGACCTCCAACATGTGGGTGCTTACTCCATTTTCAGATGATGGAACTAAATAATTATGATGCCCTATTGGAGCTTCGAGTGTAATATTCTCAAAAAGCAGCTTTCAAAACATTTGGCCATCCCATGCATTTCTGGGTTGCCCTGCTTGATACTGCAGGAATACAAGGAGTTTAGCAACAGCTATGTTTGTGCAGATGCCTAGATTATATATTTTTTTATATCTGTGTGAGCTAGGTTTCTCAAGCTTAGTTTTAATCAAGGCAAAGAAAAGGAATGCCATTCTAAATTTGGATCCTATCATGCGGGTTGCACTTGAAAATCATCTGATGCCTCGATTTAAGCTGATAGCAGACAAATTGCAACAGCAGCCAGGCCACTGATATTTGTTTCTTGAAGGAAAAGGCTTTGTTTTCTGGATTACCAAATATAACGCATATTATGTCCAATTTTACTTTAGTTTCAAGAAGAAAAATGCATTTGCTCTGGAATTCCTAAGCTATATTTAGTTTGTTCTTGTATATTTATAGTTTTAGACCGCATGTGTTATTATAAAGAAGAATATGTAAACTGTAAATAGAAAATGAGTGAAACTGCTTATTCCTACTTATACATTTGTAGATTGATATAGTCTATATATGATATAGTATATTTACAATCTCAAGAGCCGTGAGATTTTAGAGATAAAAGAAAATTGAGGTGGACAGCTTTTACCAAATCACCACTAGGGGTCAATCAATCAATCATTGGGGGCATACGCTGGGGGGCGCGTCGCCTCGCCCACCCTACGACACCACTCCCGGGGGTCACCACGCGCGGGTTCCCATGCAGGCTCCTTTCCCATACCAAGCAGCTCTCGACAAGAAACATCAACTTGCCCCAGCCACGAGCCTTGTGGGCGCACCCTTGGCCTCCTCCACGCTGGATTGTCTCTTACAGATACAACCCGATGGGAAGGATTGGTTTCAGGGTAGCGTGCCACATGCCCATATAGCCGAAGTTGGCGCTGACGGACTATGCAGGTAATAGGCCTCGATTCAGTCTCACGGTGCAATCGCTGATTTGACACGTAATCATCCCAGCGATACCCCATAATTCTGCGAAGACACTTATTACCAAAGGCATTGATTCGTCTCTTCAAGTCACTATTTAGTGTTCATGTCTCACAACCATAGAGTAAGACAGGGATCACAAGCGACTTGAAGATCCGGATCTTTGTCCTTCTGCACAGGTGCCGACAGCGCCAAATACTACCGCTGAGCGAGTCCATAACACCGTGGGCTATGCCAATCCGCCGTAAGACTTCTTGACGTGACCCGCCGTCATTATGGATTGCGCTACCAAGGTATTTAAAACTTTCCAAGATCTCAATGTCCTCACCACACGCATGAACAGACTGTACTGCTTCATCTAGTAAGTCTCCAAACACCTGGACCTTGGTCTTGAGCCAGGAGACCTCAAGTCCCAAAGGCTTTGCCTCCTCGTGCAGCGCCTCGAGAGCCATCACCAGGACCTCCAGCGACTCAGCAAAGATTACTGCATCATCGGCAAAAACAAGATCAGTGATCTTGGTGTTGCCGACGGATGCTCCACAATCACTTTGATCTACAACCTTGTCCAATACCCAGTCCATACAAGCGTTGAAAAGTGATGGGGCAAGGACGCACCCTTGCCTCACTCCTGTATTCACAGGAAAGAAGCTGGATACACCTGCCCCACACTTCCACAGCACTCTCAGTCCCAGAATACAGACCAGTTATCAAACCAATAGTCCTTGCAGGAATCCCTCGAAGTCGCAGACTTCTAGGGGTGAATGACATAATGGAGTAGGGGTGGATGACTTCTAGCATCCACTAGGGATGGATGACATAAAAAAAGTTGAAGAGCACTTTGAAGTTCCTTTTCTGTCTCCTCTTACTGTCTCTATTCTCATTTTCAATCCAAAGCTGGCTGTTGCGCATATGTGCGCAACGACATCACTTGCTCTCGTGCCCACGGTCTTGAATCTTCCGAATGTTCTACCATCTGGCTTCGACTTCAATGTCACTCTCATACTAAATTTATCTGTGCTGTATATCTCTCACCTAACTCCTCGGACTATGTAAAATTCTTCGACTATTTAACATAAAAATGGAGCACATCTCATCTAATTTTCCTTTAGCAGAAATTTCCATTCTTGGGGTTTTCAATGTTCACCACCAGCATTGGCTATCATCTTTCACTGGCCAACCTGGTGGACAAGCCTACAGCTTTTCTATCCTCCAAGACCTAGAGCAGCTGGTGCAGCACCCTACCCGTATTCCTGACCGCCTTTGGAGACACGCCCAACATTCTTGATCTTTTCCTAACTACTAACTCTTCTGCTTACTCTGTGAAACTATTCTCTCCGTTGGGTTCCTCCGATCACAATCTTATTTCTGTAACCTGTCCTATCGCTCCGGTGCCGCCTCGGGACCCACTTAAGCGGAGGTGCTTCTGGCATTTCAACTCAGCTAAGTGGGAAGACCTAAGGCAGTACTACCCTGATTTTCCATGGAATGATTACTGCTTCCATGTCAGAGACCCATCTCTTTGTGCAGAGCGCATAACTGAGGTCATAGTCTCTGGCATGGAGGCGTACATTCCACACATTTTTTCAAATCCTAAAGCCCGTCAACCTTGGTTTAACTCTGCTTGTTCTCATGCTGTCCGAGATAGAGAGGCGGCTCACAGACGGTACCGTAACCATCCATCTCCTGAAACTCTTGTTCTTTATATTTCTGCCCGTAATCATGCCAAATCTTTACTTCAACTTATCAAAAACTCTTTCATACATAGAAAATGTCAAAATCTTTCTGAATCAAATTCTTCTCGTGACTTCTGGCATCTAGCTAGCTAATAACATCTCTAACAATTTTTCTTCTTCATCTTTCCCTCCTATGCTTCACCCAGATGGCTCCACAGCTGTCTCATCTATTTCTAAAGCTGACCTTTTCGCTCAAACTTTGCTGAAAATTCCACTCTTGTTGATGAAGGGCTTGTTCCTCCTTCTACTCCACCCTCTGACTATATTATGCCTGTTATTAAGATCCTTCGTAATGATGTTTTCTTTGCCCTTTCTGGGCTAGATCCTCGGAAGGCTTACGGTCCTGACGGAGTCCCTCCTATTGTTTTCAAAAACTGTGCTTCTGTGCTTGCACCCTGCCTGGTCAAACTTTTCCATCTTTGTCTATCTACTTCCACCTTTCCTTCTTGCTGGAAGTTTGCTCACATCCAACCTGTTCCTAAGAAGGGTGACCGTTCTAATCTTTCAAACTACCGTCCTATAGCTGTGACTTCCTGCCTTTCTAAAGTTTTTGAATCTATACTTAATAAGAAGATTCTTAAGCATCTATCTGCTCACAATCTTCTGTACGTCGTCAGTACGGTTTCCGTAAAGGGCGATCTACTGGCGATCTTCTAGCTTTCCTAACTGACCTAACTGGTCATCCTCCTTTAGGGGTTTCGGTGAAACTTTTGCTGTTGTCCTTGACATATCAAAAGCTTTTGATCTCTTGCTCATCTCTTGCTAAAACAGCTTCTAAGAAGTTAGGTGTCCTGTGGCATCTGCGTCCTTTTATTCTCCCTCCCAGTTGCTTGCTCTCTACAGGGGCCTTATCCGCCCATGTATGGAGTATGTCTCACATGTTTGGGGAGGATCCACTCATACAGCTCTCCTAAACAGGGTTGAGTCGAAAGCTTTTCGTTTCATCAACTCTTCTCCTCTGACTGACTGTCTTTAATCTTTAAATCACCGCCGCAATGTTGCTTCTCTTGCTCTCTTCTACCGTTATTTTCATGCTCACTGCTCTTCTGAACTTGCTAACTGCATGCCTCCCCCCCTCCCGCAGCCTCGCTGCACAAGACTTTCTACTAATTCTCATCCCTATTCTGTCCATCTTCCTAATGCAAGAGTTAATCAGGATCTTTACTCTTTCATCCCTTTCACTGGTAAACTCTGGA
>JACEEZ010007436.1:30957-68457 GCA_016584305.1 Chionoecetes opilio | reverse complement strand
TCTGACCGAGGCCACCGTGAGATCTCTCTCACGGTGGGCTAGGTCTGACCGAGGCCACCGTGAGATCTCTCTCACGGTGGCCTCGGTCTGACGCCCTGACCAGGGGTTCCAACCTGACCTGGTGCTGTTATAAAATTTGTCTTAATTAATTCGAAAAAAATATTACTTATAACACTGATAATAATAATACAATGATAAAAATACAAGAATAAATAGTAATGATGATAACAATGTTAATGATAGTAATGATATTAATGATAATTATAATATTAGCAACCACTACAATTCTTACCGCCACATACGTAATTCCCACATGTACGTGGGAAAGACTGATATCCATGACTCTTACTCGTACACGCCACACCACAAGCACACACGTCAGTCAGCTACGAACACTGGAAGGGAACTGAATGATTATTATTCAGGTCGAAGTGTTCAATGTCAGCTAAGCGAGTAAATGGAAGAAAAATATAAGTTAAGAATGAACAAAGCAAAAAAATCTAGGTCGAATACATACATGATGACTATGAATAGATAGATCATGAAATGTAAGAATGATGCAATAATTGCTGCAAATTATGTTTTGCTATTGTTGTTATCATTACTTATCTGTTGATTTTGATTATTTTGGTCTCTCTCTCTCTCTCTCTCTCTCTCTCTCTCTCTCTCTCTCTCTCTCTCTCTCTCTCTCTCTCTCTCTCTCTCTCTCTCTCTCTCTCTCTCTCTCTCTCTCTCTCTCTCTCATTCATTATTACTTCTTCTTTCTCTACTTTTTCTTCTTCATTTTGTTCTTTTTCTTGTCAATAGTCAGTTGAGCGAGTGAATGGAAGTAAAATATTGGTTAAGAATAAACAAAGCAAAAAAACCAAAGTCAAATACATGTAGACTAAAAATGGATAGATCATGGAATGTAAGAATGATGCAATAACATTGTTACAAATCATGTTTTGTTATTGTTGTTGTCATTACTAAACACATCTCCACGACTCATGTCGGCGACCAGTCACGACCTGCTGAGTCATCCAGTCGGTGCCGACTGCAGCCGATTTTGGGGGGGCTGAAGCTCCAAAATCGGCGTGGTTGGCTCAGGTTGCCGTAGTTAAACGACTAATCGGCGACTTGTTTGCGACTGTCGTCAACAGTCGCGGACAGTCGCGGACTAATTCGAATTTAACCGCCAAAATTGGGTTGCCGTCATGCGACGACATTCGCCGACAGCCGCAGCACGACGCTAACCGCGGTTGCCGTCATGCGGCGACTGTTCCCAGCCGTGCTGCAACTGACACCGGATATGGCAAGCCCTTCCATCGACCGTAGTCGGCGCGATTGGCCGACGGTTTGCCGTTGTTAGGCGACTAATCGGCGACTAGTCCGCGATTGTCGACGATAGTCACAAACTATAGGGGTATTTGAAATTTTAAAGGTCAACTTTGAGTTGGCGACGACATTTGCCGACAGTTGCAGCACGACACAAACCCACGGTTGCCGTCATGCTGCAACTGTTCCCAGCCGTGCTGCGACTGACGCCGAGTGGTTGAAGATGTGGGCAGCGCTCTGGCCCATCCCCCACACCACTTTTCAACCTTCGCTTGTGTAGTGAACCACGCCACCGATGTCGGTCACTCTGTTGTCCACACACTTGCCCACCTTGACTAGGCCACAAATACTTATGTGCCTCAAAATATTATTAATTGAACACAATAACTACGACATGGTGATAACAATCGCCAAGGCACTAAAGATACTGCAAAAGCGGTATAGCGCTAAAGCTACTGCACTAAAGATACTGTTCTATTTATAGTGATTAATAAGTGCTTGTGGGCCCTTCGGACACATGTATTGCTGTTTGTAGTAGTAGTATATATTAGACAACATGTGATTGCAATCGTGATGTTGCTGTCGTTGGTCACTGGTCAAAGTATCTCGGGGTAGACCATGTTGCGTGTGATTCCAACCCTTTGTGTTCCGTGTGATTCCAACACACACACTCACACACGCACACAAACGTCCATGAGTCTACTGAGTTTGTGGAATGCGGCAAGACGTTACCGCAGAGTTTTTCCTGTAATCTAATACTCCTAAAGTGTTTTTAGCCCAAACCCCCCCTTCAAAATGATTCAATCGACATGGGACCAAGCCTCTTACCACCTACGATTTATTTGCGATTTTTTTAGCCTACTCTCATCAAAATTGAATTTACAGTTTCGGCTACCCAAAACGGACAGACAGACACACACACACACACAGACATACAGCTACTCCTATAGTATATTAGATGATGACGATAATAATAATAACAATAATAATAATATTAATAATATCAATAAATATCTCAAAAATTTCCGCTTTTTTTCTCTCTCTCTCTCTCTCTCTCTCTCTCTCTCTCTCTCTCTATATATATATATATATATATATATATATATATATATATATATAGAGAGAGAGAGAGAGAGAGAGAGAGAGAGAGAGAGAGAGAGAGAGAGAGAGAGAGAGAGAGAGAGAGAGAGAGAGAGAGAGAGAGAGAGAGAGATATCCCCGTCTTTCCCACACTAAAATAACGGAAATTTCATGACGGTTAGTCGCAGCACCGCCCCGACTGGTCGCAGTACGGCCCCGACTGGTCGGCGCCAGGCTCGGACCATTTGGTGACGAGTCCCAGCACGGAGCCGACTTTTTCCGTAAAAAATTTGAGTCGGAGACCCGCCCCGAGTGTAAAGAGCATGCACCACACAGTCGGAACTCCCTCGCGCCCCTTCACGACTCCCACGACCCGACGGCGACTGTCGGGGCCTGACACTAACCTACATGACGACCGGCGCCGACCACAGCATGACTCAGCAAGTCGTGACTGGTCGCCGTCGAGACTCGTGAAGAAGTGAACGGGCCTTTATATGTTGATTATAATTATTTTGGTCTCTCTCCTCTCTCTCTCTCTCTCTCTCTCTCTCTCTCTCTCTCTCTCTCTCTCTCTCTCTCTCTCTCTCTCTAGCTCTCTATCAACATACATCAATAGAAACCTATAAAATTCATATATATTCATCCACTCCTCCTATGAATGTGTTGTGATGTAGTAGTACACGTGCTCACTTCAGGGGGACAGATCTCTACTTATGAACACAACCCTAAACTGTGACTCACTCTTTCTTTATGAAATTCTTTCCTGACCTTTCTTGACTCATAATCACTGACACTCATACCTTTTTTTTTGTCATTAATCTTCTTTCTAAAGTAGTCAGTGAGTACTCAAACTACTCATAAGCAATTCCATGCCTTTCCTGTGTCTTTGTTGTGTAATTATTTGGTCGTTTTTTATATATTACTATAACACGTCTTTCAGAAGTGTCTGCCAACGCCTGCGTCTACCTTCTCCAGCCTCCTACAGTACCACGTCTCGGTAGCGCTATACTCGCAGGGACCGTCGCCCTCTGCTTCTGTGGAGTCCTCCCATCACGTCGTTAATTTTACCACATTATGACAATGATTTAGAAGAGGTTAAAGGCTCTTTGTCAAACTTCATCCCTTCCCCTTTGATGTTATGAACCAAACAAAGCAAACAAACACTTCTTCCTTCCTATCCTCCCTGGACATTCTAGTAAACGTGTCCAAAACAAGAGCCACAAGTTCTTTTCTTTTTGGTTTCCGGATATGCAATCGTTTTTCGTCCTGTCTTGGCCGAGTTAAGTGCTGCTAGTTGGCCAGTCTGAACCAGCCTTTATGATCCATTTTATTTTCTTCTTATTTCCGATGTCAGGAAAAGTGCATCTAGGTGTAAGCATCCTCCTGTTTTCTCAAATGTATTCCTTCATCTTCGTGATTAATGTTGATTTATCTTCAGTGTCATTAATATTGACTTATTGTATATCTTAAAGTGATGCCTTTCGCCCCTACCTTGACTCCTGGCTACAGGTGGGCAAGGAGGCGACGCAGTGACAAAGATGGAAACAATGCAGAACTATACACGGAGAAGAGAGGCGTAAATACTGTGTTGTGCTGAATTGTACCTATGACTGTAAACCTGAGCGTCAATCACAAGTATCAGGATAATAACCCTCCACGGCCTGACAGATCAATGAATGACACAACTTAGTCACAGCTCGGGACAACAGTCAATTATTCCAAATGAAGATAATTTTGAGCATTTGGGGGATAATAAAGGCAGAATTTCAAGTCAATATTGACATTCTTTAAAGTTTTCCTTATGTTTCAAAATATGTTAGTAAAAATAATATTATTATATAACTTTAAGAAAATATTATTTTACTGTGACAACACAAGGAAGTTCCGTTCAAATCCTAAACTCAGTAATGCCTGAGTAGTAAACGTTTATAGATTACTATTTTTTTCTAATTGACACACGTCCGACCAACACATCTTTGAGGAATCAGTTTTGTGCACCATGTCATGGAAGCTCATCAAGGAACCTCTGCTCGGTACATTTAAAAAAAAAAAAAAAAAAAGCATTCTAATGGTTAATTGTGATTATTATTTCCTCTTGCTATCGTTTTAAATTATTTAAAAACGTACCATGCTTCGAAAATATGTGTGTGTGTGTGTGTTGTGTGTGTGTGTGTGTGTGTGGGTGGGTGTGTATTCACCACGGCCTTGGTCTCTTGTCCACGAGAGGTGGATCGCAAGTTTTACCCTCCCGAAAAGAGCTTGGAGCTCGTAATGACCGATCTTCGGGTAATGCTGAGACCTCGCACACCACACACAGTCCATCCCCTTGCTCAAGGGGGACAGTAACTTCCCGCATTTGTCAGTGAAAAATCCCCGGGAGCAAGCGGGGTCGAGGATAGAATGCCAGCCCACAAAATGATGTCTGCCTGCCGCTCTTATCTACTTGACCATGCAGGCGATAAAGTGTGTGTGTTAGTCTGTGTGTGTTTGTGTGTGTGTGTGTGTGTGTCATTCACCCATGGTCTTGTCCACGCGATTCGGACTTGCGATCATCAGGTTCAACCTTCCGGAGCGAGCTTGGAGCAGTGGCGTAGCTACGGGGGGGCATGGGGGCACGTGCCCCCCCATAAGAATCCTCTGCCCCCCAAGGTGCCCCCCCACAGGCCGTGGCTGCCGTATTATGGGTTCTATTGCAGTTTAATGCATTACAAGGCACGTAGTTATAGCGATCCTCAACTTGTAGATCTGACAATTTGCAGCATTTCTAACCCCTATAACACCCGTGGAAAGGACAAATAACACAAGGTGGGTCTTGGAGGACGAAACCCTCCCATCGAGGTTAGGTTATGTAATCAATGTCCAGGCTAGGTCAGTTAATTAGCGAGGGGGGGGGGTGACGCAGCTCCCCCAGTTATGCCAGAAGAGTATTGGTCAATAGAGAGTATTGTACTAAACTGCAGTTTTACCGTATTCTGTATAATGCTCTAATAACCACAACTGATCTGATCTTAGAATATACCCTTCTATGTGACATCAGAGTGGCCACAAGAGCTAGGCAAGGCAGAGCTAGTGCCCCCCAAGGTGCCCCCCCATTGATACATACGCCACTGCTAACAAAGTAATCCAGTCCTTTAACAACCCACAAACTAAGTAGCAAAACAAAGAAAAATAAGATGATACCCTACCCACAATCCTCTGCGACGATGTTAATGAGTTCGAAGCATTAACGAACCCATTCAATTTAAGCTTTAAAAGAAATACTACAAAACTATGCCAACACTATTGCTAACTCACATTTACTAACAAGTAAGACTTAGATAACGTTACAGGTCAAGAATTATTGACCAAAGGTTAACAGGTAAAGGCGTGGGAAGGAAATAAGGGAAAGGTTTAGGGATTCGAAGCAGTGTTGAGTTCCTTGAGTCATCCGGTGCGAGCGACAGTCGAGAGCGAGACGGCAAGGAGGCAGGACGCGTGTCACCGTAAGCAGCTGGGAGGAGGAAGGGGATGAATTTTGGCCAAACAACGCTATAATTTGTTGTTTTTCTTCATATTTCTGCAACGCAAGTTAAGTAGAGAGAGAAAGGGAGGGAGTGGAAGAGAGAGTGAGAGGAATGAGTAGCGGATCTATGGGGTGGCCACGGCCAACCCTGAAATGATGAAATCTCATTGGCCACACCAGATCTGAGTCTGAGGTCTAATGAAACTTCATTAATTTATTTTTAATGGCTATGCCATGGCCACCCCACTCTAGATACGTATCCAACCTTGGCCACCCCAGTCAAAATTTCCTCGAGGCGCCACTGTGAGTGGGAGAGGGAGGGAGAAGGCAGAGAGACCTTACGTGTGATTTGAGGTAGTTTATTGTTGTTGGGGGTTTTATGGTGCCGTGCAAGGCTGTGGTGCCACAGCCTCTAGTGCCCCGAAGGTGCAAGATGTAAATGAATCAGCAGGATAACTCCTGTGCAGTTGGCCAGACTTCTGTAGGAAGGTCCTGGTGTGCTTGAGGATTTTGAAGGCCAAGCCGGGATCTGGAGAGCCACCCAAGAGGTCGGCTAGAGTTGGTCTGCGGAGGAGGAGTGGATATAGTGATTGGAGGAGTGCCGTGCGGTGGGAGTGGTGGCGAGGACATTGCAGGAGGAGGTGTTCACCTGTGTCCAGGTATGTGGGGCACCAGGGGCAGTGAGGGTCATCAGTCATGCCCAGTTTGTGTAGGTGAGAGTTGAGGCGGGTGTGGTCAATCCGGAGTCTGGTGACTGCGGTGTCCAGGGCACGGCTGGGGGAGTGGGTCCACCAGTGGTGTCGTGTGTCGTGTCGTATTCGTCCAAGTGAAGTGTACTGTAAGGCGTCAGTCAGCTCTGTGTCCCAGTGTCGGTTGCATGTAGTCTGAAGGTTAGTCAGTGAATCAGTCATGTCTGTGGTCATGTCTATGGGAGAGGGGAGGGAGTGTGCCTCTGCTGCCGCCCTGTCGGCCACAGTGTTGCCCCTGACACCAATGTGGGAGGGCACCCACTGAAGGTGGATGACATGGCCAGAGGAAGATAAGTGAAGCAAGAGGTGGTGGATGTGAAAGCAAAGGGCATGGTGAGTGTGAGGGCGGTGACGTCGGAGAAGTTGGAGGGCTGTGAGGGAGTCGGTGAATATGGTTACTGTACAGGAGGGGGGCACGGTGGTGGCATACTTGATGCCCTCCCTGATGGCAAAAAGTTCTGCCGTCAGGATGGAGGCAGCGGGCGGCAACCTCCAGGCGGTGGCAAGTGACCTGGCCGGGATGTACTCAGTGGCGTCACCAGGAAAATTTTTTGTGGGGGGCTTTAGCCCCGGGGTGGTGATGGCCTATCCAGCTGGGGGGGTCGGGGGGTAATTTTGAAAATTAATCAGTTCCAGGGTAATTTTGAGGCCCAAAAAAGAGAAGAAAGTGGAATTAAACTTTAATTACATCTATTTCTATCTATAATAATATAAGCGAAAGTGTGTCTGTCTGTCTGTGTGTGTGTGTGGTATAGGTTCCCGCCCCCCGTGGCGCAAACACCTCATATGGCACATTTTGGAATCAGGTGACCAGGGAAGGTCATAAGCCCACTTATGAGATGATCCGATCACTTTTTTTTTTTTTTTTTGTAGCAGCCTATTAGCGAGAATTTTGAAAACAAAAGTGGGTTGCGAGAATTGAGGAAACCTTGATGTAGGGTGATGGGTAATGGGTGTGTGAATGGGTGGGGTGATGGGTAATGGGTGTGGGGTGATGGGTGAGTGAATGGGTGGGGGGTGATGGGTGATGGGTGAGGGAATAGGTGGGGGGTGATGGGGAATGGGTGTGTGGTGATGGGTAATGGGTGAGTGAATGGGTGGGGGGTGATGGGTAATGGGTGAGTGAATGGGGGGGGGGTGATGGGTAATGGGTGAGTGAATGGGTGGGGGGTGATGGGTAATGGGTGAGTGAATGGGTGGGGGGAATACATACATTTCTACATCCATGATTTCAGGAAAGTTAGAAGGGGCTATCTGGAGAGTCCATGTTTGGTGGGCCGAAGGCCCACCAATAGCCCTCCGCAGGAGCTAGCCAAAAAGTCCGCCCGGAGGGCGGCTTTGCGGCTAGTGACACATAAATTAATAGAGTTATACCATGCATCATACCATATTAACTAAATTTGATAATTTGAAGAAAAATTTTATTCTGTTTATACAAAATAATAAAATTGCCATTTTTCTCTCTCCACTAACAAACACAAAGGAATTACACAATGTATGTTTCTGGTTTGTTTCTCAGTAAGGTTTTATCTTGATAATGAAAAAAATATATAAATATAAACTTACAATATATTCAAGGTATTTCCCTTATTGCACAAAAACAGGTCCATGGGATACTGTAGTTAAAACAGAATAAAGTACATGATCATGATAAAGTAACTAAAAGCCGATTTAACCTGCCTCCCACTGCCTTACCCTGCATACCACTGTGTTAACCTGCCTCCCGTCTTGTGTTACCCTGCCTCCCACTGCCTTACCCTGGCACCCACTGCCTTAACCTGCCTCCCATCCTGTGTTAACCTGCCTCCCGTCCTGTGTTACCCTGCCTCCCACTGCCTTACCCTGGCACCCACTGCCTTAACCTGCCTCCCATCCTGTGTTAACCTGCCTCCCGTCCTGTGTTACCCTGCCACCCACTGCCTTACCCTGGCTCCCACTGCCTTACTCTGCCTCCCATCCTGTGTTAACCTGCCTCCCGTCTTGTGTTACCCTGCCACCCACTGCCTTACCCTGGCTCCCACTGCCTTACCCTGCCTCCCATCCTGTGTTAACCTGCCTCCCGTCCTGTGTTACCTGCCACCCACTGCCTTACCCTGGCTCCCACTGCCTTACCTGCCTCCCATCCTGTGTTAACCTGCCTCCCGTCCTGTGTTACCCTGCCACCCACTGCCTTACCCTGGCTCCCACTGCCTTAACCTGCCTCCCATCCTGTGTTAACCTGCCTCCCGTCCTGTGTTACCCTGCCTCCCACTGCCTTACCCTGGCTCCCACTGCCTTAACCTGCCTACCACTGTGTTAACCTGCCTCCCGTCCTGTGTTACCCTGCCTCCCACTGCCTTACCTGGCTCCCACTGCCTTAACCTGCCTCCCATCCTGTGTTAACCTGCCTCCCGTCCTGTGTTACCCTGCCACCCACTCCCTCAACCTGCCTCCCATCCTGTGTTAACCTGCCTCCCGTCCTGTGTTACCCTGCCACCCACTGCCTTAACCTGCCTCCCATCCTGTGTTAACCTGCCTCCCGTCCTGTGTTACCCTGCCACCCACTGCCTTAACCTGCCTCCCACTGTGTTAACCTGCCTCCCATCCTGTGTTAACCTGCCTCCCGTCCTGTGTTACCCTGCCACCCACTGCCTTAACCTGCCTCCCATCCTGTGTTAACCTGCCTCCCGTCCTGTGTTACCCTGCCACCCACTGCCTTAACCTGCCTCCCACTGTGTTAACCTGCCTCCCATCCTGTGTTAACCTGCCTCCCGTCCTGTGTTACCCTGCCACCCACTGCCTTAACCTGCCTCCCATCCTGTGTTAACCTGCCTCCCGTCCTGTGTTACCCTGCCACCCACTGCCTTAACCTGCCTCCCACTGTGTTAACCTGCCTCCCATCCTGTGTTAACCTGCCTCCAGTCCTGTGTTACCCTGCCACCCACTGCCTTACCCTGGCTCCCACTGCCTTTACCTGCCTACCACTGTGTTAACATGCCTCCCGTCCTGTGTTACCCTGCCTCCCACTGCCTTACCCTGGCTCCCACTGCCTTACCCTGGCTCCCACTGCCTTACCTTGCCACCCACTGCCTTACCCTGGCTCCCACTGCCTTTACCTGCCTACCACTGTGTTAACATGCCTCCCGTCCTGTGTTACCCTGGCTCCCACTGCCTTACCCTGGCTCCCACTGCCTTACCCTGGCTCCCACTGCCTTAACCTGCCTACCACTGTGTTAACCTGCCAAGGTGAATTTCAAGGTTTGTTAGCAAACATATTTCAACATTTAAATGAAACATCAAACCAATTTTTCTATAAAAGTGTGAAAAATAAGGTTTTGCTCTGGCATGGAAAATTGGATAAATATTCCTTTTTATTGTTTTTGGGTAGCAGGCTACTAGCAGCAATTTTGGGGGAGCTGAGTCCTTGACTTGGGGGGGCTAAGTCCCCCTTAGCCCCCCCACGGTGACGCCACTGGATGTACTTGGCCGCACCTACAGACGGAGGGGCTGGCAGATGGGAGCCGTCGGTGTAAATGTGGAGGGAGTTACTGTAGCGGGTGTGTAGGAGGGAGTAAAAAAGGTTGAGGTAGTTTAATCCTCCCTGCAAAGTAATGGCTGTTACCTCGTTATCTTTCTACCTTATATAACGTCAGATCAGCTATACCAGTGGCGTAGCTACGGGGGGGGAACATGCCCCCCCCCCTGAAAATGTGGAGCCCCCCCAGGTGCCCCCCCACTGGCCATGGCTGCCGTAATCTGCCTGGACCTGTGACAGGCGGTATGCCCCTATGCCCTTCTATGTGGCATCAGAATGCCCCTGAGCTTCGCTTGCCATAGTGCCCCCCTCCCCCCCCAGACACCCCCCCATTGATAGATACCTAGCTACGCCACTGGCTTGGAATTCATTATTACCGATCTTTGGGTAATGCTGGGACTAAACACACCACACACACCCATCCCCTTACTCAAGGAGGACAGTATCCGTCCGAATTTGTCGGTGAATATTCCCCGGGAGCAGTGAGGATTCGAACCGGCTAACCACAGAATGGCAGGCCAGTGCTCTATCCATTTGACCATCGGGATGGTGTGTGTGTGTGTGTGTGTGAGTATGTTTGTGTCTGTGTGCGCGTGTCTTTGTGTGTGTGTGCCCGACCTCTCATGCGCTAATATGGCCGCATTAGACGCAGGGTGAACTTTGCATTCCTTTTTCAGGGAAAAAACTGCGTCTTATGCGCCGGCAAATACGGTATATCATTCGTGATACAATTTACGTTTTTGCGGTGGAGTCAGGGCTGGATTTAGGAGTGGGCAAAGTGGGCAGCTGCCCAGGGGCCTCCACAATCAGGGGGCCTCCACAAAATGGGGCAAACTGCCAAACTGGGGCCTGGGGCCACCACTATACAGTGATGCAACATTTTTGGAAGCTAAATCAGCAATCCCAAAAGATGCAAAAAATGTCAGTCGCAAATGCACACCAGGTATGTTTGAGCGAAGGAATCGAAATGGGGAAGTTATACAGCGTTATTGGCTATGTCTATCTCCAGAAAATGGGAGAGTCCACTGCTTATATTGCAAGCTAATGGGTGTTTCGAGATCTCAGTTCACATCTGATGGGTTCTGTGACTGGAAACACGCCAATAGGCTTGCTGTCCATGAACAATCAAAGGACCACATTCAAACAGTTTTGTCAGCAACAAGTCGTGCAATGAGAGCTGGAGGTGTAGACTCAAAGGTAACAACACAAGTGGATCAAATTGAGCAGTATTGGTGTAGTCTTTTGAAACAACTGATTAGTGTGCTGAAATGTTTTTGTAAAAGAGGCCTAGCTCTTCGAGGAGATGATGAAATAATTGGATCTCCTCATAATGGAAATTATTTAGGTTTGTTAGAGCTTTTGGCCAAGTATGGTGATTTCCTCAGGCAACACATATATAATCATGCCAGTCGAGGCAGTGGCCATACAAACTATTTATCTTCAACCATCTGTGAAGAAATCACCAGACTAATAGGCAATGAAGTACTCAAGGAAATAATTGCACGTATAAAGCTGTCAAAATATTACTCAATTTCTTTGGATTCAACACCTGATGAAGGTCATGTTGATCAACTGACACTGATCTTCAGATACATGGAGCATGATACACCTGTAGAGAGATTTGTGAAGTTCTTACCAAACCAAAGACACAAGGCTCAAAAAATGTTTGAAAGTTTGATGAGATTTCTAACAGACTAAATTGACATTCAAAGTGTCGTGATGCAACATCTATGAGTGGGAGATACAATGGTCTGCAAGCCAAAGTTGCAGCTAAAAATCATCATGCAGTTTGGATACCTTGTGCAGGTCACTCATTAAACCTGGTTGGAAAAGCTGCAGCTGAATGTTGTCAAGCAGCTATCTCATTTTTTTTTTTTCTAGAGGCCATTTATGTGTTCTTCACAGCTTCTACACGTCGTTATGCAATTCTTAGCGATTTACTAAAAAATGTAGAATCTGGCCCAGTGTCTGTACCAAAGAGGATTTCTACAACAAGATGGTCCTGTCGAGCAGTTGCAGTGAAAGCCAGTCCAAGGATATGTACCAATCCCTAAAGCACTTGCTAAAATAGCTAGAGATGAGAATGAGATGAGCAAAACTCGTTATGAAGCCAGTGGTCTCCTTGAAAGGATGGGCAAGCTAGAGACAGCCATTTATGCTGTTTTTAGGCATGACATTCTTGGTAGAGTTGATGCCACAAGCCACGCATTGCAAGATCCTAAACTTGAGTTGAACACAGCAGTCACAATGATGAAGTCCTTAGAATGTTTTGTACGTGAAAAACGATATCGCTAACATGTTTATGAGAAGGGGAAGGAATTGTCAGGAACCGAGGAATATTTACAGACACGTAAGCGCCAACGTAATGTACGACTCAATCTATTGGATTATGGACGATCTGAAGAGGCATCACTCTCACAGTCAGAAGCATTTCGCATACAGAATTTCCAGCAATTGATCAGTTCCTGAGTTCACTGGATCAACGGTTGAAGGCCTATGAAGAAATCTGTTCACTTTTTGGATTCTTGGATAAACTGGAATCATTGAATTGTGATGAAATTGAAGCAGCTGCTGCGAAATTGGTTGCAGAGTACAAGAATGATCTGGATCAAACACTTGGAGTTGAACTAGTGCAGTTTGCAGCCTTCTTTACTCAATTTCTCAAAGACGAAGATGTAGAGAAAGGGAGGGCACATTTCCTTTACAAGCTGTTCATGTACAAGAATGTTGTTGATACATTTCCAAATGTTGAAATAATCCTGTGGATGTACTTGGTGCTCATGGTTACAAATTGTTCTGGCGAACTTTCTTTCAGTAAAATGAAATCTATCAAAAACAGACTTCGTGCTACAATGTGTCATGACAGGCTTAGCCACCTAGCCTTGATGAGCATCGAATATGACATCCTCAGAGAAACTGACTTCCATGAGTTGATAAAAAAACTGCAAGGGTTAGATCTCGTAAAGTGACACTTCCAGTTCTGTAATTAAAGGTACTGGTACTGTATAATTGATTTGTTCATTAGCAGAGACATGGAAAATGTAGATATGCATCATAGATTTTCAGACTAGTGTTGTAAATAGTAGCTATTGCTTACTTTGCTTATAAATATGATAATGATAATCAATCCCTTCTCTATTGTATACATTGCTAAAGCTTATATACTTTCTCAATTTAGCTTTGCTTATTGCTTCAAAATGCTCTTAAAAAGGCTAAAATTTCAAAAAAAAATCCGAAGCCCCCAGCTGCTCAGTCTCGCTTCACTAGGCACCCTATACTTTGTAAAATTTTGTAATGCAGGAGGGCCTCCACACAGAGGCTGCCCAGGGCCTCCACACAGAGGCTGCCCAGGGCCTCCACACAGAGGCTGCCCAGGGCCTCCACACGTCTAAATCCGGCCCTGGGTGGAGTTGGCGTGGCTGGTTTTAAACTGTGGCGGATTTCAGCTATTTTATGAAGCTAAAATTATGTAAGAAGGTTGTGTGTGTGTGTGTGTGTGTGTGTGTGTGTGTTGTGTGAGTGTGTAAAAAAAAAAAAGAAATAGTGTTATAATGTGTGTGTGTGTGTAAGATAAGAAAGAAAGATATATCTATAGTGTGTGTGTGTGTCTACTTCTAGTGTGTAAGTACATCAGACATGGGCATGATTATGATTATTAATCAAAAAGATCATAATCAAAGGCTGTGATTACATAATCATAATCAAATCATAATCAAAAGTTAAGCAACAGGTATAATCAAAATCAAATCATAATCAAATATGAAGCTGCAGCTTTAATCATAATCAAATCATAATCATATTTTTCTTCATAATAATCAATGATTAAAATGTGATTATTGTGATTATTTCATTGTATTTTCCATGTAGCAATTCTATTTCTCCTAAATAAATTAGCCAATTTCATATATATGTTCCAGGTCCAAGCATGTTTGCAAAGCATGACACTAACTAAAGACGTTTTCTGCGGGGGAGCAAGAGAAATGTCGCTTGCAACCTTGACTTCTATTTCCAAAACACCTCAGACCTTCCACATGATGGAACTGATCAATCTGATGCCCTATTGGAGCTTCCAGTGGATTATTCTTAAAAAGCAGCTTTCAAAACATTTGGCCATTCTATGCATTGCATTGCTGGGTTGTCCTGCTTGATGGTCAGGACTTTAAGGAGTAAGCTAGCTGAGAAGACAACACACATGTCTGTGCAGATGCCAACATCATGTCTGTGTCAGCAAATTTTCTCAAACTTAGAAATCAAGGCATAGAAAAGAAATGCCATTCTGAATTTGGATATGTGGGTTGCACTTGAAAATTGACTGATACCTCAATTTAAGCTGATAGCAGACAAATTGCAACAGCAGCCAAGCCCCTGTTTTTTGTTTCTTGAAGGAAAAGGCTGTTTTCTGGATTACCAAATATAACTCATATTAGGTGCAATTTTACTTTAGTTTCATGAAGAAAAATGCATTTGCTGTGTTATTATACAGAAGAATATGTAAAATGTAAATTTAAAATGAGTGAAGCTGCCCTTTCCTACCTATATATTTTGTAGAATGATATACGTACATAGTTAGATTTAAAATGTCAGAGCCGTGAGATTTGAAAGAGAAAATAGTTGTGGTGGACGACAGCTCTTACCAAATCACTACTAGGGTGCACCACATCAAAAAAGGTTGAAGAGCACTGGTTTATACCATTTAGAATTACAGAATTATGTGAAAAATATACAATTTCTCAATAAAATAAACAAAATATGACTTTATGAATAAGAAAAATACAGAACTCTTATCTTACCATGGCAAAAAATAGAAGAAAAAAATCATTACTAACTTCACTGCTTTAATTCCCAAAATAAATCAAACCCCCACACAAAAAAAGCTTATTTCACCATTTTAACATCCGAGAAAATTTTAAAAAAATAAAAAATTGAGAAAATCACACAAAAAAACTTAAGGCATTTCAATCATTACATTAACATGGGAATTACAGAAGAAATAAAAGATATATATAATGGTAGAATATTAGGGGACAGTTTAAGCTGAATAAACACTACTACTACTACTACTACTACTACTACTACTACTACTACTACTACTGCAACTACTACTACTACTATCACTACTCTGGACTATCTTGATGTTCTTGTTTTCCTTGTTCTTTGTTGCGCTGGTGGTAGTGTCTAGCAAATGTCTCGCCAACCAGTAGAGGGAAGAAGAACGATGCTTCCCCATAAATCTGTAACGAATGAATGGGGTGGTCAAGGGTGGTAGTGGTGGTGGTAGTAGTAGTAGTAGTAGTAGTAGTAGTAGTAGTAGTAGTAGTAGTAGTAGTAGTAGTAGAAGTAGTAGTAGAAGTAGAAGTAGAAGTAGAAGTAGTAGTAGGTACCGTCAACAACACTATAGTTGCCAGGCGCCATATATTAGGAGTGTTAGCATCACTACAGACTTTTATGTACCACTGAAGAGTTATGCACAGTAGTTTATATTATGTACCCGTCTTCAGTAGCACATACAAGTCTGTAGTGATGCTAACATTCCTAATAATCACCTGTATAATTTGCCTGGCGACATTAGTGCAGTGGCGATGATAGTGTTATTGACAGTAGTAGAAGTAATGTTTAGATGGGTAAAGGTAAAGATGGGGCATACGCTATGTGACGCGTGGCCTCGGTGCTCATCTCCGTGGCATTAGCCCTTGAGCCTGTGGTACCCCGGGACACAGGGCTAGTGTGACATCCGGGTTACCACAGTTACCTTCCCTAGGTTTACATTAGATAGGTAAATAGACAAAAATTATTATTATTATTATTATTATTATTATTATTATTATTATACCTTGACTGGCGTGGCATCCAACTTAATCTTGCCCCAGGACACGGCCTCGTCCGGCCTGGCGCCGCTATCACTGCCGTCCCACTCGCTGGCCGTGTTCAGGAAGACCGAGAAGTTGGCCCCGTTGCGCTGAGAGGGAGAGAGGGAGGGTGAGTGGGAGAGGGTAGGGAGATGGGTGTTGCGCTGAGAGGAAGAGAGAGAGAGATGGGTGTTGCGCTGAGAGGAAGAGAGAGAGAGATGGGTGTTGTGCTGAGAGGAAGAGAGAGAGAGATGGGTGTTGCGCTGAGAGGAGAGAGAGAGAGATGGGTGTTGCGCTGAGAGGAAGAAGAGAGATGGGTGTTGTGCTGAGAGGAGAGAGAGGAGATGGGTGTTGCGCTGAGAGGGCAGAGAAGGCGTGGCCTGGCGCCGACGAGCGTAGGGGCGGTGTTTGCAGGAAGACGAGAGAAGTTGGGTTGCGCTGAGAGGAAGAGAGGGATGGGTGTGTGCGCTGAGAGGAGGAGAGGAGATGGGTGTTGGCTGAGAGGAAGAGAGAGAGAGATGGGTGTTGCGCTGAGAGGAAGAGAGAGAGAGATGGGTGTTGTGCTGAGAGGAAGAGAGAGAGAGATGGGTGTTGCGCTGAGAGGAAGAGAGAGGGAGATGGGTGTTGCGCTGAGAGGAAGAGAGAGAGAGATGGGTGTTGTGCTGAGAGGAAGAGAGAGAGAGATGGGTGTTGTGCTGAGAGAGAGAGAGAGAGAGAGAGACACAAAAATATACAAAAACTATAATAATAAACCAGTAAAATATATATAAAAAATATACGTATAGCAAAAAAATATATAAAAAATTCGAATCTTACAATAATAACAGTAAGTCATCCCCCCAAAAATGTCTCCTACTAAAAACTGGACATTAGCTACACACCTCCCCTGTACTTACCATAAGATTAGAATTACAGATGTGATGTTTAACCAAGCCTCCTCCTACAATTACCATTCCGGTATTGATAGATTTCTTGGTCAGATGGTTGAGACGCTGCAAATCTGATGATAGAAGGAGGAAGAATTAGCCGTTGAGCCTGTGGCACTCCGGGACACAGGGCTAGTGTGACATCCGGGCCACCACAGTTACCTTCCCCAGGTACCCATTTATCCACCATCCCAGAAAGGAAGGATGAACAGACTGGGTGGGCTGGCCGCCGACTGCCCTGGCCCGGATTCGAACCAGGGCCCGCCGATTCGTAGCTAGGCACGCTAACCACTACACCACGGAGGTGACAATAGGTCTAGCAACACAGCAAACCAGCGCATTTTTTACTTTTTTTTTTTACACTAACACCCCCCCCCCCCCCACACACACGCACACACACACACACTAATACCAAGAAGGCTGGAACTAAGAGATTATTTATTAAATAAAGATCCCGACGCGGTGTGTCTAACAGACACTTAATTAGTAGAAGATGACCAAGTCATCTTGGGGGAGGCGGTAGCGGAGTGGTTAGCGTCTCCGACTGGCGTTCTCGGTGACCCGAGTTCGATCCCCGACGAAAACCAAAACCATTCTGCACCGTCGAGTGGCCTAAGAACACCCACATGCCCTGCCCATCAACTCTACCTTGGATTGCAAGTGCATCGGAGGACACAGGGGGGCGCCATGAGCTTCTAATCACAGGCGTCACTATAAAATCGCCTGCGCCACCACGGGCGAGGGCAAGCCATCACAGCCCTCAAGTGAACCTCCAGAGCCTACCATCCAAGCCCTGGGTCACCACTGCCTACAGGCGCTATGAGCACATATGTAAAATAAGAAAGAAAAAAAGATAAAAAAAGTGATGATAAGCAATAAATACAACATGTGGAGAAGGGACAGAAGTGGTAGAAGAGGTGGTGGAGCTATGATACTGACAGAATTAGGGGTGAAAGTAAGAAAAGTGGAGTATGGAGAAGGAAGAGCTGAAATAGTGAGTGTACAAATAGAAGTCAGAAATAGAGAAACGCAGACAATAGTGGCAACCTATGTGTTAATATAGCGAGTGTGTTAGCACAGTCACTTGTTTGTATTGTTTGTACACGCCCGCCACGGCGTGAACCAATGGCAGACCACCATATCAGCTGGCTCATGACGTCATCACTGGTGATCACGTGACAAGACAGACAACGTGGAGTGAAGAGACAATTGGTCCCCAGAGCGCAGTGAGTGCAGTTGTGTCTAGGAATATTAACATTGGTAGCAGAGCGTAGTTCACAACTGCAATAATGGCGTGTTCACTGAAGTGGCCTCCGAAATTGGAGCGTGATGAAGAATACGAAATGTGGAAGGAGGATGTAGGTGTGTGGTGCAGACTTCCCACAATAGAGAAACGGAAGCGGGCGCTGGCGATACATCTGTCACTTGCCGGGCGGGCCAGAAGTGCATCGTCGGAAATTGATAAGACCAAGTTGGAGGCAGAGTATGGCGTGGAAGTGTTAATGAAGAGACTGGATGATGTGTTTTTGGTCGATGAAGGAAGAAGGAAATTTGCAGCATTTGAGGCTTTATATAGCCTACGGAGAAAAGAGAGAGCAGAAATTAAGTACTTTGTGTCAGAGTTTGAACATACGTACCATGGGGTTACAAAGCAGGGATTGAAACTTGACGATTCGGTGTTGGCCTTTATGTTATTGGCTTCATGTTTGTTAGAGGAAAGAGAGAAACAATTAGTCATGTCGGCAACACAGGTTGTAACATACGATAATATGAAGGCGACGCTCAACCGAATATTTTTGAGTGGTGCGAAGGGACCGAGCGCCCACATACAGATAAAATCAGAACCTTTATTTGTGGGAAATGAGGACAACGTTGGTGAAAGTGAGGAAGCCCTGTATGTGGGCGGAACCATTCGAGGTAGACGTGGTTGGCGGGGACCGCAAGGTTATGCCCGTGGGCGTGGTAATAGTGGACGTCAAAGACAGGATAGGAGGAAGAAAAACCCTATGGGGGCACATGGTACAATATCCAAATGTGCTATTTGTGAATCGATATATCACTGGGCACGTGATTGCCCTGACGCCTACGAAAACAAAGGAGGCCATGGTGGGTACGTTGAGGAACCAGTGAACTTATTCGTGGGCTATGTGAATGATAAAGATAGCGAGGACAATTTATTGAAACTAGTGAGTGAATCGAAGGGGTGTGCCGTCCTCGATACAGGTTGTACAAACACTGTGTGTGGTTCACGTTGGCTCGAAGCGTATGTAAATGGGTTGACTGAATATGAGCGTGGACTTGTGAAAGAGGAATGCTCTAATTCCAGCTTAACATTTGGCAATGGTATTTCTGTGACTTCCTTCAAGAAAGTTACGTTTCCCTGTTGTATAGGGAATATGCGTGCCAATGTGACCTCTGATGTGGTGAACTGTAATTTACCATTGTTGCTGAGTAGATCTTCTATGAAAAGAGCCAAAATGATAATCAACTGTGAGACAAATAAAATCAAAGTGGGCGGAAAAAGGGACTTCGTCAATCTACGTACATCATCGTCAGGACACTATCTGGTGCCGTTATCGGCATGACTGGACGGGGAAGTTAGTATAGCTGAGGCACTCGTGGCACTCTACGAGGACTCTTAAAGGACATCGAGAAGAGGGTCTTGAAACTTCGTCAGTTTGGACACCCTACAGCAGAAAAATTGAAGAAGCTTGTGAGAGATGCCGACATTAGGGACTCGAACCTGGAAAGGAGGATTGATAAAGTGACAAGTGACTGTGACATGTGCAAACGGTATAAGAAACCGAACCCGAGACCAGTGGAGTGTCCCGTTGGCTAGCAGGTTTAACGAGGTAATTGCCATGGACCTTAAGTCGTGGGGCAAGAAGTATTTCTTGGTGATAGTGGACCTGTATACAAGATATTGTACACCTGTGGTTGTTCCAGACAAGAATGCGGGCACTATTATTCGGGGAATATTTCTCGGTTGGGTTGTGCTATTTGGTGCCCCAGGAAAAATCTTATCAGATAATGGCTGTGAATTTAATAATTCAGATATGAGGTCTCTAGGTGAGGCATTCAATGTTAAGATTATAACGACGGCAGCTGAAAGCCCTTGGAGTAATGGTGTTTGTAAGAGGCTCAATGCTGTGTTGGGAGGAATGGTAAGCAAGATTTTGGCAGATTGTCCTGGCTGTGATTTAGATGTTGCTCTGGCTTGGGCTGTGGCTGCCAGGAATGCACTGTCAACATTTTCGGGTTACTCGCCCAACCAGCTGGTATTTGGCCAGAACCCTGGGATTCCTGGAGCCTTTTATGATAACCTACCGGCACTAGACGGCGAGGCCACACCTGCAGGTATAGTGAAAGATAACCTGAATGCACTTCACGCGGCACGGAGAGCATTTACCGTAGCGGAATCTAGTGAAAGGCTGACTAGAGCACTTCGTCATAATGTGAGAGACAGCGACCCCGGAGACCTACACTACGGAGATGATGTTTACTACAAGCGTCTAGACAGTAATAAGTGGCGCGGACCTGGTACCATAATTGGGAAAGACGGAAAACAATTTTTAGTGAAGCACGGTGGAATGTGTGTTAGGGTGCACACATGTCGAATTGCCACGGCACCGACCAGTGTTGATCCTGCTGCAGTGTCAAATGAGGAAGATGTGTCTCAGCCCAATACCAGTGCTCTGCGAGTTCCTAGTGTGCGTGGTGATGTGGAGCTTGGATTCGGGGATTCAGACATGGACTCGGATGATGAC
Organism: Chionoecetes opilio; assembly: GCA_016584305.1. Classification (NCBI taxonomy): domain Eukaryota; kingdom Metazoa; phylum Arthropoda; class Malacostraca; order Decapoda; family Majidae; genus Chionoecetes; species Chionoecetes opilio. Next base: position 47,756 of record JACEEZ010007436.1, on the reverse strand, counting down.
GACCATCCTGGTGAAATTGTTGATGTTGTGGGTGAGGTGGCGCAGGTGGCTGTGGATGGCCACAACGGTGACGTTCGGCAGGATGCGAGTGCCTCGGGTGTGTTGGCAATTCCTGTAGTGAGAGTTAAAGCGGGTCAAAGGATCAAGGGCGTTAAGAAAGCGAGTGGTGAGTGGATATCTGGTAGAATTGTTAGTCGGGCGGGGAAGGCGACTGGTCGATACGCCAACTGCTACAACATTAAGAGTGATAAAGATGGTAACATTAATTGGATGGATCTGGACAGAGATTTTACGTCGTGGGAAACAGTGGACGAGGCGACAGAAATGCTTGTGTTGTTTAATACAGATAAGGTGGTGTGTGCTAAGGAAAAAGAGATTGAGAATTGGAGGACCAAGGAGGTGTATGAAGAGGTGGAGAATGTGGGTCAAAAAGCTATATCTGTACGTTGGGTGGTCACAGAAAAGCTGAAGGAATGGAAGACTATTGTGAAGGCACGTTTGGTAGCCCGGGGCTTTGAGGAGGACACCATAGGGCTGCAGAAGAACTCTCCCATTTGTTCAAAGGAGGCTGTCCGTTTGGCAATGGTACTCGCCTCAGCTAATGGTTGGGTGTGCCACACAATGGATATACAAGCTGCGTACCTCCAAGGGAACAAAATAGAGCGTGAAGTGTACCTGATACCTATCCTGAGTTTGACAATGGCTTATTGTGGCGTCTGAGGAAGACTGTGTATGGTTTGTGCGACGCAGACAATGGTACATGAGGGTGAAGGAACAGCTGATATGTCTCGGTGCCAAGATTTCGTCCCTGGACCCTGCATTGTTTTCATGGAGCCAACATGGTGGAACAGAGGGTATCATATGTGTATATGTGGATGACTTCTTGTGGGCTGGAACTATGAACTTTGAGCAGAACGTCATAAACCAATTGCGTAGGACCTTCCAGGTCGGGTCTTTCGATTCCGAGTGCTTTAAGTATGTGGGGTTCAACGTAGTTACCACAGAGGACGGCGGTATCACAATCGACCAGTTTCAGTATGGAGCATCATTGAATCCGGTTGCCCTTAGCAAGTGTCGGGCGTTGGAGAAGACGAGTGATTTGTCAGAACGAGAGAAAACAGAATATCGTGGGTTGGTCGGGCAACTAAATTGGATGGCTACTCACACTCATCCGGATATAGCGTTCGATGTGTGCGAGCTGAGTGTTTCAATTCCAAAGGCTACGGTGTCTGACATATTGAGACTAAATAAGGTGATTGAGTGTGTGAAAACGGATAATGTTGGGTTGTTTACCCCGAGGATTATACCTTTAGATGAGTGCCACATTGAGTGCTACGCTGACGCATCCTTCGCCAACCTGCAGGGACATGGGTCTCAAGGGGGCTTTATCATTTATCATCTTTCTGTGCGACACTAATAATGTACGGGGCCCTATTTACTGGCAGTCAAGGAAGGTTCGACGGGTGGTCAATTCAACTCTTGCTGCTGAGACCCTGGCACTTCTGGATGGTGCTAGTACTGCGGTGTATGTGGCCAGTATTCTGCAGGAGATCTCCGGATGTGGGAGGATCCCGATCAGATGTTTTGTGGACAACCGTAGCGTAGTGGAAGCCCTATACACCTATAAATTGGCGGACAACAAGCGTCTGAGGATTGATATATCAGTGCTTCGAGATATGTTGGATCAAGGGGAATTGAAGGAGGTAACGTGGGTGGAGACATCGAAGCAACTGGCAGACTGCCTTACCAAGAAGGGCGCGACGACTATGCAGCTGCGGGAGGCAGTCAGTCGGGATTAGGTGTTGACTGTCATCAGCAACATGTAGGGAGTGTAAATATGTGTATTGGTGAACATACAATTGTACATAGTAGTATGTACTAAAGGGGAAACGCAAAGAAAAGAAAAAAAAGAAAATAGCGAGTGTGTTAATATAGCGAGTGTGTTAGCACAGTTGCTTGTTTGTATTGTTTGTACACGCCCGCCACGGCGTGAACCAATGGCAGACCACCATATCATCAGCTGGCTCATGACGTCATCACTGGTGATCACGTGACAAGACAGACAACGTGGAGTGAAGACACAGTTGGTCCCCAGAGCGCAGTGAGTGCAGTTGTGTCTAGGAATATTAACACTGTCTACCACCCAGAACAAATACCTGGAGCAAGGAAGAACATGAGAAAGTATTAGAAGACACCTTGAAGTACTTAAACAAAATAATCAAGAATAGTAAAAAGATACTGCTGGTTGGAGATTTTAACTGCAAGGAAGTAAAATGGGAGACATTTGAAGGAGGAAATTAAAATGTTTGGGGGATAGATTGTTGAAACTGACAATGGAAAACACGATGACTCAATGGGTGACAGAAAACACAAGATATAGGGGAGATGACGAACCAGCAAGACTTGACCTCGTGTTAACAAAAGGTATAGACCTAGCAAATGAGATCAATTATGGTTGCCCCATGGGAAAAAGTGACCACATACAGGGAGGTCCCGAAGATACGAGCAGTTAGGTTCCACCTGGCATACTCGTAAAGCGAAATCTCGTATAACGAAACATAACTAATGGTAAAATATAGGTTTGGTTCCAGGACCCATATGCACCATATGCTTAATTACACTTCAGGTCACGCCTTGCTAGGGGTGACCTGACTGCGGTCCCAAGGTTGGGGCCGCACACCTGCTAATTACCCCTAAATGTCAGGCCGCGCCATATGCTTAATTACCCTTCAGGTCACGGCTTGCTAGGGGTGACCTCACTGGGGTCAACCAAATCCCCCTTTGTCCAGCCCGGGAATGGTAGGGCACGCATTTTGAACTTGATAATTTTACTCACCCGTTTGAATGTCGTATCATTGGATTTTCGATCTCGTATATTGAAAATAGACCCTAATTTACACATCTCGTATCATCGGATTCTCGTACACCGAATGCTGGTATAACGGGACCTCCCTGTAGTCTTAGAAATGGAGACGAAAGAGGACATAAAGGAGGAAGATGAATTGTACACAAGGAGCAGAAAAGAGACTTTGGAAAAACTAACATGGAAGAACTGAAAAAATACTATGAAGAAATTGAGTGGGAAGAAATGAAAGGAGTGACCGATGTGCAAGTGAAATACAACATTTTTCTGAGCATATATGAGAAAGGATTGAAAAACAGGTACCCCTTTATACACCAAGAGAGAAGGGGAAGAAAGAATGGTTTAATGGAAGATGTGAGAGGGCAAAGAGAATAAGGGATGAGGCATGGGAAAAAGTCAAGAAGAATCGGACACAAAGAAATAAAGAAAACTATAAATTAGCAAGAAATGAATATGTGTGCATAAGGAGAGAGGAAGAGAAGAGTTATGAGGAGGATAGAGTTGAAAAGTGTAAGGAAGAACCCAAACTGTTCTACAGATTTATCAATGGAAGAATCAAGCATAAGGACAAAGTGGAGAGACTGAAGGAAGGTAATAGGATATATGAAGATCCAAAAAATAATGAGTGAAATTTTAAATAAAAACTTTCAGCAAGTATTCACCAAAGAATCAAAGTGCAATGAACCGCAAGGAATGAAAACATTCAGAAAGGATTGGAAAATAAAAATAGAGAAGGAGGAAGTTTGTGAATTGTTGAAGGAATTGGATGAGAGGAAAGCACTAGGACCAGACGGAGTGTCGGGTTATGTTTTAAAAGAGTGCAGAAAGCAGTGGGTTGAACCAGTATATGATATAATAAAGTGTTCATTAACAATGGGAAAAGTGCCAAAGGAGTGGAAGAGAGCAGATATAGTGCCAATATATAAAAAAGGGAAGAAGGATGAACCACTAAATTATAGACCAGTGTCATGGACTAGCACAGTATGCAAGATAGGTGATAAAATAATAAAGAAGCAATGGACGGAATACTTAGAAAATGAAGGTATAATAACAGACCGGCAGTAGGGTTTTAGCAAAAAGAGATCATGTGTGACCAACATAATAAGCTTTTGCTCAAGAGTAATTGATATAACACAAGCAAAAGATGGATGGGCAGACTGTGTGTATCAAGATCTTAAAAAGGCATTTGATAAAGTTCCACATGAGAGACTACTTTGGAAATTGGAAAATATAGGAGGAATCACAGGGACGATCAAAACCTGGATGGAAAGTTATCTGAGAGGAAGAGAAATGAGAACAGTAGTGAAGGATGAACAGTCTGAATGGAGAAAGGTATTTAGTGGGCTGCCACAAGGACCTGTGCTGCCACCAATAATGTTCACGATTTACGTCAATGACATGACGGAGGAAATAAAAAGTTATATTAGTCTATTTGCGGAGGATGCAAAACTATTAAGAGAAATAAAAAGCTATAAAGACTACCTGAACAAGATCTACGAATGGAGCAGAAGATGGGAAATGGAATTTAATGTGAATAAATGTCATGTGATGGAAATTGGAAAAAGCAAAAAGGTTTATAAATGGCCATATAAAATGGGAAATGAAATAGTTACAAAGGTTCATGAAGAAAAGGACTTAGGAGTGATAATGGAGAATAACCTACAACCAGAAAAAAAAAAAAAAAAAAAAATTGGAGATATAAACAGGATGTTAAAGAATATTAGAGTAGCATTTCATTACACGTCGCCTCCGTGGTGTAGTGGCTAGCATGCCGGGCTACGAATCTGCGGGCCCTGGTTCGAATCCGGGCCTGGGCAAGTCGGCGACCAGCCAACCCAGCTGTTCTTCCTTCCTTTCGAGGTTGATAAATGGGTACCTGGGGTAACCTGGGGAAGGTAACTGTGGTAGCCTGGGTGTCCCACTGTCACACTAGCCCTGTGTCCCGGGGTAATGAGTCCTCACCCACCACAGGCTCTAAGGGCTAATGCCACGGAGATGAGCACCGAATACCACGCGCAGCTTAGCGTATGCTTCCATCTTTACCTTTATTTCATTACATAGACAAAAATATGATGAAAGATAATTACTACAATGATCCGACCAAAAATGAAATATGCTGCCATTGTATGGTTCCCATATAAAAAGAAGCATGTGAAAAAGTTGTTGAGGATACAGAGAATGACAACAAATATGGTACCAGAGCTAGAAAAACTCTCTCTCTTATGAGGAAAGGTTGAAAGAAATAAAGTGACCAATACTCGAGCAGAGAAGAGAAAGAGGAGACTTAATAACAATTTTTAAGCTGATAACTAAGATGGAAGAAACAAACAATGAGAGACTACTGACTTGGAAAATAAGAGAAGGTCGCTGCACAAGAGGACATACAAAACAACTATGAAAAGGGAAATGCCTGAACAACATATAAAAGTACAGCTTCCCTCATAGAAATGTAGAAGTTTGTAATGGACTAGAAGGAGGTGATATCGGCACATAATGTGCACCAATTGAAAGAAAGACTGGATAAATGTAGATACGGAGACGGGACCACACAAGTGTAGCTCAGGCCCTGTAAAACACAACTAGGTAAATACAAGTACAGTAAACCCTCGTATTCGGACCTTCATTATTCGGACTTCGACATTATTCGGACCTCCTCCTCCTCCTCCTTAGGGTGTCATGATGTGAGTCAGTGAGGTTAGAGGCCCAGGCAGCCAGGCAGAGCATTTATGATCCATCACTGAGCATATACTTTGTATACTGTAATTGTGGTTTCTTTGTTGTGTCCAAATGTTGTATTGGCGAGTGATCTGAGGCCATTGAGCCTTGGACCCAGATCCAGCAACGGAGGTCGTATCTCTAGCTACCACCCGCTCTCCCACCACCTAGATACTACCTGCCCTCACTACCGTATCCAGCAAGCCTCCCTCGTTAGGTAGTTAACAGGTAGGAAGGCCCTGACTGGGTTGGACGAGTAATGACATCATCAAACTTGTCATCAGTCACCAGCCATTGACAAACTGTTTCTAAAACTTCTCGACCAATCACAAGTCAACAATACGTTTGACACGGCCTTTAAAGGTAGTGTCACATGGACACTTTTTCCATTAGTGTTACAGGGTGGCTGCGGCAAGAATATTTCCCCTTCACTGGCTACCCCGCCACCTCAACACCTTTAAATATCCCTTATTTAAGGTGACACGAGGTACTACACTGACCTAAATAATGAGGCGTGTATATAACAGCTCACCATAATCACTACGATGTATAATAACTAGTAATGACGTAAAACCCTGCCCACCCTGCTGGCGAGCGACCTGCTCCGCCTGGCGCCCTGCCTACCTTCCAGGACAACACGCTGTCATCCGCCTCACCTGTGCCTTCCTGAAGAAGACAGGTCAGCTACCACGCCTGTGATAGCATCATAGGATATCACCAGGGATCGTAGGACTCCTCAAGGGGTCCTCGCAGCCCTACATACAACACCAAAAAGGAGGAGGAAATCTCCGCCATCATGATACTGCTGCCGGCTGCCGCTGCCAGACGTAGGACTGACAGTGCTGTACACTACTCCTGTACAGTACTGTAGTGTGTATTTTTACTGTAGATTTATTTATTGACATGATTTATCTTATATTTATTGATATCTGCATGACTTAGACATTTTTTATATTCACCTACTTTTTTTCTTTTTTTTCTTTCTTATCCCTGCATTTTTCGGATCCTTGCATTATTCGTACTACTCCTTGACCGAATTAGTCCGAATGCGAGAGGGTTTACTGTAGGTAAATACACACACACACACACACACACACACACACACACACACACACACACACACACACACACACACACACACACACACACACACACACACACACACACACACCTTCGTTAATATCCACCACCAGGCCAGGACTCTTAATGCCGTGGAAGTACATCATGTCACCCAGGCTGCCGTCTGTCAGGGCCGGGCTGAAGACTGGAATGTTGTTACGCGAGGCCCAGTAAGCGATGCTGGTAGGGTCGTCCATCTCGCTGCCGAGCCTTTTGATGATCTTAGAGGGAGTCCAGTTGGTACCCTGGGGTGTGGGGGGGTGAGGAAATGTGTGGAAAGGGTGTGTGGAGGGGGAGGTGGGGTATGAAAGGTTGAGGGGATAGGGTGTGTGAGTGTGTATGAGTGGAGAGGTTGATGAAGGTATAAGTATGCAGAGAGAGAGAGAGAGAGAGAGAGATATAATCACAAATATATTCTTTTCCAACCCCCAATCATGCACAAACACACACACACACACAGACACACACATGGAGTAAATGAGGAGGTGATATCGGCAAAGAATGTGCACCAGTTGAAGGAAACTGGATAGATGTAGATATGGAGACGGGGCCATAGGAGTGTAGCTCAGGCCCTGTAAAACACAACTAGGTAAATACACACACAAACACCTATACACACTAGCCAACACTAACCACTAAGTAAGCAAAATTAAATATAGCTGTGGAGACAGGGCCATAGGAGTGTAGCTCAGGCCCTGTAAAACACACCTAGGTAAACACACACAAAGAACCCCCCCCATACACACACACAAAGAACCCCCCCATACACACACACAAAGAACCCCCCCATACACACACACACAAAGAACCCCCCCATACACACACACACACACAAAGAACCCCCATACACACACACACAAAGAACCCCCCCATACACACACACACACAAAGAACCCCCCCATACACACACACACACACAAAGAACCCCCCATACACACACACACACACAAAGAACCCCCCCATACACACACACACAAAGAACCCCCCCATACACACACACACAAAGAACCCCCCCATACACACACACACACACAAAGAACCCCCCCATACACACACACACACACAAAGAACCCCCCATACACACACACACAAAAGAACCCCCCCATACACACACACACAAAGAACCCCCCATACACACACACACAAAGAACCCCCCCATACACACACACACAAAGAACCCCCCCATACACACACACACAAGAAACCCCCCCATACACACACACACACAAAGAACCCCCCATACACACACACACAAAGAACCCCCCCATACACACACACACACACACAAAGAACCCCCCATACACACACACACACACAAAGAACCCCCCCATACACACACACACACACAAAGAACCCCCCCATACACACACACACAAAGAACCCCCCCATACACACACACACACAAAGAACCCCCCCATACACACACACACACAAAGAACCCCCCATACACACACACACACACACACACACACACACAGAACCCCCCCCCCCCCACACACACACAAAGAACCCCCCCATACACACACACACACACAAAGAACCCCCCCATACACACACACACAAAGAACCCCCCATACACACACACACAAAGAACCCCCCCATACACACACATACACAAAGAACCCCCCCATACACACACACACAAAGAACCCCCCCATACACACACACACACACAAAGAACCCCCCATACACACACACACCACAACAAAATGATACCACACACTCACACACAGAAAACCACACCCAAAATCAGAGAAAATCACACCAAAAAACAAAATCACAACAAAATATGCATATAAACACCCACCCACACCCACCTCCTCTCTCTGTTCTTGAAGCATGGTGTCCAGTATAGGCATAACCCAGTCCTCAAATTTACAATAGTTGTTATTGGGCACCAGCAAATTCCCGATGCGGTTTATTCCCTTCAGCCTCAGCTCTTTCCCGCTTAAGTACCAATCCCCCTATTAGTGTACCAGGCATTTGATCAGGTCCTCTTCCACGCCGCCTGTGGTGCGATGCAATCCACTAGTTTTCTCCACTAAAAATTTGGGGAAAGAGGAAAGGAGAGAGAGAGAGGAGAGAGAGAGAGAGAGAGAGCCCAAATTAACATCATATTAAACTTTTTTAAAACCACACATAAAAAACCCCAAACACACACACACACCACAACACACACACACCACCCCCCACACACACAATCCAACACACACAAAAATTTAAAATGGGAGTAAACTTAAACAAAGTAAACGATTACCAGACCAAGAAACCAGACATTTTGGTTTTTAGTAAAACAAGCTGAGTGATTCTGGGGAGGCGTTGGGGGGGGGTCAATAAAATGTTGGAGGCGAACAAAAAACCAAAAAAGGGAGGGGGTTTGTAATGGGGGTTAACAAGGAAGGATGGGGTAGTGGAAATGTGGAGAAAGGAGAAGGAATGGCCCAGGGGTTGAAGTAGAGTGGTGATGAAAAAGGAAGAATAAGAGACTTAGTATTATACTTCCACCTAAGACAAAACCTGGGGGGAGAAGAGTACGGGGACATGATAAGAGACCCAAGCAAATGTTTAAAAAATACGAGGAAAATAGTGAAACATAATTTTTTTGGGGGAATTTTAACTGCAAAGAAGTTTTCGGGAAAATGGTATACTGAAGGGGGAAAGACTCATGGGGGGTTGGGAATTGTTGGATTTTGGAAGAATAACATCTGATCTGGGTTAAAGAAACACAAAAATTAGGGTAGCGAAGAAACCCCAAGACAGACCTATTGAGAAAGAAATGAATAATAGTAAAGTAAAAAATTATCAGTGCCCACTTTTGCAAAAGTGACCATGTACTTATTTAATTTGGGGAAAAAATGATAGCAAAAAAGAGGGGGGGAAGAGAAAAACACAAAAAAGATACAAAATTTTGGAAAAAACAGACTTTTTCGGATTAAGAACATTCTTCGGAGAGACAACTGGGTAATTTCCTGCAGCAAGGGGTACCCAGAAAAAATGGGGCGGTTCATCTGAATTTACACCGAAAAATAAAAAGTTTTTTTCCAAGGATAGTTTTTAGAGAAAAGAAAAAAAAAAGGGTTTTAAAAGAAAATGTGAATTAGCAAGACTAGAAAGGAAAAAACAGGGAAAAGTTGGAGGAAAAAAAAGGGGGTTCAACCTTGGGAGAAATACAAAACAACTAAAAATGAATATTAAGAACCCAAGAGAAGAAGAAAGTAACTAGAGAGGAATATAATAAAAATATAAGAAGAACCAAAAACTTTTTTTAAGTATTAATGGAAAAAAGAAAAACAAGGAAAGGGAAAAGATAAGCTGAAAGGGAGAAGGCTGTGTAAAGTTTTTCAACGGCCATGATAAAAAGTGCTTACAGACGTATTTACAAGAGAAAGGAAATTTTAAAAAGAAAAAAAATTATACAAAGAAAATTAATGGGAAAAATAAATAACGTAATAGAAAGAAAAAGGCTAAAGGAAAGTCAAAATGTGGAAAAACCCCGGGGCCAATGGAGTTTCCAAAAGGATATTTAAAAAGTGAGTAACCAAAAAGCAGGAAAAAATTTTTNGGGGGGGCGAAAGGGGTGGTTTAAAGGTAGGGCAGGTTAAGGTTTAGTGCACCGGGGGCAGGGGAGGTGGGCTTGAGGAGCCGGGGCTGGGGGGTAGGTCTGTAGATTTTGTCATTTTTAGAATAAAGGCTCTCCCTCCTTCTTCTTCTTATAGCCAACAAGCATGGGGACAGGATGGAAACCGTGGTTTTTTGGGGGGGGGAGCAACATATAAAGGAAAATATGGCCCCGATAAAGTCTATGAACTAGGGAAAATTCCCTGTTTATGGATTTTTTTGTGGGAGGCCATATTTCCCTTATGTGTGTGCTCCCCACCCAAAAACCCGGTTTCCCACTATGTCCCCAAGCTTTTTGGTATAAGAAAGAAGAAGAAGATAGGGGTGGACCCCTGGTGATCGGTGGCCTCTGGGTGGGGAATATTAGGGATATTCTAGGGATATGTGGGGGAAATTCTGCTGACCTATCACAGAGCAGCGCCTCGCATAAAACGCGGCCTTATCTGGCCAATCACCTTGCTCTCAGCTGTCAGGGAGCCCGAGAAATAAATTTAAAGAGACACTTCAAATGCCGCCAGACTGTTACGACAATACATTGCCGCCATATTAGCCTTCAGCGTAATTTTCTCCCGCTGAATACTACAGAGACGTACCCAGGGTATACCTTGATGCACCTAGTAGCTATAGTAAACCCCCCAGATTTCTCGCTAGCCGCTGCATGAAAATTTTTTCCGCCATCAGCTGATTCCCTTTGCAGGCCTTATTTATTATTTCTGCTACTGAAACAATATTTGTGGTAGTGTTAGATGTTTGTCCAAGGCATTACGTGAAACATAAGTGACACCAAGCAAGGTAGTGTTAGGAGGTTTGGGTCCAAAGGCATTACTACATGAAGCATATCTGCCACCAAAGCAAGGCAGTGTTAGAGGCTTGTCCAAGCATTACATGAAGCATAAATGCCCCCAAAGCAAGGTATAGGTTTACACGGGCAGGTGACGCGGTCAAAATCGCTATAACCTACAATACATATTTTAAAAAAAGGGCTGAGTGTAGCTATTCTGATTTCTAACAAGTAAGGAAATTTCGGGGGCGGGGGGGGGGGAGCATGGCCCCTTTTATATTATTTCTACTACTTCTGCTATCGCTGTTGTTTTATTCAGATGGATGATGAAACTTGTTCTAGGTGATTTTGATGACTCAGAAACACCTACACGGTCTTACAACCTCAAAAGTTCAAGATACCAAAACACGTATGTTTAGAAGAAAACTAAAATGTTGCCAAAACTAATTATTAGTTATGTACATTAAAAATGGCATGAAAGCTGTAAGTGTGAGCCTCAGTTTGCTGGGTGGTTATCAGGGTTTTTCAAGTCAGTTAGATCAACCAGTAGAAAAGATTATACTTCTGTGAAATTTGTAACTTGGACATAAAAATGTGGAAAATCAGAAATTACTAGGCATTCCGATCTTGGACACAAACAGCATAGTCTGCAAATTTCTAAGACAAAAGTCAGTTGCAACTTTTGCTATTGCAAATTACCCAATTAAAAAATCTGCCCGCAATTTTTTTGAACTGCATAGTTTGCCCATTTCATTATGGTAAAACCCTTATTTATAGGATGCTTAAGCAATGTTTCCTGATGTGATGTCTTTAAAGATGTAACATTAGAGAAGCAAAGAGCCTCAAGCATTTAGACAAGTGTTTGGAAAGCTTTTTGGGTACTATTTGGGACTATTTGAAATTTTACGTGAAAAGCTTTTTCTGTTTTGAGAAAGGGAAGATTGAAAACTCTTGTAGATAGTTGTTTTTATTGGTTGATAGAGGTTAATGATAGTTCTGTAAAAAATTTATGCTACAAACATTTTTTAATCTGAGGGTTCCTTACCTAATCAATCAAACCCATGTCTATCTCCCGACACATATCCCAGCTAATTAACTAACTAGGATACTTATCGGTGGATTAGTGGGTTGAAATGCGGATCAGGGGTGATTAAAAATGCAATGGTCTTGTGATCCGATGTGGTCGCCGGGATCGAGGCCGCCCGTGAAATACAGAAGCGGAGGGGCGGAGGCGAGTGTTGTTATCGCGTCAGGTTGATTATCACACCAATTTATCCATGACGCACGGCTATCATCCGTGTGTGAATTCTAACACGATCCTATTGTTTTTACACTATATATGTACAATTAACTCTGTACATAAATCTTTCATATTAATAAGAGATGTTATAAGGCGGGGGTTTCTGGCGTTGTACTGATTCTCCAAGGTGGGCGGTGAGCCCCCGCTACTGGTCCTAAGCCATGTATATTTTCCCTATGGCCTAGAATCTAAATGAGCGGCAAGGGCCCAATGACCGCGCTCCAAATTAAGGTGCTAATTAATTAAGTGCAATTTCTTATTATTATGGGAATGTTAATTTAAATTATCCCCAGTATTATCATTTTCATAAATTACCTTAATTATACCCATTACCATTATAATTATATAATATATATATTTTATATAATATATAAAATATATATATATATATATATATATATATATATATATATAAAATATATTATATTCCCTATTTCACCCCTATCACGAGCGGAAAATACTTCACTCACAAGGGGGGGGGGGAAACAAAAACCACCCATTACCAATTATGAGAGGGTGGTTTATGGATAATTTCCACAAGTTCAGCTATAAGAATGTCCAGTGCCATGAAAGAATGTTCACATAAAAAGACATTCCTGTTGATAATATTGGGCGGGATTTGTTCTGACACTGCCAATGTGATGATGGGAGCAAACCATTCAGTGCTACATTAAAAGATTTGTTGCCTCATGTCATAATTGTTAAACGTTCAGGCTACACGATTCATATCTGTGCATCAAATGCCTCAAACTTCATAAATATATTGAAGTTTTTATGCCTTAACATTTTGCACACTTTAGTAATAGCTTCAAGAGGCAAATGCATTCCCAAAAGATAAAAAAATTCTTTGACATTGAACATCAAAAAATCGCTCCAGCCAACCCAGAGGGTTTACCCCTACAGGCATGTTAAAACAGTGGGATGCATTGTAGCGTATTTTAAGAATAGATTTAAAAAGGGCTTGTGGCCCCTCGGACCCATGTTTTGATTTTTGTAGTATAGTATTATTAGAAACATGTGTTTGCAAACTCCAATCGTGTTGTTGCTGGTTGGCACTGGTCAAAGTGCCTCGGGGTAGCCCACGTTCCGTGTGATTCCAAAACCCTTTGGTTCCCGTGTGTTTCCAAACCCCTTTGTGTCCGTGGGGATTCCAACACACAAAAACCACTCACAGCGCACAAAAAACGCCCATGATCTACTGAGTTTGTAGAATGGGGCAAGATTTACCGCAGATTTTTTCCCTGAAATCTAATACTCTAAGTTTTTTTAGCCCAAAACCCCTCTTCAAAAATTCAATCGACAGGGGCCCAAAGCCGTCTCCCTAGATTTATTTACATTTTCGAGTCTCTTCACAAAATTGAATTTACAGTTTGGCTACCCAAAACAGACAGACAAAAAAGACAGACAGACAGACAGAAGAAAGGAAGACAGAAAACACGGCTACTCTATAGTAATTAGATGCCCCCAACAAATGTAAGGGGCATGAGGTTCGCCTCAAATTTATTTTCCGAACTACCCCAATTTTGACTAAAAATTGGGTATGTTTAACAGTTACAAGCAGACAAAAAAAGACACAAAAAAGAAAACAGTTTGTTTGATTTTAAGGAGGGAAATTTTTGTCAAGAATTTTGATTTTTCTTTCCTTTGTCCTGCTCAAGCCTTTTTTCAAATTTTTAAATCCCCATGAAAATAATATTTGGATGAGTGCATGCAGCAACATTAAGGATCTAATACAATCGGAAAGAAAGTAAAGAAGAATTTCCCATATTTTAAAGTATCCCCGTCTTTTTTGATAGAGTGTACCCAATTTAGAAAAAGATTTTCACTAAAGAGAAATCACGTGAAAAGCCTGCGTAAATCTTCGTTTTTTTTGGCATTTAAATTCCCATCGAGGGATTTTTTTTGATGAACTGCCAAATCAGCAAAGCATGCGATGAATTTTGGGATGAAAAAATGGAAATGCACTATATTGAAAAAATTTTTAATCCCCCTCACTTCACAAAGTACGGAATATTTTTGGTTGAACAGGAAAATTAGCAGGACGTCATAGTGCTATCCCCCCTCTTCTCAAGAACCTTTTTCAAATGCAGCGGGTGATTTTTTTTTTACCCAATTAAATTAAATAAAACTTATCAATGATTCTCTTTTAAAAAAATATAACATTAAATGCCCTAATACATGCAATAATCATATGAGTTTTGAAAGATTTCTCCAACCTGAAAATTCACAACTGAACTTTGGGGGAATATTATAATATTAATATATATATAAAAAATTATATAATATATATATATATATATATATATATATTTATATATTATATAAATATAACCATATACCAATATACATATATATATATATATATATAATATATTATATATATATATTATTATATATTAATTTTATATACATAACTAAAACCAAATATACATATAAATATAATATATATTATATATAAATATATAATATATATATATATATATATATATATATATATTAATTAATAAAAAAATATAAACAAAGGTGTGTGGTGTGTCTTTTTTGTGGTGTGGTGGTGTGTCCGCGATGGGTGCCATCCCCGTGACGCAATCCCCATATGCACATTTTTGGGAACCAGGTCGAAAAGGGGGAAAATTTTAAGCCCACTTATGGGATGATCCGATCATTTTTTTAATCTTTTTTAGTAGCCATTGCAAAAGAATTGTGAAAAAAAATGGGGTGCGAAAATTGGGGAAACCCTTTGTGTAGGGGATGGGTAATGGGTGAGTGAATGGGGGGGGATGGGTAAGGGTGTGGGGGATGGGTGAGGGAAGGGGTGGGGGGTGATGGGTTTTATTACTGTTTACTTACTTGTTTCGTCTAGAGGGTACTCCTCACGTGGGGCTCCACCGCTGCATCCGAACCAGCATCCCGTGTTGGGTTTTACCTGGTCCCATTTGAGTTCGTGTCGCCCTGCTCAAAACGTAATCCCGGGACGGGAGGTTCATCCGGGATTGTTTGTAGGGGTTGTCAAAAGATGTTGAATTTTTTCCCCCGGCTTCCCGGGGGTTCCTTAATTTTCCTGGAGGGTTTTTTAAATAGTTTTGGCCCAATATGAGGCAGCTGGTTGTAGGGGGGCTTGATCTGGCTGGTGCGTTGATGGAGGTTTTTCCCCCTTTCCTTGCGACCAGTTTTTGGGTTGATGTGCTGGGGCAGACACTGATGGCAGTAGGGTTTGGGGACAAGGTTCTCCAGGGTCTTCCAGGGATATAAATCTGGTATCCTCCCTCCCCCTCTTTTTGAGTAAAGGCCCAACTTTTTTAGTCTTTTCCCAAAAATTGAGGTTTTTATTCCCTCCACTTTTAGTTTTTAAGACCTTTGAATGATTCGAGGGGTTTTATTTTGCTACTCTGTGAGGGGACCCCAAAAAAGGCTACAGTAAAACCCGCAAATGGTTGTCCCGGCCTTCCAAGAGTTAAAAGCAGCCCTCTTCGGGAAAAAGAAGTTGTAGGATCCCCAAACCTGCTATTTTTTGGCTTTTCACCGTTTTTTCTATATGGGGCCTAAATGTGGATCGTCGCTGAGGGGGACCCCCCGGCATTCCATTGGTGCTTGAGTAATTTCCGGCTTCACCGTCAGGAGAGGTGGGGGGTGAGGTAAGAAAGTTAGAGGGGATTGGAGAGTCTGTGTTTGGGGGGCCCAAGGCAGAACCCAATAGCCCTCCGCAGGAGTAGCCAAAAAGTCCGCCCGGAGGGCGGCTTTGGCTAGTGTTTATAATTTTATAATATATAAATATATATATATATATATATCTTATATATATAATATATATTCTTATATATATATATAATATTCTTATAAATATATATATATATTTTATATATTATTTTTATATATATATATATATAAATTTTTAAAATTCTTAATATATATACAAAAAGGGGGGCACCAAACCCTTAATCCCTTAATCGTTAATTAAGAGTTAACATTTTCGTTAACGATTTAATTTAAGTTAACTTTTGGGAAAATTACGGACAATTAACTTCCGTTAATTTAAATCCGTTAAAATCAACCCCCTAACCAAAAAATTTTTATAGTTTTAAAACTAAATTGTTTTCATTTAAGTTTTTTTTTTCACCTTTTTTGGCCAAAAAACCTTTAAAAAACCCCAAAACAGGGCCAAATTTATGAAATCAGGCTTTTTTTTTTTTTTTTTTTTTTAAAATTAAAAATTAAAATTGCCTTTTTTTTTTTTTTTTTTTTTTTAATCTAAAGCAAAAAAAAAAATATAGTTTTTGGGTTTAAAGCCTTAAAAAACCCCATAAAAGGCTGATTTTTTAGTTTGCACTTTTCAACGGTGTTTTTAGGGGTTTTAGAGCCAAAAACTGATTTTTTTTTCTAGAATAAAAATTAACGTTAACGGT
>JACEEZ010007436.1:20957-25957 GCA_016584305.1 Chionoecetes opilio | reverse complement strand
CTTACAGACTGTATTTACAAGAGAAAGGGAATTTAAAACGAAAAATATAATAGCAAAAGAAAATATAATGGAAGACATAAAAGTAGACGTAATAGAAGTAAAAAGGCTAATGGAAAGTCAAGATGTGAGAAAGCCCGGGTCCAGATGGAGTGTCCAACTGGATAATGAAAGAGTGCAGTAACCAACTAGCTGGAAAGTTACATAGTGTAATTGAGAGTTCACTCAAGGAGAGCAGAGTCCCGCTTGATTGGAAAAGAGCAAATATTGTGCCAATTCACAAAGGAGGTGACAAAGAAGAACCACTAAATTACAGGCCAGTATCATTAACAAGTGTAGTGGCAAAAATGTGTGAAAAAATTGTGAAGGACAGATGGTTGAAATATTTGGAAGAGACAAACACACTCGCAGGTGGCCAGTTTGGATTTAGAGGAGGAATGTCATGTACAACTAATTTATTAAGCTTTTACTCGAGAGTGATTCGATGTGAACCAGGAAAGAGAGGGGTGGGTCGATTGCATATACTTGGACCTAAAGAAGGCATTTGACAAGGTACCTCACAAGAGACTGCTCTGGAAGCTAGAACATGTAGGAGGATTGAAGGGTGGTTTGCTGAAGTGAATGGAAGACTTTTTGAGCAACAGAGAGATAAGAACAGTAATAAAAGATCAGAAGTCAGAATGGTGCAGTGTGATAAGTGGAGTTCCTCAAGGATCAGTATTGGCCCCAGTGATGTTCTTGGTTTATGTAAATGATATGACAGAGGGAGTGAACAGTTATATGAGTTTATTCGCTGATGATGCTAAATTACTAAGAAAGGTAGAAAGTAAAGAGGACGTGTAGGATTACAAAAGGATCTAGATAAGATTTTCAGATGGAGTCAACTATGGGAAATGGAGTTTAATGCTAAAAAGTGTAAAGTGATAGAAGTGGGCAGTAGCAAAAAGAGACAGAGAGGAAAGTATTCGATGGGAAATGAATGGATAATCAAAACAAAGGTCGAAAAAGATCTGGGAGTGTGGATTACGGACAATTTGTCACCTGAGAAGCATATACACAAGATCACAGGAGATACATATCAGTTGCTGAGGAATATAAGAATGGCATTCAAATATCTGGATGAAGAGATGATTAAGAAATTGATAACATCTTTGATTCGACCAAGGTTGGAATATGCGGCAGTGATTTGGTCACCACATAAAAAGAAGGATATAAGGAAGATTGAGAGAATACAAAGAGCAGCCACAAAAATGGCTCCAAGCCTGGGAGATTTACCATATGAGGAAAGACTTTCAAGACTAAAACTCCAAGCTCTTGAGAAAAGAAGAGAAAGGGGGAGATTTTATAGCAGTGTATAGAGCATCAATGGGTCTGGAAAAAATTGAAGAGAAGGTCTGTTTGTGTGGGACGATAGAAGTACAAGAGGTCACGAGAAGAAATTGAAAAGGACAACATGCAAGAGGGACATAAAAAAATACAGCTTCCCGTATAGAAGCATAGAAGCCTGGAACAACCTTGATGCAAAAGTGATTAATGCAAGAAGTATTCAGGACTTCAAAGGCAAACTGGATAATAGTAGATTTAGAGATGGGACAGTACGAGCATAGCTCTTTTCCTGTATGTTACCACTAGGTGAATACACACACACACACACACACACACACACACACACACACACACACACACACACACACACACACACACACTCACACACACACATACACACGTATAGAAGCATAGAAGCCTGGAACAATCTTGATGCAAAAGTTATTAATGCAAGAAGTATTCAGGATTTCAAAGGCAAGCTGGATAATAGTAGTGTTACACCGCGGAGAAATGTCCGTCGGTCTGTCTGTGTGTAATTGTCGTGGTGTGTGTTGGGAGTGAGGCGTTGTGTATGTCTGTGTGTACGAGTGAGCGGCGTGCGACCTTGGGGACGAGGGGTTGCCGATTGGGAGACGGGAGCGAGAGCGGCGTGGGAGAGTGGAGGTGGCAAGGTCTTTGGAGCGGCGAGCCTTTATTGTCCGTGAGCTAGAGAGGGGAGGAGACGCTGGCCTGGATAAGACGTAATTGGATAGCTCCTTCTCTCCCGCGCCGCCCTTTGTGATCTGCCCATACACCAAGGAGAGTGTCAGTGCCTCGTATAAGTCAGCGTCTGGCATGAAGTCAGTACCCGTGTGTGTGTGCCATTCTCACGTAGCCTCCAGTGTGTGTTAGAAACCACCATTTAGACAGTGTAACATGTGAGTCTCTCTCCACCATCAGTACAGTGTATTGTGACCTCCGCCAATAAATTAGACTTTTTTTTTTGTGTAATACAGTGTGCTCAGTGTCCCTTCCTCCGGGTGAATGATAAAGGCGCCATCAGCGGTGAGATAAGCTACTCGCCTCAGGTACATTCTTGCCGAACCTCCGTCAGGAGTAAGTGTTTACGAGAGGCGCCCTTGGTGTGAAAGAAAGGTGAGTGCCCTGCGTAACATTGGTGTCAGAAGTGAGATTGATTGTTGAAAAAAAATCTGTGGCTGGTAGCTGTATAGTGAGTGACAAGATGGCGGGCAAGGAGGAAGGGGAAGGCGAGGTTGTGATGTCACTGAGGAAGAAAGTGGCGCGCTTCTAACGGAGGAAAGCGTGGGCGCCAACCCGGTCCCTGTGTGCGAGCGTGACACAACAGGACCGGAAATGGCGGGAGAAACAGGTGGGGAGTGAGATGGCAGATAGCGAGAGAGTGGACACGAACAAGATCATGGCCATGATGAAAGAAATGATGAGCCAAAATAGAAGTGAAAATGAGAGACTGATGAAAGAAATGGTTAACCAAAATGAAAATTTAAGTGAAATGAAACAAAATCTATATGAAGTGAGAGACACACTGAGTAGAGGCTTAGACGAGGTACCAAGCAGACGCGAGGCAGTACACTGACGAAGCATGCGCCGCAATAAGAGACGAGTTAAAAACTGACATCGAGACGTGCCACGAAAGAATGATCGAATTACACCGTGCCGTGCTGGAGCAGGCCGTTGCCATCTCTGGAGCCACTGGGGGGCTGTGCGTGAAGGAGGAGCCTCGTGAAGTGAAGCCACAGGTTTCACGAACAGAACCTGGCACGCACGCAGGCTCACACGTGGTTCCCATGGCAACGGCGGGAGCGGGCAGCCACATCTCTATACACACCCCCGCTCTCGCCAACCGACTCGCCCGCCTGGCTTTCTTCACCGCTATACTACGCCCCCGAATTCTCCTCCACGAAGCGTGCACTCGCCTGTAGGAGCCACAGGGCAGAGGAAACCATCGGTATTTGATAGAAAAGTGTCGCGGGAGGCATACCTGGCTGTGGGGGATCTGTTTGGGGTTGAGGGCGCGGCCGCGTCTTGTGAGTGTAAGGAGAGCGTAGCCCTGCCCCTCTCACCACCCACTCCACCTAGCTCACGCGAGTCTCCGCTTCGTTGTGCGGGCCGAGTGCACGTCAGGAATGTGGCGACTTGCGACACAGGCCACAGAGCTGGATGCGCCTGTGCCGTGGAAGGCGTGTCGGGCCCAATTCGCGGCGCTGGCGAGCGGCGTAAAAGGCGTGAAAGGCCTTGCTGGGGGCCTGCCGCTCAGACGGGTTCGGATCAAGGGCCCACTGAGGAGGGGCAAGAAACCCGCTCACTTCGCCTCGGCATGGAACCACCGGAAGAAGAGCCGCCGGCGTAATGAGCATGGGAGGCCGCACCGCAAGCATGGAGACCTCGAGGCGAGCCAAGGATGAAGAGGACGCACTCATACCTGCCTCCGCCACGCCTTCAGGAGGATGGCGAGCAGTTGAGCCACACTAGCAGTGTGTGGCCCCCGCCGAAGTGGTGCAGGTGGCAATAACTGCTTGTTACGACGGTGGAGGGATGCAAAGTGCTCTCTACCAGGCAGAGCCAGCCACAGCGTCTTGCTGTTAAGTCCTGTCGCACCGTCACGGCGTCTTGCAGTGGAGGGCATGGTCTGTCGGGAAGTCGTGGGGCGGGAAGTCGTGGCGCTTTTGCCACGGAGACGAGCAGTGGAGCAGAGAGGAGAGCTGCGGGGCCCAGTGGAGAGTGACTCCTGGGCCGTGGTTACCTCTGAGGCGAGCCAAGGGTAGAGGACGTCCCCTGTGGTTTGTGGCGCCTGGGTGAGGCTGCAGCTCTGTGTTCCTGCTGGTGGGTCTCGCGTGTGAAGAGGGGGGCCGCCTGGTGTGACCTTCCAACATTGCAGTGGCGGCTGGTTGAGGCGATGGAGGGACTTGCAGCTGTAAAGCTTTGGTGGTAATGTTTGGTATAGGGGTGTGTTTAATGATGAGGCGAGTTGCCCTTCACATGATGGATTTATTTTATTGTGTTCATTTTGTGTGCTTCAACTATTGTTTCCCTTCTTTTATGAACGTACTTTTAGGATAAAGGATTTAGGATAAAAAAACAGCGGAACGCTGTTCTGGGGAGGAGGAGGATAATGTTACACCGCGGAGAAATGTCCGTCTGTCTGTGTGTATTTGTCGTGGTGTGTATTGGGAGTGAGGCGTTGTGTATATCTGTGTGTACGAGTGAGCGGCGTGCGACCTTGGGGACGAGGGGTTGCCGGTTGGGAGACGGGAGAGAGAGCGGTGTGGGAGAGTGGAGGTGGCAAGAGGTCTTTGGAGCGGCGAGCCGGTGTTGTCCGTGAGTGGAGAGGGGGGGAGACGCTGGCCTGGTTAAGGCTAATTTGGGTAGCTCCTTCTCTCCGCGCCGCCCCTTTTTGATCTGCCCCTACACCAAGGGAGGTCGTGCCTCGTATAAGTCACGTCTGGCAGAAATCGTACCCCTTTTTGTGGCCATTTTCACGTAGCCTCCCGGTGTTTAGAAAACCCCCATTTAGACAGTGTAACATGGAGTCTCTCTCCCCATCATCAGTGTATTGTACCTCCCCCAATAAAAGTGGTAATACAGTGTGCTAGTGACCCTTCCTCCGGTGAATATAAAAGGGCATCACGGTGAGAAAGCTACTCGCCTCAGGGACATTC
>JACEEZ010007436.1:0-18297 GCA_016584305.1 Chionoecetes opilio | reverse complement strand
AAAAAAGGAAATGATGAAAGAGGAGGAAATTGTTAAAAACAAAAAAAAATAGGGAAAGTTTGGGGCATGATATAGGCCTTGATCCATACATTTTAACCAAGCCATGATAGGGAGAGTTTGGCCACTCGACGCCATCTTGCCTCCATGTCCGCGCTATCTACGGCTCTGCACCTAACATACTTATTGTCTCAAGTTGCCAGGAGTTTGAAGGCGTTCCGCTCGGAGGTCCATGCTTTCACCCGCACTGAGCCGTCACCGGAACACAGGTCAAAGGATGTCGACAAATACTGGTAGGGTAATATAAAAAGATAGATAATATACTTAGCAGTTCTCTTGTGGAATATGAGAATAGTGAAAGGGTGGATATGTTTGTTCCTGCAATGATATTATCCCCTTGACGCCCAGATCTTTCCTTTGCTATATAAAGATTTGTCTGTTGTTAGCCATAACATTACGAAAAGTAACTGAATATACCAAATTAGTTAGTTGACAAGGATACCTAACAGGTCATATCTATAAAATATTGCTTATATTAACTAAAAATCGTCTAATGGTACCAAAATTACAATGGAAATTACGTTCTGGGTGTGAAGGGGTTAATGATTTATGTGATATCTGAGTGAGTTATGTAAGCTGAGTCCTTGACATAATATTTGTTTGCAGGCACACGGGTGAATTGGCTGACTTTCTGGGGCACTGTGACTACATAGTGAACATCATGCCCTCCACGCCAGACACCCGGGGCATGCTGGGCAAGGACGTCTTCAAGTATGCCAAGTACGTACCGAAGCAATCACGGGAATTTTTTGTTTTAACCCCTTGAGGCCCAGAACGTACTTTCCATTGTAATTTGGCTACCATTAGACTATTTTAATGAATGTAAGCAATATTATATATATATATGACATGTTTATACTATGTCCTTATCCACTATTTAATTTGGTATATTAAACTACTTTTCGTAATGGCAAAACAGACTATTATATATAGCAAAGGAAAGATCTGGGTCTCAAGGGGTTAATGACAGATGAAGAAACTATCCTGCAGAATTTGTTAAAGACTGTACCTCGGCCTCCATTCATGTCTTGATTAGCTTTCATAGAACTTTATTTTGATATTAATTATTTGATATTTGATATTCACAAATTCACTTATAATTTTTGGTAGTTGGACAACTATCACTTTTGATGCAAGACATTCCTGGGGAAGTACATATACAGGGAGGTCCCGTTATACCAGCATTCCATATACGAGAATCCGATGATACGAGATGTGTAAATTAGGGTCTATTTTCAATATACGAGATCGAAAATCCAATGCTACAACATTTAAACTGGGGTGAGTAAAATTACCAAGTTATTTACTAAAATTATAAAGTCATTTACTGACTATATGATTTTACCTAAGGTTGTACGATAATCAATCTGAAAATATGATAATTCTGGTGGCTCGGTACGACAATGTGGCCTACAAAAATTCACAACCCTGGGCGAGAAGCTAGCAACGGAGGTAGTATGGCCATCAACAACCTGCTCTCGCACTACCTAGATACTACTTTCCCTAACGACGGAAGCTACAAAGCTCCCTCGGTAGGTCGTAAACGAGTAGGAAGGTTGTGACTGGCTAAGGCGTCATCCGTCACCAGCCAATGACAAACAGTTTTTAAAACTACTCGACCAATCACAAGCCAGCGAGACATATTTCCGGGCAAAGATGGCATGCCAGACTGCCTCTCTCTGCCTTCTGTCCCCGTCATCTAAAACTAATTCTCGTTTTATTTGGAATGCTTGCGTTTTAAGGAGTTTTAATGTATCAGATATATAAGTAAGGAGCCTGTGTTGCTAGTGTATTGGTGGTAGAAGGTGTGTTGTGGGTTTAAAATAGTGAATATTTGTTATAGGGCGGCCCCGCGGCAAGAATTTCTCCGTCACTCACTGCCCCGCCAACTCGGCCAGCAGTCACCTCATTATAACATCTTTAAATCACCCTTATTTAAGGTGACACAAGGTGCTACATTGATTTAGATAATGACACGTGTATATAACATCTCACCATAATCACTAAGTTGTATAATAACGAGTGATAAGACGTTTAACCCTGCCCAAACCTATCGTGGTGGAGGAGGCGGCGGCCTGCCCCGTCCGCCGCCTCTCTCAAAAACCGCCGTTATCCGCCTCACCTGTGCCTTCCTAAATAAGACAGTCAGCTCCTACGCCTGTGATAGCACCATAGGATGTCACCAGTGATCATAGGATTCCTCAAAGGGTCCTCGCTTTCCTACTAAATAATTACCAAGGAGATCTCCGCTGGCGGCGGAAATCGGCCGCCGCCCGCACAACACAACACCCCGTTATCAGCTGTATAATGTGCCTTCCTGAAGAAGTCAGGTCAGCTCCCACGCCTGTGATAGCACCGTAGGATGTCACCAGGGATCACAGGATTCCTCAAGGGGTTCTCGCACTCCTACTAAATATTACCAAATTTTATTTTAGCTTGAAAAACATTTTTTTTTTTTTTTAATTGATGGGGTCCTGGAACCAAACCTATATTTTACCATTAGTTATGTGTTTCGTTATACGAATTTCGCTTTCGAGTATGCCAGGTGGAACCTAACTGCTCGTATCTTCGGGACCTCCCGAAGATACTGTATATGTAAGAAGCTGAACTGTGAATAAATGTTTTCCACAGACATTCCCCATACCTTTACTAACTACTACTGTTATTGTTATATAGACACAGGAGCAGACAAGACCATTCCCAAGACGTCATCTGTTTATTTAAGAACACACGCACATGACATATGAGGCGCCCCGCTGCAGAAGGGTACTAAGCGCCACTGGGGCCAAAAATTAGATTTTTACATCGACAGAGATCTTCAATTCCCGCTCTACAGGATGGTGGAGCTAGCATCCTTCTTCCGACATTTCCATAAGGTCGAAAGTCCTATTGTTTACAAAGGGATTTTCTGCTTCGATTACTTGGAACAGGTGCAGGCAGGGAGCGCCGTGGCAAAAGGGTACTATCTCCACACGCGCTCAACCAGCCAATGGGAGACGAGACGCACTCCGTGACGTCAGAGCGTTGAGCCAATGAGAGCGTCGGATCCACCATTGCCCCGCCTTCCTTCCTTCCTTCCCTCCCTCCTCAGTCCCGTTGCCGGGACTTGACGGGAAAGCAACGAGTGCTTTCTCTGGATTTACGCATTACTTTCGCCATTATCATGGATTATTCCAGCAGTGACAATAGTGCCAGTAACACCGAGAGCCCCCCCCCCCCCCCCCCCCTTCACCTGGCGCTGTTGGCCCCTCGCAAGGCAGGAAACGGGCTCCAAAACCCGAAAGTTGCAAGCGTGCAGTCGCCAAGGCAAAACGCAACAAAGGTGCAGCCTACTTCAGCCCCTCCAGCCAGCGTGCTATACCTCTGCGTGCTATAGGCCCACCTTGTCCTGATGGATGTTTCGACAAGGTAACCCAGGCAGGTGTCCAGTCTATTTTACAGCATTTTTGGGGACTCGCTAACTACAATCTCCAGAATGCTTACATTCAGAAAATGATCAACGTTGTGCCAGTGAAACGAAAGCGTACGACGGCTGAAGTAAGCAGACGATCGGTCACCCGCGTGCACCATGTGAGCTACAACAACATGCGTACACAGGTGTGCTTGTCTAGATTCATGGCGATGCATAACATCACCAGAAACGCATCGACAACGCTATACACAAATGACGCATACTGCCACACCACTGCTTGACCTCCGTGGCCGCCACAAACCTGCCATCAAGATTTTGGGTCGTAAAGCAGAGCAGGTCAGGGAACACCTCCGTCTCCTCCCCGCCATGACAAGCCATATAGCAGGGCCAAAGCACCCAACAGCTTTACCTCGATAGCACCCTCAACATCAGGAAGTTATACGACATACACCTGACCTGGATGTCCCAACAGTACGCACAAGACGAAAGGGTGTCTTTTCGTTATTATAGTGATGTGTTCATCCATGAATTTAACATCAGTTTCGAGCCCCCAAAAATGGACACCTGCACCATCTGTGACACGCTGCAGATGGCACTGAGTAATGCCACCACCGAGCAGGAAAAGGCTGATCAGCAGGCGAAATTGGACGACCACCAAAGGGAAGCTAAGAAGGCCCAAGACTACATGAAGCGCCTTCAGGATGACAACGATCCTGAAACCAGAGCAGTGTGCATCGATCTGCAGCAGATTTTACCAACACCGAAGCTGCATACAAGCGCTGCATACTACAGGCGTAAACTTTGGACGTACAACTTCTGCATCCACAACCTCAAGACCAAGGCGAGCACCATGTTCGTGTGGGATGAGACTGTGGCCAAACGTGGGTCCATTGAGGTGGCCAGCTGCCTGCATAAGTGGATGGAGCTCGAGTCTGCTAAGGGTGGACTTTGGGCGGCTCGTCGTCATCAGCGACAACTGCGCGGGACAGAATAAAAACATCAATCTTGTCCTGATGTACTTGAGAGAGCTTCACTCCAAACGCCTGTTTGAGGTCAACCACGTCTATCTGGTACCTGGGCACAGCTACATGGCCTGCGACCGGGCGTTCGGCAACATCGAGCGTAGATAACAAACCAGGGGTCATCTATACGCCTGATGATTACATCGACGCATCAAAAACGCGGTAGCAGCGGGTTTTTCCCGGTCATCAAGATGACCCAGGACGACTTCTTCAGTTTCGGCACTCTCTCCAAGTACATTACCAAACGTGAAGCGCCAGGCAGCACATTAAAAAACGTCCGCAAAATCCTCCTGCGTTTGGCATTCCGTGAGGGCTGCCTACTTTAGTCAGACTACGAGGCTGACAGCGAGAACATCACCGAGTCAGACTGCAGAAGGGACGGGCAGCCTGGTCCCGTA
Source organism: Chionoecetes opilio (assembly GCA_016584305.1). Taxonomy (NCBI): domain Eukaryota; kingdom Metazoa; phylum Arthropoda; class Malacostraca; order Decapoda; family Majidae; genus Chionoecetes; species Chionoecetes opilio. The sequence continues at coordinate 13,408 of JACEEZ010007436.1, read as the reverse complement.
AGGTGTTTTACCTCTCCGCCCCCCCGCCTCCCCAAGCACTACCAGCTGCCCCTTAGCTCTCAAAAAGGAAAAAGTGCGTGACCTTCAGTACCTCCTCGACCTCATGCCTGTCAACAAACAAACCTTCTATAACAACACATAATCGACGCACACACAGATGGCCTAACCGAAGACGTCCCACCTGACGAGGACCCCGATGACCTGGACGAGCTGTTGGAGTACGAGTAAAGGCATGGAGGGTGGGTGGGAAGGGTTTGAGGGGAAGGGAGAGGGGCGGGGGAAATGAAAGTGGAAGTCAAGACTAGGCTGTCTACGCATGGATGGGTGAATAGAAAGAAAATAAATAAGTACCAATAATAATTTGTGATTATAATTTTTTCTACATTAAATAAAAGCTGAGTTCCTCAGCTTTTATTTGATATACAACACTTCATTCTAACTCACAGTTCTTGAGATAGTCATTCCCAAACATTCCCAATCTTTAACTGCGTTTTCTGACGAATATTGATTTTGTCGCATAGTACCCTTCTGCCGCGGGGCGCTTCATATATTCAATAACTAAAATCAAGTTAATGATAGATACAATATGTTCTAAATATTGGCCATTTAGTGTAACCACGTTTGATCACGGCTGCTGTTCCCACACACACCTCAGCCTTTATGAAGCGTGTGATGGTGGGGACGGGGGGATACCTGGCATGCCAATCCCTCGCATCATTGCCAGCTTATTAAAGGATGGAACGTTGTATGGGAACTGCAGCTGTGATCAAACATGCGGTTCAAATAAGGTAAAGGTAAAGATGGGGGCATACGCTATGCTGCGCGTGGCCTCGGTGCTCATCTCCGTGGCATTAGCTTTGAGTCTGTGTTGGGTGTCAATCCATCAGCCTGGGACACATGGCTAGTGTGGCATCTGGTTTACCATAGTTACCTTACCCAGGTTTCCCCAGGTACCCATTTATCAACCCCGAAAGGGAGGATGGAGCTGGGTGGGCTGGACGTCGACTGCCCCTGGCCGGGATTCGAACCGGGGCCCCCACAGATTTGTAGTCAGGCGTGCTAGCCACTACACCACGGAAGCGACGCCTCCGTTCACTTCCGCGGTTCAAGTGGTTACCCTAAATATCTGGCTACATAATATTCTGATATGAAACTGACATATTATTAACTGTGCACCGGCTAAACAAAGAGTTCCACAAATGATGAGTAATTATTGCAGCGCAAATGCATTAGTCCAAAAGTTGGGGAGCGAAGTGACTTGCATGATTCATTTTAAATTGTACTGGAAATATCATGTCTATTTTTTTTTTATTCAATCATCATTGGGGCATACGCCGGGGGGCGCTTTGCCTCGCCCACCCTACGACGCCACTCCCCAGGGGTCACCACGCGCGAGTTTCCCATGCAGGCTCCTTTCCCCATACCAAGCAGCTCTCGACAAGAAACATCAACTTGCCCCAGCCACGACCCTTGTGGGCGCCCCCTTGGCCTCCTCCACGCCGGATTGTCTCTTACAGATACAACCCGATGGGAAGGATCGGTTTCAGGGTAGCGTGCCACATCCCCCATATAGCCCAAGTTGGCGCTGACGGACTATGCAGGTAATAGGCCTCGATTCAGTCTCATGGTGCAATCGCTGATTTGACACGTAATCATCCAGCGATACCCATGATTCTGCGAAGACACTTATTACCAAGCATTGATTCGTCTCTTCAAGTCACTATTTAGTGCCCATGTCTCACAACCACAACAGGGAACTCTGTAGTGTAGGTGGTTACCCAGCTCGGCTTACAACCGAGAAGTCCCGGGTTCGATCCCCGGGCGGAGCAAAAGATAGATGGGTGGTCTTTCTTAAATCCCTAGCCCCTGTCCACCCAGCATGAATGGGAAACGGGTCCCAGCCGGCCGGTTTTGTAACCCCCCCCCCCCCCAGGGTGGTGGCTTGGGCCCAAACACTAATATGCAGCAGCGGTAGATCACTATGGCTCTGGGGCATTATCCTCTAAACAAAACAAACAAGAACAAACAAGAAAAAGAAACCATAGAGTAAGACAGGGATCACAAGCGACTTGAAGATCCGGATCTTGTGTCCTCCTGCACAGGTACCGACAAATCCAAATACTCCCGCTGAGCGAGTCCATAACACCGTGGCTATGCCAATCCGCCGTAAGGCTTCTTGACTTTGACCCCCCGGGTCATTAGGGAACTGCGCTACCAAGGTATGAAAAACTTTCCAAGATCTCAATGTCCTCGCCCACGCATGAACAGACTGTACTGCTTCATCTAGAAAGTCCAAACACCTGGACCTTGGTCTTGAGCCGGAGACCTAAAGTCCCAAAGGCTTTGCCTCCTCGTGCAGCGCCTCGGGGGCCATCACCAGGACCTCCAGCGACTCAGCAAAGATTACTGCATCATCGGCAAAAACAAGATCATTTTATCTTGGTTGCCGACGGATGCTCCCAATCACTTTGATCTACAACCTTGTCCAAATACCAGTCCAATACAAGCGTTGAAAAGTGATGGGGCAAGGACGCCACCTTTTGCCTCACTCCTGTATTCACAGGAAATAAGCTGGATACACCTGCCCCACACTTCACAGCACTCTCAGCCCCCAGAATACAGACCAGTTATCAAACCAATAGTCCTTGCAGGAATCCCTCGAATTTCGCAGAAGATCCCAGAGTGACTCACGAAGCACTGATTTCAAACGCCTTCTTGAGATCAACATAGGCTGCAAGCACCCCCTGTCGAAACTCACGTCGGGTTTCCCCACCAGGACACGAAGCGCTAGGATACGGTCCGTTGTTGACTTACCGGGGCGTGAACCCGAACTGCTGAGGTCTCTGATGCTTTTACCAGATGACTGCGAATTCGTGTCAGCAATAGATTTGGGGAAGCACCTTGCCTGGGACGCTGAGGGAGTTTTAATACCGCGGTAATTCTTGCAGTCCTGACGGTTCCCTTTCCCTTTCCAGATAGGGACGACCAGCCCCCCTTTTCCAGTCAGGAGGAATGGTACCCGATTGCCACACGGCAGTCAGGACAGCATCAACCCGCGGATCATGGCCTCACCCCCAGCTTTGAGGGCTCCGCACTGATATTTCAAACACCAGCTGCCTTTTTCCCCCCTTCAACTTTGCTACAGCCTCTCTGACTTCGTCAAGAGAGGGTGCGGTTTCGTCAATGGGGGGATCGGCATCCACTGCCTGTAACCAGTGGTGTGAAGCTGCTCCTTGGAGGGTCCACCGTGAACAACTGCCCCAAAATACTCAGCCCAACGAGCCATCTGCCCATCCATGTCCAAAACGAGGCGCCCATCTGCTGTTCGAATAGCACTCGCCCGAGAAGGAGACTTGGAACGGAAACTTCTTCAGGGCTCGGTAGGCGGGTCGGAGGTCATTAGGTTCAAATGACCCTCGACATCCTCAGCGAGACTCCTGACATACCTCTCCTTGTCCCCTCCTCAGGAGGTTCTAGTCCGGCGTGACAGAGCCCTGTGCTGGTCCCGGTTCCCAGCCAGCCTGGCAGCGCGACTCTCCTCGATTTTCTCCAGCTTCTTTTCCCTCGAGACAAAACCACGCCTTGACCTCGGGCACTCCCCAAATTTCACTCCTTGGCAGCCTGTAGAGTTTCACGTTTGAAGGTATCCCACAGTTTTTACAGGATCCCCGAGAGCACCGAGCACCATCAAACCGATTTGAGACTACCACCGCATACTCATGACACATGTCAAGTCCTTCAGTTTTTTCAAGATGAAAACAGTATGGTTACCTCTTGAGATTCTTCTGGACTTGACATGAAGCTTAAGTGTAGCAAACAACAAGTCTGTGATCTGTTCCAAAGAACTCGCACTCCGGTAAACCCTGCAGTTCTGGAGGATCCTCCAACGAGTACTACGAGGATGGGTCGATCTCCTTAGCTACCCCTCCGGCATTACTATACCCTGTCCAGCAGTGCAGCTCTGGTCTCTGATACCAGAACCTGCAATTCTCAACCTTCTGGACCTTGCAAAGTTCAGAAGCAGAGAACTGTTGGTGTTTCTGGTACCGGAGCCATGGGGACCAACACACAACTCGTAGCCATCTCTCACAGTGCCAGTAGTAGCATTGAAGTCGCCCAAGACAATGAATGTGTCCCGAGGAGGACACTGGTCTAATACAAATCGAGTTTGGCGTAGAACATCCTTCTCTTCAGTTTTACGCATCTCGGTAGGAGCGTACCTGCAACAAGAGACTGAAACCCAGAGTGTGTTTCATCCTCACCCGCATTTATGCTCATCAACCGGAGTAGCCTCAACCAACTGACGGCTGCAGTTTGCTGGAGATGCCTATAGCTACTCCCCGTACACGGTGACCATTGCTCATAGCCGGACCATAGTAGGGGGTAACCCCCACTGCTAGTCTCGCCACTGCCAGGCCTCCTCGTCTCAGAGAGTCCCCCTATATCCACCCTCAGCTACTGAGGCTCGCCTGATAGGAGAGGTAGTCGATGATCGTCTGAGAGGCTCAGAACGTTCCACGAGCCCACACGAAGAACCCTCCGCAGGTTGATCTCAGGAGTGATTCGACGGGCAGGCGCCGCCTCTGCACCGCCCGGCCACCCCCATAAGAAAAAGTTGGGGGGCTGGGGGGCCCTACCACTTGATTTAGAGTGCGGGATCCCGAGGGCTTTGCCCCGCACTCTCATACCCGACCCCCCCCTTGCGTCGGCATAGGGGGGGGTCCTGGGTCGGGGCCCCCCGGCAAAACCGGGTCGGGGGCGATTCCCGGGCCCCCCGGCCCTACCTCTTACTATTTTTTGTGGCTAGTTTTAGTTTTTACGGGAAGGGTGCAAACCCCCCCCCCCCAACCAATCTTGTCAGGGATTGGCTTACCTCACCGGGGCAGGGACGCAACCCCCTTGGGGTTTAACCCCCAGGCTGCCCACTTTTTAAAACCCTGCTGGGACTTTTTAAAACCCATACTGGGAACTTTTTTTATTGGAATAAAAATTTTGCATAGCTTCTGAATTGCCCTACTGGAAAATCCCTACTGCCTTCTCACCCCAAAAGAATGTTTTGTTCTTCTGTCTTGGATTTTCGCCCCATTCAGCTTTATTCCAAATATTTGGGACTTGCATCATTTTCCTGCTCTCACACCATAAATTAATCTATAAAATTCCTTTCATTGCCTTTCCATTTTTTCCATAATGATTTTGTTTTGCATGAAAATTTTTGCTAAAAGAATTGTTTGTAAAGATTTAATTATTCTTTATACATTACGTAAATTTACAGAAAGGTGCGAATTCATAAACATTAAGAGGAATGGGGTGAGTAAAGGGGAACTTGCTAAAAACCCTGGATGCGGGGTGGCTGCGGCAGCCTCCTGGATGTCTTTGTCGGGGAAACCATTCCCCAAAGACGGGGCCTGGGGAGGCCCCAAAGGGGGTTCATAAACATCACACTCTCATTGACACAGGGGGGAAGTGTTGAAACAGATCCTTCTAACCTTAAGCAAAGGGTTTTTAACTATCTTTTTCTCCTTACTTAACACCTTCAAAAAGTGCGTAGGGGGGGGTTTGAGGGGGAAAAAGTTTTTTAAGGGAAAGCCCCCCTCACGATAGCTTGTCTTGGCGACTCCACTTCCCCCGGCGGGCGAGTGCTGAGAACGGATATAAGCGAGCTTTTATGTTGACTATTTACCCGCTGGGAGCTCCCCAGCCCGGGGGGAAAGGGGAGGGGGGGGATTTCGAATCAGATATTTTGAATCGGGAACACCCTTTTGATTGATTTATTAAAAGTGTTCAAGGGTGACGTTAATGTGATAGTGCAACAATGTTTGCCCCCCCCCCGTGGTGATGGTTTGTGGTCCGGCAGGTGCGGGTGAGCCTCACGCTGCCGCATGGGTTGCGCTGAGGAGTGGCCGAGGTTTTCCTGCTAAACTAAAAACGTTTCATTGACGGTAACAAGTCGTCATGTCGTCGAGGGGAAACTTGGTACAAAAGCCCTGTCCGACAGGGGCGTGCCCCGGGCAAATTCTACCGGGCATCCCGGAAGGGTTGTCCCCAACCCCAAAATCGAGAATTGGGGGGTTTGTCCGACGACCCCAGTGGGTTTGGGGAGTGGGGTACAATAAACATGGCATCAGTATTACTGAGAGGAAAAAAGTATTGTGTGGACATCGCAATTTTTCCCGTGTGAACAGTGTTACAACGACGGGGTTTTTTGGAGGCAATCCTGTATGGGAACCCAAAGTTAACTTGTCCCGGCAGCGTCGAGCTCTTTAAACCAAGGGAGCGCTCGGGATTCGCTCAAAAGGGGGGTCGGGCAGTTTGATGGTTAGCCCGTAAATGTGCCCATAACGGGCATGCCCGCCGCAGGCCCCTCTCTGGGCAGGCCTTTAAAAGGCATGTACTACATATACTAGTATAAATATATTTACCCCATATTTTATGGTAAATTTAATTAAAACGCACAAAAGATTTGAAGTTATCCCAAAATTTTTTTTAATTTTATTTTTGGGGGAAAACAAAGAAAAAAGGGTTTTTCCAACGATTATTTTCCAGGAAAAAAACACTTGGGGGCCCTAAAAAACAAGCACATTTTGCACATTTAAATTCCCGTAGGGTTTAGAATGCTCTCAAAAAGGCCCATCAATCTACAAACGGATTCTCGCCATGAGAAAAAAAACGACTACGTATAAACTCGGGGTTATTTTTTTTAAATTTAAGAAATATTTGGTAGAAAATTTTGTTATTTTAAACTTATCTATAATTTTACTGGTCCTTAATTTAATTTAAATTAATTAAATTTATAAACCCCTCCATCGGGGGAATCGGTAGGGTGAGGGGGATAAGTGGGACTCTCTGAAAAAGGGGCCTGGCAGGGCAAAACTGCAGTGGGGGTTCGCCTATACTGGTCCGGCATGAGCAAAAGGTCACCGTGTCCGGGAAGTAGCTTAGCCATCTCCACAAAAATGCAGTCGTCTGTTTTTAAAGGTTTCTCCGGTTTTAAAGAACGATAATGCGGGTGAGGTTGAAACCACTCTGGGTTCAGTCTCTTTTGCAGTGTACGTACCGAGGGTATGAAACTGAACAGGAAATTTTTCTACGCCAAACCGACTCTGTATTAGACCAGTGCCTCCTGGGGGACACACTCATTGTCTTGGGCGACTTAAATGCTACTACTGTATTTGAGAGAGGGCTATGAGTTTGTGTTGGTCCACATGGCTCCGACCAGGAACATTAACATTTCTCTCCTTCTGAATTTTCGAGGTCCAGAAGTTTGAAAATTGCGGGTTTTGGTATCAGGACCAAGCTGCCCCGTGGACGTGGTATGTAATGTCAAGGGGGGGGCTAGCTAAGGAGATCAACCCATCCTTTATACTCGTTGGGATCCCCCAAAACTGCAGGGTTTACCTGGGTGCGGGTTTTCTTTGCAACTGACACAGACTTGTTTTGCACCTTAGCTTCTTTTTCAAGTCCAAAAAAAATCTCAAGAGGTAACCATACTGGTTTTTCTTGAAAGTGAAACTTAACTGGCCCAGAGTATGCAGTGGCATCTAAATGGGTTTTGATGTGCTCGGGCCCTCGAGGACCCTTAGAACACCTTCAAACGTGAAACACAGGCTCCCAAAGGAGTTTTGGGGGAGCCCCCCGAGGTCGGGTGGGGGTTTTGTCTCGACGGAGACACGGGAAAATAAAGGGAGTCGGCTGCCAACTTGCGGGAACCGGGACCAGTACAGGGTTTTGTCACGCAGGACTAGACCCCTCCGGGGGAGAGACAAGAAAGTCGGAGCCCCCCTGAGGGTGTCGAGGGGCCCTTTGAACGCTAATGACCTCCAACCCCCGCCTACTGAGCCTGAAAAAAAGCTCCGTCCAAATCTCCTTTTCCAGGGGTATCCAGCCAGTTTTTGGAGCCTTGTGTTGGAAAATGGGTGGGCAGATTTGGGCCCTTGGGGTGAGTACTTTGAGCGTTGTTCCGGTGGACCCTCGTATTGGGGGGAGCTTCACACCACGGTACGGGGAGTGGATGCCAATCTCCCCCTTGACGAAACCGCTCCTCTTTACGAAGTCAGAGAGGCTGTAGTAAAGTTAGGGTGGAAAGGGGCTGATTCTTTAAAATCAGTGCAGAACTCCTAATGAAGGTGAAGCTATGATCCGGGGTTCATGCTGTCCTGACGCCGGTGGCAATCAGGTACCTTCCCCGCCTTAAAAAAAGGGCTGGTCGTCCCTATCTGGGAAAAGGGGAAAGGGGACCGTCAGGGCGCATCAATTACCGTGGTATACCTGCTCAGCGTGCCAGGCAAAGGGGTTTTTCCTCTATTATGACCCGGATCCGCAGTCTCTGCTGAAGCATCAGAACCCCAGCAGTCTGGGGTTCACGCCTGGTAAGTCAAAAAACGGACCGTGTCCGGTGGAAAGCCCTGTGAGTTTCGCGGGATCCTTGGCCTTGTTGATCTCAAAAAGGCGTTTGACTAGTGCATCGGTCCTCTGTTTTCTTCTGCGACTTCGGGGATTCCTGCAAGGACTATTGGTTTGATGACTGGTCTGTAATCTGGAACGAGAGTGCTGTGAAGGGGTGGGAGGTGAAACCAGGAGTGAGGCAAGGGTGCGTTCATGCCCCATCACTTTTCAACACTTGTATGGACTGGGTATTGGCAAAGTTTGTAGATAAAGTGATTGTGGAGCATCCCTCGGCAACACCAAAATCACTGATTTTGTTTTTGCCCATGATGCAGTAATCTTTGCTGAGTCGCTGGAAGTCCTGGTGATACTCTCGAGGCGCTGCACGAGGAGGCAAAGCCTTTGGGACTTGGGGCCCTCCTCAAGAAACCCAAGGTCAGGTGTTTTTGGAGGGTTACTAGATGAAACAGTACAGTTCCTGTTTAATGCGTGGCGGCGGGACATTGAGATCTTGGAAAGTTTTACATACCTTGGTAGCGCAGTCCCCTAATGATGACAGGTCACGTCAAGAAGTCCTTACGGAGGATTGACATAGCCCCCACAGTGTTATGAACTCGCTCATAGCCCACGTGTTATGGACTCGCCACAGAGTTTTGGGTGTTTCCCGGTCCCTGTGCAGAAGGAAAAAGATCCAGATTTTCAAGCCTTGGGTGATCCCTACTTCCCTTTTGGGATGTGAGACATGGACACTAAATAGTGACTTGAAAGGCGAATCGTCCCTTTGGTAAAAAGTGTCTTCACAGAATCAGGGGTATCGCTGCGATGATTACATGTAAAATCAGCGATCACCGTGAACTGAATCGAGCCTAAACCTGCATAGTCCGCAGCGCCAATTCGGCTATATGGGCTGTGGCACGCTACCCTGAAACCGATCCTTCCCATCGGGTTTTTCTGTAAAGAAACCGGGCGGGGAGGAGGCCCAAAAGGGGCCCCCACAAGGCTTGTGGCTGGGGCAATTTGATTTTCCCTGCGGAGTTGTTTGGGTAGGGGAAGGGGCCTGCTGGGGACTCGTGCGGGGTGGGACCCCCAAAGGGTCTAGGGTGGGCGAGGGACCCCCCCCCCGGGGTTCCCCAAAATGATTGTTCATGTACGGGATCTTTTAGTCCCTTGTATCTTCTAGAGCTAAACACCAGTTGTCAACGGATTACCAATATACATCAGTGCCTTGGGTTGAGCATCCCTGTAGTGCAGCAGATAATCTAAAAATTGTGCAAATTTGACTGGAAAAAAAAAATTTACCAGTGTTAGTACATCCAAAGGTAATTTTCAGATCGGGGGGTAAGCGATTTGATCTCTGAGGATAGGAGAGGTCAATGACCTCATTACATTAAAATATTTTTGCCCCTGTTTTGGGAATTTTTAAAAAGGATGTTGCCATGGGGTGGTCCCTTTATTTTCTGGAGAGCCTATTTATACAAAATCACAGGTGCAACCATGACTGAACGGGGTGCTTTAAAGAGGTCGGGCCTCAAAAAACCAATTTTATTGAAATACACATTTGGTTTTGGGGTGTCGCAGAACAGATTGCATAAAATCGTGGTTGTAAGATATCTGTGAAAACCTTAATTTTCAATGGCACTGACATGTCTATAAGTTTAAAAGTACATGGGGTCATTCCCTCAACACATGTATGTACTCCCGGTACATGAAAACACCACTTCCAATAGGCATAATATAAAGGTGTCTGATTGCACTTAAGTCCCCCAAACATGCACAAAATCATTGCCTTATGCCCCTTTGGGTGCACTTGCAGCGGCCCGGGTTACACCCTTTTGCCCCAGGGATCAGTTGTGGCAAGATTTTTGATGCCTCTGGCAGTGTCGAAAAAAGGGCTGCCACCCAGGCCTCCTTTGCCACCCCGTCGGATGGGTTTGGGTAACTCTGGATTCAGGACCAAGTTTGGTTCCAGCAGTTGCCCTGGAGAGATGTCGCTTGATGTGCTGCTGGAGTGCTCCCTGCTTGGGGGGGAAATTTTTTTTCTAGACCCCCTAGCTTTGTGCAAGGGGAAAGATGTTGTCACTCCACTTCATTTCCCCGTTTCTTAGGCTGAGGGTAAGGGATCCATCTTTCCACACCCACAGTTTTAATCTTTTTGGTAAATAAAATAGTGTCATAAATAGAGACGGGCGGTACCCCATTTTGCCCCTTATTTTTTTTTCTTTTCCAGTGATTCCCTTTATGAGATTTTTCCATCTCCCTTAATTTCCATTGATGTCAGAATAGAGGAAGAAAAAATATAATTTTCTCCAAACCCCATCCTTTTCCTCTTTGCCTTTTGCCTTTAGTTTCCTTTGAGTCTTTCCCTCGCCCGTGGAACCCCTGATAAGATGTTCAGCAAAAAGCTTGTGTCCTTTGCCATGGCTCTTCTCACATTTGGACCTTGGGCGGGAAAAGATAATTAAGGGGCGAGGCAGCAACTAAGTACATGAATGAAAATATGTAAGCTTGGATGATAAAAAGGATGTAATTTTAAAAAAACTGTAAATAACACCCTGAAAAGGGGGAGCCCGGAGACAGGCTGTTAAAAGCAAAAAACATTTATGAGATTCAAACCCTTTCCGAGGGGTACTAGATAATGTGTCGGACAAGGATTTCAGCTTTCCTCGGTACAGAAAGCGGCGAGGCGACTGGCAAAAGGGGCAGGGTTCTCACCCTGGCTCGGACACTGAGGGGAAAGGGGAAAAGGAACTTCAACCCTACAGGGGCTGAACGGTTCACAAACCAATGGGAAACCCACAACTATTCGTATTTGCTCAACCAAAATATTTTACAGATTTTATTTTTAAATTTGAAAGTTATTTTTTTATCCCTGTACATGCCATCTTTAGTTTTATTCCCTGACTTAAAAAATAAAGTGCTCCCAAACCTGTCTTATTCAAGTTTTATCCACTACAAGGAAAAACAAAACTATTAGATTTGCCTATTTTTTACAGAACAATACGTCAGAGGGGCCGCCTACACTCACGGAACGCAAATATGAGTGCACGGGACACTTGCTCTCAAATAGTTAATATTTGCTCATGTAGGCAGTTTTTTTCCTATTCTCTCTTGGAAGGGGCCACGAGCCCGCCCATGGGCTCCCACACTCCGTAATCCAACCCTAGGACCAAGGGGGTATAGGTTTTTCCCTGTGCCCCTAGGTCAATACCCATTACACACACTGACCACTCCCTTGTAAGGGGGGAGAGGATGGTCCCTGCCCTCGTGGGGCCCCGGAGGTGTAAGGGAAGGGGGAGCAGGGCGCCCCGTTAACCTGCACGTTCTGCTCCCCCTTGGCAGGGGACAACCCACACAGCCCGGGGGGGCCCTGGGCTTGGGGGAAGGAGGCTCCAGGGGTGTGTGGCAGGTCTGGCTGCCTTGTTGTTGGGGATCTGCGGAGTAACTTGGGTTTAAAGACGTGGCATTGTTAACCCTGTGATATAATACACTGATTTTTTAACAAGATGAAAAATGGCTTAGTTTTAGGTTTCATTGGGGTTTAAATTTACTGTAGTTATGAACGAGTATGATGTTCAAATGACATAAGTTTAATTGACAAACACCCTCACTGATAGCAAGCTGTTTGCCTCTCCCCACCCATGGTATGTAAGTATAAGAGGACTGACCAACGCAGTCTTGGTCTCAAAGCATGCATATCAACACCAGGTGGTACCAACACCATATAGGTACTGCATACTTCCCCCTGCAGGGATTGAGGGACAGCCTATTAGATACATAAGGAAGGGTAAGTACAGTACATAACCTCAGATTAGTGTTGTAGGAAAGATGCCGCCAAGCCCTGCAGACGGTCCTTGGAGTGGAGTCCCTGGTGTTGAAGATGAAGCTATATGGGAGGCGGGCAGTGACCCCCAGACTCCAGCTCACACTACAGGGTGCTGCTGCAAATAAGATTCAGTCAGTACATCTCACTCTACGAGACTTACAAGATATTAGTCATGTCCACAGCCACAAAATATTACATGTCCACAGCCACAAAATATTACATGTCCACAGCCACAAAATATTACATGTCCACAGCCACAAAATATTACATGTCCACAGCCACAAAATATTACATGTCCACAGCCACAAAATATTACATGTCCACAGCCACAAAATATTACATGTCCACAGCCACAAAATATTACATGTCCACAGCCACAAAATATTACATGTCCACAGCCACAGATTAGGATAAATGTAATACTGACAAAATGATCACACTGGTCATGATATATGAGCCTTCAACAAATTAGTAACACTATAACTCAAACTACAGCACGGGCCTGGTAGAAAAGCTATGAATGGAGTGACATTTCCAAACACTAAGGCTGGCCCAAACACCAAAGAGGAGAACTTCCAGGCCTATAGGCTCCCAACGTACAAAAAATTTAAAATATAAAATAAAAGTCGCCTCACGTTATATAAAATAAAAGTCGCCTCACGTTATATAAAATAAAAGTCGCCTCACGTTATATAAAATAAAAGTCGCCTCACGTTAACAAGATTCATGACTCGTCTTGAATCCCCATTTCTACCACACGTTACCTCCATCAATGTATTTTGTCAGAAACCGTTCACACATAAGAAAACAAGAACATAAGGAAGCTACAAGAGGCCGTGAGACCTAAACGTGGTAGTTTCTGTACTACTCACTCTCCATTCCATTAAATCTCTTAAATCTATTTTTTTTTTTCTCTCTCTGAAATAATCCATCACTTTATCCTACCATTTTACAGAGGGCCTTCCACTCCTGTGCATCACTATGTATGATCTCTTGTTATCATATTCCTAAATCACTGAGTAAATTTCCCGTCACACTGATTCTCTGTGTAACTTTCCCGTCACACTGGTTCTCTGTGTAACTTGCCCGTCACACTGGTTCTCTGTGTAACTTGCCCGTCACACTGATTCTCTGAGTAAAGTATCAATACCCACACACTCAGCTAGAAACAAATCCCTTTGCGTATCCTGGTGTATCCAGGGG
>JACEEZ010007435.1:5000-28412 GCA_016584305.1 Chionoecetes opilio | reverse complement strand
CATCAAATGTATCATCGCGATATGGACAAAGGACTGCATAATACGATTTTCAATGATTTGTGTGCTGTAATGAAAAAAGAAATTCAACTTTTTTCGGATGCGCAGCCATCATTTGAAGAACTTCCAGCCACATCAGGAGAGATATACATGGACTACCACAAAACATGAGAGAGTGCATACACCATAGGAGTGAATGTCTTCCAGAGTGCGGTAAATGGTGGCTCCATATGAAAGCTCCCATTGGAACAATGCTTTTACGAGAGTGGCGGCAACTGCGAGTGGACGGACGCTAGTTGCGGAGTGAGACACCCGCCAAAGATGTGTTGCCCCGCCAAGCTACCCGGTCGGGTAACTGCAATGGCCTCGTATGTAAGGCTCCATTGAAATAGTATGGACGCAACTAGTTAACGGTACGGTGGCGGACACAGTGGCCTCGTGTGAAAGAGGCTCCTAAGCAATGACCTGGCCGTGCGGTGGCCTGGGTGTGTGAGGCTGGGCACCGTGTTGCCGCAAAGCGAGAACCTCCTCGCTGCCATCACCAGGTTCAGGTTCCTGCCGCTCTTGGAGGAAGTCTGCTTGCAAGGCGTTTCCTCCGCTACGATGCCTGTATGACGCATTTTACTGGAAAGGATGCGGCTTTCGTGCATATAATGTGGTACCTGGAACCTGTCGCCGATATGAAACTTTTCGCCGATATCGCGACTGTTCCAATTTTTCACGTCGGCGGGAGTTCCAATTGTCGGCGCGGTTCTAGTCTTGATCTTGATATACAGTACCCAATTATCATTAATAAGCTTTTAATCATGTTTCTGCATTCAGGGATTACATACCAGCAATAACTTGAACTATCAAAGGCTTTCAGTGGGAGAATTATACTTTGTTAAAGTTGTCAACACCCTTCCTAACTCCGCCCCCTTGGAGAACTGACCTGGCGCCCAGCAATCGAAGCGACGCAAGGCGATCGCAATAGTACGGCCCTAGGTGTCTTGAAGACACTTCACTCCCCTCTCCTTAATCTTCTCCTTCTCTCATTCCATCCTTTCCTCCTCTATTTCATCCTTGTTCGAGACAGACATATAGGAGCCTACGAAACATATATATATATAATGAGCTTTCTAGCAATAACTGGAACTATCGAAGACTTTGAATGGGAGAAAATATACATGTAAAGTGTCTACAGCCTCCTCCTGACGGCCGCCTCATTGGAGATTAGCGACGAAGAATATAACCCACCCGCCCCTTCCCTCCACTGGGGGTGTCCCCACTGGGAGTGTCCTCCACCGTCGCTCGTTGCCCGAAAAAGAAAACGAGTAGCGAAATTTGAAACCGTATATACTTGCAGATACAAGGCATAAAAAACAACGCTGAAAAGGGTAGAATATTCCAGTCATTATTAAAATACTGTGTATCATCTTCAGTGCACATACACATCAATAGTGATGCTACAATTCGCAATATATGGCGCCTGCGACCATTAGGGCAGGTGGCGCCTTAGTGTTACTAGGTAGTAGTACGTATTTTTATTTTAAGTTTATTTATGTAATAAAAATGCTTGAGGGTCGATAACCGAACTGGATTCCAGAGGGGTCTGGTGTGTTTGTGTGTGTGTGTATATATAATATATATATATATATATATATATATATATATATATATATATATATTATTCTATAAATATATATATATATATATATATATATATATATATTATATAATATATTAATATTATATATATATATATATACCAACACACACACACAACCAGGGAGAGAGAGAGAGAGAGAGAGAGAGAAGCGACGAAGAGCTGAGGAGAGAGAGAGAGAGAGAGGACAGAGAAGAGAAGAGAGAGAGAATATGAAGAAAAAAAAAAATATTATATATATATATATCTTATAGCTATATATATATATATATATATTATTATTATATTATATATATATATATATTATATATATATATATATATATATATATAGATATAGATATAGATATAGATATATATATATGAATTATATATTCTATAATACTTCATAGATATAGATATAGATATGAGATACTAGATATAGTATATAGATAGTTTTAGATTATATATATATAATATATATATATATATATATAGTATATATATTATATACTATATATATATCTATATTATATATATATATATATATATATAGATATAACTATATATAGATATATAGATATATATATATATATATATTTCATATCTCTCTCTCTCTCTCTCTCTCTCTCTCTCTCTCTCTCTCTCTCCTCTCCTCTCTCTCTCTCTCTCTCTCTCTCTCTCTCTCTCTCTCTCTCTATATAGATATATATAATATATATATAATATATATTATATATACACACACACCAGACCCCTTCTGGAAATCAGTTCGAATATCGACCCCAAGCATTTATTATGATTACATAATAAACTAAAAAAAAAGAAAAATAATTTGCACTTGGCCAATCCTTTATGATGAAACATAAAAATACACACACCACACACACATACACACACACCACACACACACACACACACACACACACACACACCCAACACACACACACACACACACACACACACACACACACACACCACACACACACACACACACACACACACACACACACAAGGACAGCTCGGTGGGTACCACCACTGCAGCGTCAGGCACAAATCGTCGTCGAGTTCGATCCCCCTGTCCCACTCAGACCGGGATTTTTCACTGATAAAGTACTGTTTCCTTGACAAGTGGATGGGTGGGTGTGGTGTGAGGCCCAGCATTACCCAAAGATCGGTATTTATGAGCTCCAAGCTCGCACCGCGAGGGTGAAAATGCCGATTGCGAGTCAGACTCGCGTTGGACCAAGACCATGTGTGAAACATGGCCCGTGGCGGATTTACATTGAGGTTAATAGGAAGCAGCCCCAGGACCCCGGCAGTTATGGGTCCCGTATGAAAGATAAATAAATAAATAAATAAAAAATAGATTTAATAAATATAGTAATACAAAACATGTACGTAATAAGAACATGATATAATGAAGCAGCCATAACTCGAATGCGAGTTGGTAGTATATTTTTTTTTTGCGACTTGTTTACTTAGTCTTTATATTATGCAGTTACTTAATAACAAATTCTTAATGATTTCAAACAATAAAGTTTATTTGCAATAGTACGATCAAATCACGGTCTTGAAGCGAGTGATGTGAGTGAGTGACGTTGTAATAAGTGGTGAGGTATGAGTGTGGGTCGGAGAATGAGTGGTGAGCTATGAGTGGTAGTAATGAGTGGTGAGGTATGAGTGTGGTAAGAATGAGTGGTGAGTAATGAGGGTGAGGTGTGATTGTGGTAATGAGTGTGGGAGTTAATGAGTGGTGAGGTATGGATGTGTGAGTATGAGTGGTGAGTATGGTATGAGTGAGTAAATGAGTGGTGAGGTATGGATTGTGAGTTAATGAATGGTGAGGTATGGGGTGTGTGAGTAATGAGTGGGGAGGTATGGATGTGTGAGAATGAGTGGTGAGGTATGGATTTGTGAGTAATGAGTGGTGAGGTATGGATGGGTGAGTAATGAGTGGTGAGGTATGATGTAGTGAGTAATGAGTGGTGCAATATGGATGTGGAGTAAATGAGTGGGAGGTATGGATGTGTGAGTAATGAGTGGTGAGGTATGGAGTGGGAGTAATGAGTGTGAGGATGGATGTGGGAGAATGAGTGTGAGGTATGGAGTGTGTGAGTAATGGTGGTGAGGTCTGGATGTTGTGAGTAAGGAGTGGTGAGTTTATGGAGTGTGTGAGAATGAGTATGAGGTAGATGTGTGGTCAGTAATGAGGTGGTGCTATATTATGAGTTTGGTAGTAATGAGTGGTGATATATATGAGGTGGTAGTAATGAGTGTTGCTTATACGATGGGTGTGTAGTAATGAGTGGGAGGTATGGGCAGAGCTGGGCACTAAATACATGACTGTATTAAATACTAACTATAAATACATGGAGAAAATGTATCTAAATACAAATACTAAATACATTTTAGGAATGGATTTAAATACAGTTATAAATACATTTTAAATACGCACAATTTGTAACATGATTCAGAATTCTTGATTAACAATAATAAATGCTTGATAAATGATAAAAGGATACTTTCCTACGGTATATTTAATTACATTGATCAATATCTTGAGTAATTGAGATTATTAATGGAGGTTATTAGTAATTAACTGATAAAAAAGTATTTATATATTGTATTATATGAGTATTTAAATACATATTAAAGAATTTAAATACTGTATTAAAATAAGTTTAAACCAATGTATTTATAAATACAGTTCTAAAACACAAAGAGATTAAATTACAAAGTATTTAAATACCTGCCCAGCTCTGGCTAGGGTGTGAGTAATGAGGGTGAGGTTCTATGGGTTCTGTGTAGAAGTAATTGAGTGTGAGGTATGGACTCTTGTTGTGAGAATGAGTGGTGGTATGGGGCTGTGTGAGTAATGAGTGGTGAGGTATGGATATTTGTGTGAGTAAGTAATGAGTGGTGAGGTATGGATGGTGAGGAATGAGTGGTGAGATAGGTCTGTGTGTGTGAGTAATGAGTGGTGGAGGTATGGATGTGTGAGTAATGAGTGGGGATGGTATGGATGTTGTGAGTAAGAGTGGTGAAGGTATGATGTGGAGTAATGAGTGGTGAGATTGCGTGTGTGAGAATGAGTTGGTGAGGTATGGGATTTGTGTGTCTCATGAGTGGTGAGATGGATGTTGGGAGTAATGAGTGGGAGGTATGGGTGTGGTAGTAATGAGTGGGACTGAGATTTGACTGTCATTTTTTCATAAATTGTCTATTTCCATGGGAATTTCTGTCTTTATTTTGTTAGATCAGTGGTTTCTTAACCTTGTTCTGTTGTTTCCCCCTCCCCCTGTTCAACCATCGGATTTCCAACCTCATGTGGTGAAAGAAAAAAAGTAGGCCAAAAACACAACATTTACTTGACTAATAACAAGTATATAGACACTATCCTCTCGATATATATACACTTAAAGAAAAAAGAAGTCCAATAGCTCGAACTTGAACTCTAAGAGATTTTTTTCTGTCGACTAAATGCTAGTAATTAGATGTCCCTCGGATACATTTCCCTTAGAATCCTGAAATTTCCCACCAGGGGGAAATTTCCCCAGAGTTGCGGAAATATTGGTTAGAGAGTCTGGCAAACCTTAGTGACCACCATTCATTACAAATTTTGGTGGTCACTGGCATCTGGCAACATTAATGACAGACATAGAGGCCAGAAAAATCGGAAAATAATATATTGTTGTCTTCGAAAAATAGTGCTTTGGGATGAAAGGTGGAATGTAGGTAATGTACATGTGTTGAAAAGGAACTACACGTTGTACGTAAGAATAACCGCCTATGTATTTTCCTATGTTCTTGACTCAAGTGGTTGTGGGCAACGGGCGGTAGGTCACGCCCTCCCGTTAACCCGGGCCTCATAACCGCCGCGCCACACACTTGAGTAGGCCAAGTTATTCCTTTGATATCAACTTAATAATAAAACCCACATCTCATCTAACCCAACCCCCCCTTATAGCCGACAATACATATTCAATATACTGGGAGGAGAGGATGGGGCGGTTTATAGAAAGATATATTAATAACCGCAAAAATTCCTCAAACACTCACCTTGGCGTGATCTTCGTCTTCTTGTTAACTCATACCGCTTATATGGCGCATCACCTTGCTGATTTGTACTAGAGAAGAGCCAGATTAAGATTACTATAAGCCTCCCATACAAGGAAAGATCCTTATAATATAATTATAAATCCAGCAATAGTAAGAAAAATCCTTGTAAAATTAATAGAAAAAGCCTTTGATAGTAAAAAAAGAAACGGTAGGCAGGGACAGCTCCACGGCTACTGATGCGCGTTCAAATTGTCAAGTTGTAGAAATGCCCCATTTGAAACGCTAGACTGGGCCCAGACCATGGCTTCGTCTGGGTTGGGGAAGACTCTTCATAGTATTCCATAGAATGACAGTTCCATAAACCCTTTACCTCTTCCTTTACATACTACTCCCAAATGGAACTGTCGCGAGAATTTCGCGTCGGCGAGGCGTTCCACTGTCGGCGACAGTATCGTTTATGCTTCGGCGACAGTTCCTATCGGCGACAGTTCCATAAACCCATAATGTGGCATCGTGGCGTAGGCGGCGATGACGGGTGGCGGCCTTCGCGTGGCGTTGTGTGGCGATCCCCGTCACCGGGGAAAGAAAGAATAACTACCCTGCGATACTGAAGAGAAACCGCGAGACAGTGAAGACGAGAATTAATAATCGTTAGCGAGTCAAAAGGAGGACAAGGATATGGAATACAACGGTGACAGAAGCGTTGACAGAATAAACCTTTCTTCGAAGGCACGTCGCGTTCCTCAGCCCTGAGGAGCTGCGCGGCCTGGGCGCCGGACAACTTTCGTAGGCCGCGCGGCTTCGGCTCGGTTCAGGCCGGGGGGTTATAAAGACACCGAGGCGGTTGGTCAAGGTGCTTCACGATGCCAGGCAACTCGTGCCGCTGTTACAAGAAGCTCGCTTATTGGTAGAGCTGCGATGGGGCTGGTCGCCCTCGGCGCTGGCTGGTGTCCTGACCAACCTGCGTTAGTCAGGAATATGGTTGGACCCATTTACGACGAGTATGAAACCCAGTGTCGGTGGGGATTTTTTGAATCGATATTCTCATCTCGGCAGTGCTGATGAGATCCACGCCAGGGTGTCCTTCACAACGACATTAGTCCAATAACATCACCTCACCCGAGTCCGTGTGAGCAGCAAGCTGTTTACGAGGTGCAGTCCGCCTTTGTTACTAACAAAGAAAACGGGAATGCGCACGCGTTGAGGGGAATATTTACTAATATGAATGTTCGGCTCTAAAGTAGGAGATGATACTGTTTTTTATTCTTCATAAGAAAAAAAAAATTCATGGAAACGAATAATCGCCTAGCTTTTGTATTACTAATGTGAGGACAATTCTATAGCTGTTTGCAGTGAATCATGAGTAGATTTTACGGAATACGCATATTTGCTAATTAAAAAGAAAATACTATTTGATGTGTATCATATGAATATGATACCTGTGTGGGGCAGATTGCATTCTTGAAAAAGGGTGGTTAAGGCCCCATCTTGTGCGGGTGTGTTAAAAGACATATGTAATAACAGGTAAAAGCCATTGTAAGGGAAAACATGTTAAAAGCCTATGTGGCAAAACTTTTGAGTGGCCGAGAGATCAGCTCCAGTTGTAATTGGTCTTCGGCGCCCGAGGACCGGTCCAGGCATGCTTGTCCCTTCTAGGATGTAAAGCAAGTTAAGTTCCCCCCCCCCCAACCCCTCTGCGTATCCTTTCACCTGCTTGAAGGGAACATGGACGTCTCCAGGAAGGAACAGCACACCCTTCCTACTCACATGGACATTTACGGTCCGAAAATGAATGCCTAATATATATATATGCGCAAAACACTACCATAAAAACTGTCGCCGATAGGAATTCTCGCCGGACCGTCGGGAGTGTTCCACTTCGTGGCCCCCCCCCTTTGTTGATAAAATAAAGACGGGCTTGTTTGTCGTAGGACGCCTGACATGCCTTTGCTGATCAACAAGTCACATATAAGAAATATACATCCCCTCAACGCGTGCTCAGTTCCCGTGTTCCTTTGTTAGTAAACAAAGCGACTGCACCTCGTAAAACAGACTGCTGCTCACAACGACACTGGCACAGTTCGTAAGCCCGTGGTTCCACATCATTGACTTCGGTATAGCATATCGCCCGCAGGGCTCTTGGAGGAAATTTGGCTGATGTTAAGAGGAAGGAAGAGCAAGAGTTGGAAAATATTCCCCGGGCGGCACCGTGGACGTGTACAGCGTTATAGGCATGATCAATTACATGGCGCAAGACTCGCCACATGATTCCTGAAGGCGCCGCTAATGAAGGTGTCGTATTTAGTCTGCGTTCCACGGGGACCCAACCGCTGTTCCTTTCCTCGCCCATGTGACGCAGGCCATTCAAGGTTTCGCCGAAAAGATAACGCCGGACCAGTTCCGTAAAAAATTGATCAAGCCAAGACCTTGCCCGGCTCCTACCTCACGCCCTGCCCCGGAACCCCTTCAGCGCCACCCCCACCCGTCCCTCCAGTCCCTCGAGTGACGATCAGCACCAGGGATCAGGATCAGATCAGGATCAGGACACCCAGCACTACGTGTTACTGAAGGCGACGCCGAAGAAGCACAACAAGTCATCCGTTACTCCCTCGCGTCTTAAGGACTGATCCCCCTCCTCTCGACGCCCAAAACGTCAGTTACCGTGCGTCTCCGTGTCGCCGTGCCGGTCTCTTACGGCGAAAGGGCCGTGTTGTGCCGCCAGCACGGTCACCGTGTACCATTCACAGCCCTCAAGTGAGCCTCCAGAGCCTACCATCCGAGCCCTGGGTCACCACTGCCTACAGGCGTTATAGGCACAAAAATGTAAATTAAAAAATTAAAAATGATGACTGGCACGGCTTCCTCCAAGCTTGCCGGATCGTGTGCGCTTTATGATCAGGAAACGCAGCGCCCTGTTATTTCCTTACCGCCGTAAAACTTGACGGACTACATCTCCAGAGGAGTAGGGTGGATGCTGTTTTTTAGACGCTACCTTGCAGAGCAATGCGGTGCAGGTGGTGCAGATGGTGTGTGCCAAAGCTGACCCAAGAAGGCACGTCGAAAGTGCTGGCGCTGCAGGTGTACTGTCTGCACCGCCGCAAAGTACAACACAGGCATCGGCAGCCGGTAGAGTCTCCTGCACCAGGGAAATTACCAGCAAACGATCCTCGACCTGCACTACCTCGGACGTCCCCTCAACATGCACACCAAAGCGGCAGGTTGCAGGCAGCAGAGACTGTAGCAGGCTTGCCCCTGCACCTGCTGAACACTGCGCTCACCAGGAACAAGAGGAAAGTTAGGCTCTGGAAGTGTGCAGGCATGGCTGTGAAGAGGATGGCAATACGACGGCTGGCCTGAGGTGGGGAATGAAGGGCTCCACCACAACGATGGTGAAACGCTTTCACTGACGGCGAGGAACTCGTCCTTACGCAGCTGACACAAACGAGAACGACACTCGCAGGGTCTTGATCAGGTATCTGGATCACCCGACGGTTGGCCCTCGTGAGACCGAGCAGCCAGTCTACTGCCAGAGGCCGTAAGAGGAAGCAGCGACGCGCGGACGGCACACGAGGAGGAAGCTGGCGGGTGGTGGATGCCGCAGCGCTACCACAAGGCGTCCTACTGGAGGAGTCCTGTGATTGTTCTAGGCAGCGACAGGACCTACAAGGGACCCAGCGGAGATACTGCCGCGCCGTGTCGCTGGGCAGGCTGTGCTAGACATGTTACTTCTTTTCAACAAAGAAAAGTTTATAAAAAAACGTAATATATATATATATATATATATATAATATATATATATATATAATATATATATATAGTATATATATATACATATATACATATATATACATTATATATATATATATATATATATAAATACATATGAATATATAATAAACATATGGTATACATATATATACTATACAATATTTACATATACATATATATATACATATACATATTATCTATATATATATATATATACATATAAATATATACATAGAGATATATAAATATACATATATACATATACATATATATATCTATACACATACATTACATATACATTATTACATATACATATACATATATACATAATATATAGATATTATATATATTATACCCATATATATATATATATATAATCTATATATATATATATATATATATATATCTATATATATATATATATATTATTTATATTTAATAATTACACTGCCTTATATATAATATATATACACTGTATATATATATATATAGGAGCGCTCCGGGTGGCTGCCTTCGTGCGGCGACGGGCTCCTTGGTGTACGCACTGACGAACTGTCCAAGGAATCATTGGCGGCATAACAATTCATATGCCTCGTACATAAATATCCAATTAATGTCTGTCTATATGTATTCGCTTAACAATGTGGGATATGTTTTTGTTTCTTATTTTGCTCCACCTTCGTTCCGTGTTATTATTTTATTGCAGCGTCCATTAGGGGGCAAATAATCTACAGAGAAGAAACTGCTGGCTCATCCCTACCTACAGGTGACTTACAGGTGACATACAGTGGACTGCCAGGTGGACTTTTAATGAATTAGTGACTATGATTTTACAGGTAATTACACAGGTCAATTTACATTTTCTCATGTTTCTCAGCAACTCTTTCTCCCTCCTAGAAATTTACGAGCGCTGCGCAGGATCAGGCGAGAGGGAAAGAGAGAGAGAGAGAGAGAGAGAGAAGAGAGGAGAGGGACGAGAGAGAGAGATGCGAGGGAGAGAGAGAGAGAGAGAGAGAGAGAGAGAGAGAGAGAGGAGAGAGAGAGAGACAGAGAGAGAGAAAAAAAAAATATTAGAGAAAAAGAGAGAGTATTTTGATGATTGTTATACAATTCGGTCTCAATTTACATGATCGTTTTATAAATAATACGTGACTAGCATTTTCGTTAATTTTTTTCCGCTACACATCCGTTCAATGTAATCGCACTCAAATTGTGATAAAAAAAACCGTACATATTATGGTATGGAATGCAAGTGTATTGGGGAAAAGAGAAAGGCGTTATAGTGTTTTTGGAAGTCTTTTTTCTTTCTTTCGGTTTAGGTATATTTATTCAAGCGTCGCCTCCGTGGTGTAGTGGCTAGCGCGCATAGCTACGAATATGTGGGCCCCGGTTCGAATCCGTACCAGAGCAAATCGGCGGCCAGCCAGAACAGCTGTTCATTCTCCCTTTCGAGGTTGATAAATGGGTATCTGGGGAAACCTGGGGAAGGTAACTGTGGTAACCCGGATGTCACACTAGCCCTGTGTCCCGGGGTAGCGGGTTGTCACCCACCACAGGCTCAAAAGCTAATGCAATGGAGATGAGCACCGAGGTCATGCGCAAAATAGCGTATGCCCCCATCTTTACCTTTACTGAACACGTAGCTAGAACACACACACAGTGAACATTTCCTACTACCATTTGTGTGACATAGCTCCGAAATTGAAGAGAAAGCGAGAGAGAGAGAGAGAGAGAGAGAGAGAGAGAGAGAGAGAGAGAGAGAGAGAGAGAGAGAGAGAGAGAGAGAGAGAGAGAGAGAGAGAGAGAGAGAGAGAGAGAGTCTCATCAGAGAGTTTGACCATCCGTCAATCTATATGCACTCAAATTGTGATATTGAAATGTTTTACACATTTTAGTCTGGAATGCAAGTAGATTGGGGAAGAGAGAAAGGGGTTATAGTATTTTTGGAAGCAATTTTTCTTTCTTTCGGTTTAGCTATATTTATTTTAATGGAACACGTAGCTGAGACGGTGGCCAAGTGGTTAGCGTCTTGGAGTGCTGAACTCAATGTCCCGAGTTCGAATCCTGCCGGGGGCAACTCTTTCAAGAGGCTGGTAGGGGAGCAGAAGGTCCCGAGTTCAAGTCTCACCAAGGAGCAACTGTCAAAGCCATCGTCGAGTGACCGAAGCAACCCACATGCAGCGCATACCTGTCTGCCGATTGCGGGTGTGACGGTGGACTCTAGGGGCTGCATGCGCCTAACCTGGAGATCAAGACCATCATAGAAAAGGAGATCTTCACCTGAGACCACAGGTGTCACTATAAAAATCCAGCCTGCGCCACCAACGGGCGAGTTCGACCAACATCAAGACTCTCCATATGCCTACAGGCGTATAGGCTACAACGTATATATATATATATATTATATATATATATATTATATATATATATATATATATTATATATATATATATATATATAAAAGAAAAAAAAAGCTATAACACACGCACACACAGGAACATTTTTACTAACATTTGTGTGACATATAGCTCCGAAATTGAAAAAGAGAGTGAAAAAAAAAAAAATATAATACAAACAGCGGACAAGCCAATTCGAAAATCAAATTTAGAACCACAAAAACTTTTAGTTTAAATAAAATTTTAAATATATTTTTTTAAAAAAAAAAATTTTATTTTTTTAAAAATTTTAAATTATATAAGAAAAAAATTTTGCCCAAAAAAATTTTTTTTTATTCCCCTTTTTTTTCAAAAATTTAAAAAAAATAATTGAAAATTTTTTTTTTTTTTTTCCCATTTTCCCTTTTTTTATTTTTTTAAAAACGATATTTTTGAAAAAAATAATTAAAATTGGGTTTGTTTCTAAATTTTCTTTTTTTTTTTTTTTTTTCCCCTTTTTCCTTTCTTTTAAATTTTTTTTTTTTTTTTAAAAATTTTTGGGGGAAAGGGAAAAGGAGGGGGAAGAAAAGGGGAAAAAAAAAAGAAAAAAGAAAGAGGAAGAAGAAAAGGAAGAGGAAGGGAAAAGAAGGGGAGGAGGAAAAAACAAAGGAAGAAAAGGGGGGGAGAAGAAAAAGGGGGGGGGGGGGAGAGGAGGGGGAGGGGGGGAAATGAGAAAAGAGAAGGGGGGAAAGGGGGGGGGAAAAGGGGGGGGGGGAAAAAGAGGGGGGGAAAGAAGGGGGGGGAAGAGAAAGGGGAGAAGGAAGGAAAAAGAAAGAAAGAAGGAAGGAACCAGACAAAACAAAAAAGAAAAACCCAAGAAAAAAGGAGAGAAACAAGATAGAGGGAGAACAAAAAGAATTTTTGATCCCTAGACCAAAACGTTGCAAAAAAACTAAAAAAACCTGAATCATAACTTCTCTTTCTCTCTTTTTTTTTAAACCTCTTTCTTTCCTCCTTGTCCCTTTTTCTCTTTCTCTCTTTCTCCTCTTCCCCCTTTTTTCCCTTCTTCTTTATCTTTTTTTCTTTCTTCTTTTCTCTCCCTCCTCCTTCTCCCCTTTTGGCCCCTTCTCCTCTCTCTCTCCTCTCTCCTCTCTTCTCTCCCCCTCTCTCCTCTTTTTTACTCCTTCTCTCTCTCCTCCTCTCTCTCTCTCTCTTCCTCTCTCTCTCTCTCTCTCTCTCTCTCTCTCTTCTCCTTCTCTTTTCCTCCTCTCTCTCTTCCTCTTCCTCTCTCTCTCCCTCTCCCCTCTCCTCTCCTCTCTCCCTCTCTTCCCCCATCTAAAGAACAGAAAGGCTGACGGGAAAAACGGAGGGGGAAAAATTAAAGACTAAAAGTCCCAGGGGTTTTTGTGCTTGTGTGTGGCTTTGTGCAGTTTAAAAATGAGGGGGATTTAAACAGAGTAAAAAATTTTGGGGAGTGTGGTCGGGATCTCATTTCTGATTTCGGTACAAAAAAGATTTTTTTTTTGATGAGATGAAAGCAAAATCATAAAATGTTTTTTGTTTTTTTCCCTATTTGAGTTTTATAGGAATACAAAATCCCATCTTTAATATGTTGCCTGTTTGGTAAAGAGTACGTTGTGGTGGTGGTGTTTTTGTGTGTGTGTGTGTGTGTGTGTGTGTGGTGGTGTAATCTGTTTTCCCCCGGTTTGCCCAAGCGGTCAGATTCGCGACGTCATTTTCCCCCCCTTTCCGGGTGCGGCTTGGAGCTCATATTCCGTCTTTGAGTAATGCTGGGACTTCACACACCCACATCCCCGCAAAAAGGGGGAAGTAACCCCCCAAATTTTGACAGTGAAATTCCCCCGGGATTATTGGGTTTCGAACCCGGCTCCCACAGAAGGGCAGGCCAGCCTTTATCCACTTGACCACGGGGGGTATTTTCTCTTTTTAGGCTCCCCAACCCCCCAAATCCGTTCAGGTTGTCGTTCAGGTGCGTGTGGGGTAGTATGGGTGTATGCGTTGGGGGTTTGGTGTTGATGTGTGTGTGTTGTGCGGGGGCGGGTGTGTGTGTGTGTGTGTGGGTGCGTAGCGTAGGTTGTAAAATTTTGCTTAGTTTTAAAAAAAACAGGCAAACTTTTTTCTGAACACAAACAACACACATTTCATGGGGAGTAGGCAGTCAAAACCCCTGCCGCCATGGGAAAATCCCGGGGAGGTACTTACGGGAGTTGAGGGGGCTGCGGGACTTTCATTGAAATCTCCTGTCCTCTTTTTTCCATACCCCTTAGGTCTCAGAACACAAGGAGTAGCGAAACCCTGACTCTAAGAAAATTTCCTTTACTACAATTAAACACATCCCTTTAATCCCTACAACTTCACTAAAAATTTTTATTTGCCGAAAATCGCCTGCCTCGGAGTCCCTAAGGGGAGGGGGCCCAAAAAATCCCAGGCGGCAGTCTTAAATGTCGACCAGGGTCTTGATACTTTTCCCTTCTCCCTTAAAAACTGCAACATTCGCGCCTTAGAAACTAAATTTTTCCCCTGTTGAACATCATTTTCCCCCTCTAAAAATCCTTCTTTTCCTACCCAAACCTTGTCTGTGAGCACGACGCAGACCTTTCTCGTCTCCTCTTTCGTCTCTATTTCATTTTTAAAACCAAAGTAGCTGTTTGGGAATGTGCGAAAAGACACACTTTCTTCGTGTCCACGCCTTTAAATTTCGAATTTTTACCTCTGGTTCGACTTTAATGTCACTCCTAAAATTTTTTCTGGTGAATCTTTTACCTAACTCCTTGATATGTAAAAATTTTTCGACTTTAACATCAAAAGGGGGAATCTCATTCATTTCCTTTTTCTGAATTTTCCCTTTTGGGGGCTTCAAGTTTCCCCCCAGCCTTGGCTATCATCTTCCCTTTTTTTTTACGACCAACCTGGTGAAAAAGCCCAAACTTTTTATCCTCAAGACCCGAGCAGGGGAGCACCCTCCCCTTTTCCCGACCCCCTTGGGGACCGCCCAACTTCTGACTTTTTTAACTACAACCCCTTTTGCTTACTCTTGGAAAAATTTTCTCCGTTTTGGGTTCCCCCGATCCAATCTTATCGTAATGTCCTAGTCGGGACCGTCGGGACCCATTAAGGAGGGGCTTGGCACTTTAACTCAGCTAAGTGGGAAAAACTAGGCAGTACTACTCGTTTTCCATGGGAAAATTTCTGCTTTTCCCTGTCAAAAGACCCATCTCTTTGGCAAGGCATACCTGAGGGCATAGTCTCTGGCATGGAGGCGTAATTTCCCCCAAAACTTTTCTAACCTAAAGCTCTCAACCCCGGTTTAACTCTGCTTGCCCCATGCGTCCGAGAAGAGAGGTGGTCACAAACGGTACGAAGACCATCTCCCGATACTCAGCCCCTTTTTAAATTTTTGCCGTAAATGCCAAAACTTTTCTTTAATTACCAAAAATTTTCATTTCTAGAAAAGGGCAAAATCTTTTAAATCAAATTCCCCTCGTGATTCGGGGATCTAGCTAAAATCTTAACAAATTTTTTTTTATCTTCCCATATGCTTCCCCCCATGGGTCCCCAGTGTTCATTACTTCTAAAGCTGAACTCTTTGCTCAAACCTTGCTAAAAATTCCACTCTGGTTGATGAAGGGGTTGTTTTCCCCCTTTTCCTCCACCCCTGACAATTATGCCCGTCATTTAAAATCCTCGTTATGATGTTTTTTTTTCCCTTTGGCCTAGATCCCGGAAAGGTTTCGGGCCGACGGAGTCCCTCCATTTTTCAAAAAATGGCTTCGTGCTGCACCTAGCCCGGTCAAACTTTTTTCCCTTTTGTCATCACTTCCACCTTTCCTTTTGTGGGAAGTTTGGGCCCCATCAACGTTCCTAAGAAAGGGGGACCCTTCTAACCTTCAAACTACCCTCCCATAGCTTTTGACTTCCCGCCTTTCTAAAATTTTGAACTAACTTAATAAAAAGATTCTTAAAACTATCTGTCACAATCTTTTCTATGTAGTACGGGTTTTGTAAAGGGGATTTTCTGGCGATCTTTAGCTTTTTTAAATGAATCTTGGTCATCCCCCCTTTTTGGGGGTTTTGGTGAAAATTTTTTCTGTTGCCCTGAAATCAAAAACTTTTTATAGATCTGGCACAAATCTTTTAATTTTTCCAAAAATACCCTATTTGGTTTTTACCTTCTCTTAACCTTCTTCTTAAATTCATTTTAAAAACCCTTATATTGAGCTACTGTAGGGACATTTTTCTTTCTAAATCTATCAATAGTGTGTTCCCCAGGTTTTTGTCCCCTCACCCCCTCTTTCTATTTTCTTTAAGATCTTCAAACCAACCAAAACCCCATCCACTCCCACGCTGATGATTTAAACCCTGCATTTTTCAACGTCGTTAAGACGTCCAACCAAAAAGGAAAATAAGTGATTTTACGGGGAGATGCCACCGAGCACCTAATTTGATCTTTCTTTAATTTTGATTTGGGGGGAAAACAAACCTTGTTTTGTTCAATGCCCAAAAAAACCCAAATTTCCTCACTATTTCAAAAAAACCTTTCCGATAGCTATCCCCCCTTCTTTAGACACTCAACTGTCCCTTCTAAATGAAATTCTAGGACTTCCTTTTTAAAAAACAAAATGGAAAATTTACATCTTCATTCTTTCTAAAAACTTCAAAAAGTTTGGTGTCCGTGGCTCTGCGTCCCTTTTTTTCTCCCTCCAATTTCTTTCTCTCTACAGGGCCTTATCCGCCATGTTGGAGTATGTCTCACAATTTGGGGAGGATCCACTCAACAGCTTCCCAAAACAGGGTTGAGTCAAAATCTTTTACTTCATCAACTTTCCTTGACTGACGTCTTCAATCTTTTAAAACACCCCCGCAATTTGCTTCTCTTGCTCTCTTCTACGGTTTTTTTCCGCCAGCTCTTTTAAATTCTAAACTGCATGCCTCCCCCTCCCCGCGGTTTGCCACAAGACTTTTTGCTCACTCATCTCTATTGTCCTTTTTTAATGCAAGAGTTAATCGTATCTTATATTTCATCCCTTTTACTTAAAATCTGGAACTCTCTTCCTTTTCAATTTTTTTCCCCTTTTTTCCTAACTTACTTTTTTCAAAAGAAAAAAATAACAAGACACCTCCCGAACTAAATTTGGTACCCATCTTTTTTATATTTTTCTTTACTGCTTTTTTTATAGGGACTGGGAAAATAAAGGGGGTTTGTGTTACCCTTTTTGTTGGCCCTTTCAGTTCCTTTTGATTAAAAATCCCCCACACCACACTCACACCACACTCACACTCACACTCACACTCAACTCATACTCTAAACCACACTACACTCCTTTGGTAGCGGGGTTTGCAAGCTCGGCTCACAAACGAGAAGTCCCCGGGTTCGACCCCCGGGCGGAGCGAAGACAAACGGGCGGTCTTCTTAAAACCCGAGACCCTGCCCACCCAGCAGTGAATGGGTACTGGGGTTAGCTGGGGGTTTGTGACCTGTCTTCCGAGGGGTGGCTTCGGCCAACACTAAGCACTAAGGATGAATGATAAAATAAGTGATAATGAACAGATGTTAGA
This sequence comes from Chionoecetes opilio, assembly GCA_016584305.1. Taxonomy (NCBI): domain Eukaryota; kingdom Metazoa; phylum Arthropoda; class Malacostraca; order Decapoda; family Majidae; genus Chionoecetes; species Chionoecetes opilio. The sequence goes on along the minus strand of JACEEZ010007435.1, from coordinate 11,010 downwards.
GGAGAGGATGATGAGAACTCAAAGATATTGTAATAACTGGGGACTTGGTGGAAGAAGGTTGGGACGGAATGAAAAATTTTTAAGTCCCCCAGGACAGATGGAGTGTATCCCAGAGTTTTAAATTTAAAAATGCAAAGAGGTTTTTATGAGGCTTTTTAGCACATTTTTTTTAGGTAATCGATTGTTATAGGGGAAGTCCCGCCCATGGGGGGAAGGGAAAGATGTATTTCCCCATTTTTTAAAAAGGGAGATAGGGGGGATTAAGGGGTAAAATTTTGCCCCCTTTTGCCTGACGCAGTGGTAGGAAAATTTTTGGGAAAATCTTTTTTGAAAAAACAAAAAGAGAGCACCCTTGAAAAGATATTTTTTGGGAAAATAAATTCACAACATGGGTTCCCCAAAAGGGGAAATCAGTCGCACAAATTTATTGATTTTTTATAAAAAAATTTTTATAAAACAAATAATGTTTGAGGATTAGGATATAGTATACCTGGACTTTTTAATAAGGCATTCGAAAGGGCCACATGGTAGACTCTTAAAAGGGTTTAAAGGGCTCATGGAATAGGGGGGGGGTTTTCGTTGGTTTTAGATCTTGGTAAGTAATGGGCAACAAAAGGTTTAAAATTTTAAGGTTCAAAAATTTTACGGGGGCGGGAAATGAGGGGGGTTCCAAAAGGGGTCTTTTTTGGGTTCAAAATTTTTTTGTTTTACTAAAAATTGGAAGGGGGGTTTATAGTAATTTTTCAGAAATTTTTGCGGATGATATAAGGTGGGTTTGGATTATTAGATCACAGTTTTAATTTTAAAAATATTTTGAAAGGAGACTTGATAAATTAAAAGTGGGCAGACAGAGGGCATATGGAATTTAATTTTGATAAGTTACGTAATGAATTTTGGTGGGAAAAATCTGGTAATAGGTACCCCATCCCGAAATTTTATCGCTGAAAAAAACAGAGGGGAGAAAGATCGGGGTTTGCGGGAAAGGGCTCAAAACCCCCGCCCTAAGAATAAAAAAAATTGAGGCTAAAAATTACCCAACAGGGTTTGGAAATTTTTTAAACAGGATTTTTAAAAAGTAGAAGTGTGAGGTTTTCAAAAGGCATATTTGGTCTAAAAAAACCCTCACCTGCCTATGCGGTTCCTTTTTATTTTCCGATTACGGGATTTTTATTGCCTTTTTTAAATCAGTGCAGAAAAAGGGTACCAAAAGATTCAGGGAAATGCAAAACTTTTAGTTGCGAAAAGAGATTGAAACTTTTAAAATTTTTACACTCACCCCGAGGGGGCGTGGAGTAAGGGGAATCTGATAAAAATTTTTAAAGTGGAAAAAAGGGATCCCAATATGGCGATGTGGGAAAAAGGGAAACAGCTAGAAAAGCAGGGTAGAACAAGAAGAACGGTTAAAGGTGGAAAAGGTATTTTTTAAAAAGGGAAAATTTGGGAGAAATGATTCACAAATAGGGGGGGAAATGTTGGGAATGGACTAAGTCGTCGGTGTCAATGCGGAGTCTATTGGGCAAAAAATGACCCGGATAAATTCATGGATGGAAAAGGGAGAAGTGGAGTGGGTGATTTTAAAATTTAACAGGAACTACCTTGTGTGGGTTCAGGGCCCCCTTTGTAGTTTTCCTTTTTTCTTTTTGTTCTTTTTTTCCAATAAATGTTGAATGGAGAGGGGGCCATATGATTTTTTTGGCTCATGCTCAGGCCTGTAAAATAAAACAAATTTAACCCACCCCACACACAAAACGCACCCCGACACCCCACCGAAAACCACCCCACAGAACAGGGCACATCCCACACACCTGAAGGGTTTTTGGGGGGGTTTGGGAGGCGGTAGTAGAGGGGTTTTTAGCGACTCCAAATGCCCGGCTCAGTGCCCCAAATTTGGGATCTCCGATGAAACAAATCCATTAAGATCTTTCTGCACCTTTGGGAGTGGCCTAAGAACACTCAAATTCTGCTCTTTAACTCTCCCTTCAAATTGCGAGTGCATTGGAGGACAAAAAGGGGGGGGCGGCATCGGGCCTCTAATCACGGGACTTTCACTAAAAAAAAATCCGCCGCCCCCACCAGGGGCGGGGGCCAACCCTCACCCCCTAAGGGGAAAAACCTACGGGGCCCAAAACCCACCCCAGCCCTAAAAGGAAACCTCCCCTTCAGGCGCTGGGGGCAAAAATGTAAAAAAAAAACGGCGTAAATTCTGTGGCCCGGGTTGGCGACCCCCGGGCCCCCGCTCATTCCGGGGGTTTTTTCCACTTGGATATTCGGGCGATTATTTGGCCTCCTTGAGCAAGGGGGATGTTGTGTAGGGTGTGAGATCCCAACATTACCCAAAGATCGGTAAAAATGAGCCCCAAGCTCGCATCGGGAGGATGAAATGGCGCCCCGCAAGTCTGAAATCGCGTGCACAGACCATGGGGGAATAAAACAAACACACACAACAACTTGTGCTTGCGCCCCACAAGAAAAAAAAAGCTAAATTTTACACCCAAAAAATTTAAGTTTTCGCTTAATTCCTGCACGTACTCATTTCATTTAAGGTCCAAATTTTATATATATATAATATATATATATATTATTTTAAATACAGTATATAATAATGTATATAATATTATAATAATATAAAATAGAATTATATATATTTATTGAATATATAAAATTAAAATAAAATTTTTTAAAAATATAAATATATATAAAAATATTATAGGATTTTAATATTTTAAAAATATTTAATATAAAAATAAAAAATTTTAAATTAAGCCGCAAAGCCGCCCTCGGGGGGACTTTTTTGGTAGCTCCTGGGGGGAGGGCTATTTGGGGGGCCTTTTGGGCCCCCCCCCCTGTGTTTGGGGGGCCCCTTCCCCGGCCCCCCCAAAATGGCTCTCCCTAGCCCCCTTTTTAAAATTTTCCCGAAAACATGGATGTAGAAATGTATGTTTCCCCCCCACCCATTCACCACCCATTTCCATCACCCCCCACCCATTCACTCACCCCCCTTTTCCCCTCCCCCCACCCCAAAACAAATCACCCATTTCCCACCCCCCCCCACCCCTTTAACTCAACCCTTCCCATCACCCCCCACCCCTTCACTCACCCATTACCCATCACCCCCCCCCATTTACTCAAACCCATTCCCATCACCCCCCCCCCCACTTTTACCCCCCCCCACCCCCCCACCCCTTTAAACCCCCCTTACCCATCACCCCCCACCCTTCCCCCATTACCCATCACCACCCACCATTTACCCCCATTACCCTCACCCCCCCCTTCACTTTACCCCCTTAACCCCCCTCACCCCCCCACCCATTCCCCTCACCCATTACCCATTTACCCCCCCCCCATTTCCCCACCCCTTTCCCCTCACCCCCCAAAAAAACCCCCCCCATTTTTCAACCCCCCATTTCCCCTCACCAACAAAACCCTTCAAATCACCCATTACCCCACCCCCCACCCATTACCCCCTCAAACCCCCCCCCATTCAAAATCCCCCCCATTAAAACCCTCGCCCTCCACCCCTTCACTTTACCCCTTTCCCCTCACCCCCCACCCATTCACCCCACCCATTACCCCTCACCCCCCCCCCCATTCACTCACCCCTTAAACCCATCACCCCCCAAACCCTTCCCCTCACCCCTTACCCCCCACCACCACCCCTTTACTCACCCTTAACCCATCACCCCCACCCCATTCCCCCACCCCTCACCCATCACCCCCAACCCATCACCCCCACCCATTCACTCAACCCCCACCCCACAACCCTTTACCCCTCACCCCCCCCCATTTACTCACCCATTAACCCCTCACCCTACAACAAGGCTTCCTCAATTCTCGCAAACCCCCCTTTTGTTTTCACAATTTTTCCCCTAATAAAGGCCCCGCTAAAAAAAAAAAAAAAAAAAAAAGTGATGGAAACCCTCTCATAAAAGGGCTTATGACCTTCCCTGGTCAAAATGATTTTCCAAAAAAGTGCCCCTATGGGTGGTTGCGCCCCGGGGGGCGGAAAACCAACCACACACACAAACACACACAAACACACGCACCGCACACGCACACGCAACCCCGCACACGCACAGCACACGCACACGCACACCAAAACGCCCCACGCACACGCACACACAAAAAAAGAAAGACACACTTTTTGCTTAATTTTTTATGATAGATATAATAGAAAAAATTACCCCTCACCCCCCCCTATTCCCCCCCCCCATCACCCATCCCCCCAAACCCCTCACCCCCCACCCATTCCCCTCACCCACCCCCCACACCCATTAAACCCCTCACCCCCCCCCCTTCACTCACCAATTACCCAGCACCCTACATCAAGGGTTTCCCCCAATTTCGCCAACCCCCCTTTTTTTTTAAAAATTTCGGGTAATAGGTGCTAAAAAAAGAAGAAAAAAAAAGGGGTCGGATTTATCCATAATTGGGCCCTTTAAAAAATTCCCCTGGTCAAACCCCCTTTTCCCAAAAAAGTGGCCCCATGAGGTGATTGCGCCCCGGGGGGGGAAAAATATACCAGACACACCCCAAAAAACACACAGGGCAGACAAAACAGACAGACAGACACACTTTTGCTTATTTTACCATTACCCCTTAACCCCCCCCCTATTTCCCATCACCCCTCCCCCCCCCCCCCCACCCCCCCCAAACCCCTCACCCCCCCCCATTTACTCAAACCCTTCACCCCAAAACCCATTACCCCCTCACCCCCCCCTTCACTCACCCAATACCCATCACCCTACATCAAGGGGTTTTCCCCAATTCTCGCAAAACCCCCTTTTGTTTCACAATTTTTCGCTAATAGGCTGCTAAAAAAAAAAAAAAAAAAAAAGTGATCGGATCATCTCATAAGTGGGCCTATGACCTTCCCTGGTCAACCTGATTCCAAAAATGTGCCATATGAGGTGTTTGCGCCACGGGGGCGGAACCTATACCACACACAACACACTCACAGACAGACAGACAGCCCACACTTTCGCTTATATTATTATAAAGATATATATATATAATATATATAATATATATATATATATATTATATATATATAATATATATATATATATATATAATATATATATATTTTATATATATATCTATATATATATATATATATATATAAAATATATATTATATATATATATATATATATAAAATATATCTAAAATAATATAAGCGAAAGTGTGTCTGTCTGTCTGTCTGTCTGTCTGTCTGTCTGTCTGTGGTGTGTGTGTGTGTGTGGTCATAGGGTCCGCCCCCCGTGGCGCAATCACCCTATGGCACATTTTTGGAACCGGGTTGACCAGGGAAGGGGTTTCCATAAGCCCACTTATGAAAATGATTCGATCACTTTTTTTTTTTTTTTTTTTAGCAGCCTTTTAGCGATAATTGTGAAAAAAAGTGGGTTGCGAGAATTGAGGAACCTTTGATGTAGGGTGATGGGTAATGGGTGAGTGAATGGGTGGGGTGATGGGTAATGGGTGTGGGGTGAAGGGTGAGTGAATGGGTGGGGGCGAGGGGTTGGGGGGGTGATGAGTGATGGGTGAGGGAATAGGTGGGGGGTGATGGGTAAGGGTAAATATAAGCGAAAGTGTGTCTGTTGTGTGTGTGTGTGTTGTTTGTGTGTGTGTGTGTGTGTGGGGGTTGTGTGTGTGTGTGGGGTCTGGTATAGGTTCCGCCCCCGTGGCCAATCACCTCATATGGCACATTTTTGGAACCGGGTTGACCAGGGGAAGGTTTAAGCCCAATTATGAGATGATCCGATCACTTTTTTTTTTTTTTTAGCAGCCTATTAGCGATAATTGTGAAAAAAAGTGGGTTGCGAGAATTGAGGAAACCTTGATGTGGGGTTGATGGGTAAGGGTGAGTGAATGGGTGGGGTGATGGGTAATGGTGTGGGGTGATGGGTGAGTGAATGGGGGGGGGGTGATGGGTGATGGGTGAGGGAATAGGTGGGGGTGATGGGTAATGGTAAATAAAAGCGAAAGTTCTGCTTCGTCTTCTGTCTGTT
>JACEEZ010007433.1:0-17704 GCA_016584305.1 Chionoecetes opilio | reverse complement strand
TAATTCCTAAATTCCTCTAAGTCCGTAAATTAAAAGTCGTAAATTAGGATACTTGAAAGCACACAGATAAAAAAATTGTGAGGATGGGAATAGTGTTTTTGTTGGTAGAAGCGATACGATTGGTGGGTGGAGTGTGTTGTGGTGTGTGGGTTGGGGGTTTGTGTGTGTGTGTGTGTGTGTGTGTGTGTGTGTGGTGTGTGTGTGTGTGTGGTGTGTGTGTGTGGGGTTGTGTGGGGTTTTGTTGTTTTGGGTTGTGTGCGCGGTGTGTGTGTGTGTTTTGTGTGTGTGGTGTGTGTGTGTGTGTGTGTGTGTGGTGGTGCGTTGTGTTTTGTGTCTGTGTGTGTGTTTACAGTCACCCCCTCCAAAAGGGGAAACAAACCTTAGTGCTCCCAAACATTCTTGGCGTTCTCTCGCTCTTCCCCGGTCTCTCTCTCTCTCCCCTCTCTCTCTTTTCTCTCTCCTCCCCTCTCTCTCTCTCCCCCTCTCTCTCTCTCTCTCTCTCTCTCTCTCTCTTTTTCTCTCTCTCTCCCTCACACACGCATACACACACACACACACACACACACACACACACACACACACACATTCCACCCCACCAATCGTATCGCTTCATACCAACAAACACACTATTTCCTATCCCTCACATATTTTTTTATCTGTGTGGCTTTCAAGTATCCTAATTTACGGACTCCATGAGGAGCCAGAATCTACATAATGATACAAAATGTCTATGTTCTATTATGCAGGGTATGCGTTTATCCGAGCTGCCATCATCCATTGGTTAAAACAAAAAAACACATACGAACAAATCATTTATTATTCGCTGCACACTTTACGGTCTTGTAAAATATATTCTAGCCCGCCTTGCTAGTCTTGCACTGCTGGGGAATGTGAAAGAGGAGGAGGAAGAGGAGGTGGAGGAGGAGGAGAGAGGAGAGGAGGGGGAGGAGGAGGAGGAGGAAAGGAGGAGGAGGAGGAGGAGGAGGAGGAGGAGAATGGAGTTGTAGCTCTCTCTTATATATAATCTTACTCATTAAAGAAACATTTACATCCCATTGAGTCCTGAATTCTCAACGATATATTGCCAAAAAGATAAAAGAGACACACACACACAAACACAGACACAGACACACACCACACACACGCACAGAGAGAGAGAGAGAGAGAGAGAGAGAGAGAGAGAGAGAGAGAGAGAGAGAGAGAGAGAGAGAGAGAGAGAGAGAGAGAGAGAGAGAGGAGAGAGAGAGAGAGGGATGGGTGGAAAGGCGTCTGTACCTAAGAACAATTTGGCGCGTGATGTACCTGTGTAAGAGTTCTTTGCTTGCTTACCTCACCTCCCATTCCTCACACTACCCATCTCACGCCTAGCATTGTGGTATCGTCGGGGCCCTATTACTACTACTCCTAAAATTTACTTATTATATAGGTAAGGGTGATTTATAACCCTTCATTTCTTTCGTTGATGAGATGATGGACGACTTATATTTCATTCACCTTATTATTTATGCCTTATCCCGAGTCTGCTGATGGAAGCCCTGCGTCTGTTACTGATGGTCGCAGCTGGGCGGGAGTGGGAGGCTAAGATGCGCGGCTTATATAACACGTTCATGTAAACACACCATATTTACGCGTGTTTTGTGTGACACCACGCCTTTTACCCAAACATTGAGACTCTTAGATGCATGAGTCTTAAACAAACACACACACACACACACACACACCCCACACACACACACACACACACACACACACACACACCACACCACACCACACCCCACACACACACACACACACACACACACACACACACACACACACACACACACACACACACACACACACACACACACACACACACACACACACACACACAGTCACACACACACACACACACACACACACACACACACACACACACACACACACTGCGCACTCAAACTCACCACAAAACACTCACAAACAAAGCACAAGTGTACACATTCATAAACACTTCCAGCTGTAAAAGCACCACGACGAATTGTCTTTAGAAACACACCTGTGTTCTTAATGCTACTCACCTGGAGACACCTGCATTCAGCGCTGATCATTCCATACATGCAACTCACCTGGAAATAAAAAAAAAAACAATTATTGAAGACTAGTATTAAGCAACCTATACTCGCCGCACGTTAAGTTAGAGAAAATGGGGCCCCTTCACTCCCCCCTTCCGAATGCACGAGATTAGCCGAGGTGTTGGGTGTTGGGGCTTTAGGGCGGAACTTGGAATCCACCCTAAAGCCCCAACACCCAACACCTCAGCCAATCTCGTGCATCCGGAAGGGGGGAGTGAGGGGGCCCCATTTTCGCCAACGTAACGTGTGGCGAGTATAAGTATATAATATCTATCTACATTTAGTATCATCAACCCCCACTAACTATTACAAAGCTATACAAAGGCCACTATACAAAGGCCTGCCACAATCTTTTTCCATGAATCAATCACGCCACACTGCCCATTTTAGAACAGTTTCCACACCAAACCTCTTCAGTCTCCTGCTCGGCCCTTCACCAGCGATCTTCACTGTCCTCTATTTGTCCCGCCCACCATTTCTTGGGGTCAGGTCAGCCAGCCTCTTGACCCACCTGTTGTCTCAAGTTTACACGTTTTTTGAGAAAAGCGTGAGGAGATTACAAAGAGGGGGGAGGGCAAGTATACAAAAGATACAGAAAAAACAGAAGAAAAAAACTCCACCAGATTGCGTTGCTCTGAATAAATGTTGATTCTTTTTTCCTTATGTCTCAAGTTTTTCCACCAGTGACTTCTTCATTACTCTATATGTGATTCTTGGGTTATTCTTCAATGATATAATTCGTCTCTACATTTCACGTCCACGGGGCTCAGTAGTTGAGTTCGCACTGATTACAAAGATCTGGCGTCTGAAACATTTAGCAAAAGAGCCTCTCAGTTTATGTTTAACCTCACAAAACAATCTCTATCCTATACTGTTCTCTTTATCCTATGCCTCTCTTTATTTAATTTTCAAAAAATATCTCTCCGTTCCAATTTTCAACCTAAGTAATCATGTAGTCATAAATATCTTTGAGAATTCCATATTCCAAGTAAAAAATATTGTTTTGTGTAGTTGTACTAAACGTCACGTTATCTCCTATTAATTTTCTCACCTGTGCAACTTTTTTTCTTTTGTTAACTGCAAATATTTTATGTTTAAGATAGTTTAACCGTTTTCAAAACTTCATTTCTAAGTTAAGGTTTACGTAAAAACTTTAAAGAAATACTGCAAATAGTGTTGGTGGTATTGTGCACCTATTGTGCGCCTAACCCTCTTCTCAATACTGATTTCGTGTCTGTCATGTAATCTGATCCGTTGTGCTATTTGCATAAGACCCTTGATTCGTATGTTGGCAAATTCTTCCCACACCGCTTATTGTTCTACTGGGTCAACATTCTTCTGTGCATATCAAGCATATATGTGCCAAGCATATCATTGTGTGGTTTCCTCGCTTAGCTGGTTTAGTGTATGCAGGCAGGGGATGGCTGAGGAACCCTTCAAGACTGACTGTTCTCTTGCAGTGTTTTTGGGTCTAGGTTTGCATTGAGCTTGAGAGAACCTTGGCCGAAGAGTTTGTGCGAGTATTTATTTCAGTTTTTTCTCTCTCTTGCATTGTTTTTGGCTCTGTGTTTGCTTGAGCTTGAGAAAACTTTTTTTTTTTTTGAGAGAGAGAGAGGACATTAGCCAAAGAGTTTTTGCAAGTATTTATTTCATCGATAGTTAAAGGGGCGAGGATGACTTAGTTGTCTGGTGTTTCTTCCGGTGTTGCGCAATCCTATCTGTCTTGCACCACCATTCCCGCGGCCCTCCCGGTGTGCGCCTTTAATAACCCTAGAACTGTAACGCTCATTTTGACGGACGTGGATTGAAACGTGGATCCGGGCGGACCCACTGCAGAAAATAATACACAAAAAATAGAAAAACGTATTAATTTACTAACAGGGCTACATATTCTTAAAAAACAACCATTTGTGAGTTAAATGATGGTTACTTACTCCAAGTTATTTTGTATGCTTATTTGTTAGCGAGTCATTTTTTTTTTTTTTTTTGTAAAAATGCATAAAATGCATATACATGTCACCTGTGACATTGAAATAAATAAAAACAAATTTCCCTCATCCTTGGATAGTTGATTTTCAAGAAAAAAGATGCCATGCTCCTTTCCAGTATAAAAAGTGCGTTGCCTGGAACAAGTGAAAATGAGCAATAAATATATCTGTGATTTTGGGAATATTCTATTCATATAATAGAAGGATCTTGGTGTAGTGAAGGCTGCAGGGTATGAGAGCAGCCCGGGGTAGCGCAGGTAGCGAGGTCAGGTAGCGAGCGGTCTATAGGCAGCGTGGTAATGGGGAGTTTTCTAATAAGCTCACGCTCAAGCCTGTCTCTCAGGCTGTCACATCTTCTGCTCTGTGAGGCTGAATGATCTATCATTTACCGTAAATTCTCTGTACTTCTTTGGGACATATCAGAATTACCCTTCAATACAACAACTGAAACAGTTCTTAATAAAAAATGTAGTTTATCATTTTATTTGTCTGCACTTGGTGAAAATATTGGCAAAACAATTGAATATTTGAAAACTCAATCTTTAAAAATCGTCTTTTCATAAAAAAACACAAGTTCAAGCAGAATGAGGCTTCAGGAAATATCTACTTGTATGTAAGCATTCACTGAGTACCTATTTTGGGTGTATATGTCTCTCTTACGACGAACATTTAACCAAGAAGTAATTTAAGTGCTTGGCACCTCAACGAACAGTCCTCTATCGAAGACAATACATGGTCTTGTTTACTATTTCCCCCGCCGCGAACTCTAAGCCCCTCCACCTCAATCTTTCCCTCTGAATCAATCAATCAACCCTTCCCTCTGAATACCCTATGTCCTCTGGTTTATCCTATTGTAACGAAGGAGGGTGGGGGCAACCCACCCCTCTCAAACTTCGTCACACTAACTAACGGCTCGGGGCTATGGAGGAGACGGAAAGGACTGCAAGGAGACTTTTACTGCTGTGCACGGCCTTATTACCCCAACTACTACTACCCACAGTACATATAGTGACTGCACGTCTGTCACGTAACTACACGCGCCACTCCGCTCCGCCCCAACACAACACAAATCACAGTCAAAGCACGAAATAAGGAGACGAGTCTTCTTTATGTGGGAAACGGTATGTGGGAGCAGATGCCACGAATATTCCAGTAGAGGATAGAGAGTGTGATGAGATAAGCGGGTGATGATAGTTAGGATGACATGTAGCCTGTGGTATTGAGAAGTTAGGAGTATCAGTGATATGAGCTGTGAGGTAAGGAGCGGCGCTGTGGCGATAAGGCGCTGAGCTGTCCATCCCCGTGTCGTGTCAACAGGAAAGTGGGTGATAGCAGATCCTGCCGGCGGGATGGTTTCTGTGGAGATGCTGAACGCCACACTCTGTTTTGGTTAAATGTTCGTCGTAAGAGAGACATATACACCCAAAATAGGTACTCAGTGAATGCTTACATACAAGTAGATATTTCCTGAAGCCTCATTCTGCTTGAACTTGTGTTTTTTTATGAAAAGGCGATTTTTAAAGATTGAGTTTTCAAGTATTCAATTGTTTTGCCAATATTTTCACCAAGTGCAGACAAATAAAATTATAAACTACATTTTTTATTAAGAACTGTTTCAGTTGTTGTATTGAAGGGTAATTCTGATATGTCCCAAAGAAGTACAGAGAATTTACGGTAAATGATATTCAGCCTCACAGAGCAGAGGATGTGAGATGCGCGAGAGACATCTGGCGGTTTAGCTTCGAAAACTCCCCATTCAATCACGTCCTCTTCAAGGACGTGCCCGGTGAGTGACGAAGTTACCTCCTCATTTGTAGTGATGATGTTGCAGGGTATATATAGGACTGTACACAGTCTAAGTATGTATATTTGTACAGTTGATGAATGTACACGTGGAGGGAAGGGGGAAGCCAAGACAATAGGTCTGACCAGCTTGGCACAGCCGAGGCAAGTGAAAGGGCGTGCTCTCTTAGTGAAAGTGTATGGGGAAGTGAGGATGAGGTCAGGACACCATCAGCGGGTAGCGGGCGACCTGGGCTGCCCCCGAGACAAAGCACACTCGCCAAGCGCCAGCCAGCGTTTGCCAGAATACCAACATATGATAATTACCAATACCACCATTACATTCCTCCCCCCCCAAAAAAGGGAAAGGAACTTTGCCCACACGTTAAAAACAGAAAGGGGACATGAACAATAACAATAAATTTGGTACATATTGCCAATAGAAAACATAGAAATAAATAAAAAAATTGGCAACCCCAAAAAGGGATAATAAATTGAAACCCCCCAATACATATAAAAGGAATTTAAAGGGAGAAAAACCACGGGTAAAAAGCAAAACGGCAGAATCACAAAAAAAGTGACATGAAAAGGAAAAGGGGCCCCACTACGGGAAGCGGGCTGAATTAATTACCTGAAAAACGTGCAAAAAGTAAATTTTCCCAAGAAGTGACATATAAAGAAAAAGGAGCCAATTCTAGCAAAAGGAAAATGCGCTTTTAAAAAACTCCAAAAGGAGCAAAGCAATACCAAAACCACAAAATAAAAAATGGGGTAAAATGCAGAAAACTAAAAATCACAACAATAAAATAGCAAGAACCCCCCACGTGCGAGCACAAAAATATGCATGAAAGGGTTAAGGAAAAACTAAAAAAAATAGAAAAAAGGAACCTGTGCTAGCACAAAAATGAAATGCTTCAACGAAGGTGCAAATTAAATAGCAAAAATTTAAATCTTTGCACAACATTAAGTAAAAAAATACTTAAAAATCAAAAAGGGAAAGGGGAAAAAAAAAATTAAAAATCAACCACATGCGAGCAAAAAAAATTCGTGCAAAAGGGGGCCAAAACCACAAGTTAAGAAGGGGAAAAAAACCAAAACAGCAAAAAAAAGCAGCAAGGCAGGAAAAATTGAAAAAACCCCAAAAATAAGTCACAAAAAGGTAATTTTTATGACACGGCATGAAAATTTCAAGAAATTTGGGGCCGCTAAGTCCACATTTTGGGGGCGGCTAGGGGCGTAGGACCATAGGGGGCCCCGGGCGGGAGGGTGGGGGGCCGGCAGCCGGGGGGGGGTGGGGTGAAAGAGGGGCCGACCCCACCCCGGGGGTAAAAGACGGCGGGTGGGGGGGGGGCGGGATGGGAAATCCCGCCCTTTCCAAAAGACCCGGGGTAAACCGGGCCCAAAGGGGGGCGGGCATGGGGGGGGGTGAGGGGATTAGTGGGGGGCAGCTTAGAAACCGAATTTCAAAGGGTTTTGGGGACTGCCGGAAAACCCCAAAATTTTTTGATCGGGGAAACTTCAGGGTCCCACCCTCTGTTTCCCTAAAAACCCCCAAAAAGGGCGATCGCCCCACTCTTATGCTTTTTACGATCATTTTTGTAATTTTGGGGAAATTTTAAAAAACATCCGAAAAATAAAAAAAATGTAAACCCCTTTCAGCCCGTGCTATATTTACCAAAAACATGTGCAAAATTCCCATTTTTCCTTTTTTTTAAAAAGGTATTTTCTGAGTAGGGTTTTGGCCATTTTTTGGGCCCATTGGGGGGTTTTTTTTTTAAAATTCAATAAACATAAAAAAATCGTATTTTGTACAAAATTAAGGGTGGGAGAGCAAAACATAAAAGGGTCAGTTAAAAAGGTTTTTTAATGGGGGAATTTTCCCAAAAACCCCTGACATTAAAACAGGGAAAACATGCAGTGTTAATGTCTTAAAATTCCCCTTCTCGGGCAAAAAAATTCAATTACAAACTTTTTAAACCACAAAGGGGCCTGCAAAGCTACTTTTTCCTACTTTCGGGACTGAAAAGTTATGTGCCTTCCACCGCGCCTTTTTGGGCTGAAAATCGTCCTCCACACGTGCACATGGCCCCCCCTTTTTGCAACCCCCTTAAATCAGCCCGCTGTCGGGCCTGGGTGCCACAGGCAGGTTGAGCCCCGGGACGCCGGGTTTTTTCGTTGCACCTCTCTGATTCCATCCAAAGCCCTCTTTGGGAGGTACTTTGTTTCAAAAATGATCACTGGTTCCCCCAATTTTTCCGTTTGGGTAGACTGCGCGCGGGTGTGTGCTGCAGAAGGGCTTCTTGCTTTTGGGGGAATTTTTCTCCTTTGGCCCTTTTTTTTTCTGGGAAAAATTTTTCCCCTACGTGCCCCCGTTCACAGATTCCAATTTTGCCCCCTTCTTATTGTAGATGATCAGGGGAAAGCGCTCGAGCAACTGGATTTCCCTTCCCGTTAAAATTTTCCCAAGTCATGAAAGGGGGGATTCATGGGTTGTTTTAAGGGCTTCCCCGTCACCCCCCTAGGTTTCCCAAACCTTTCCCATAACTTTTTCCCTTTCCCTTTGGGGCCAAAAGGAAAAGCAAATTTTGTTCGCCCCCGGGTGAAGTTTGGGGAAAACATGGCAGTGCCTTTTGACCTATTTTTTTTTCCCAGAGCATTAAATAGGGCCCCTTGATACCCAGGTACTGAAGTTTTTTCCCTTTTCCAAAAGGGCTACCCAGAGGGCTGCCATCTGTGTTTGGCGGGGTAAAATTAATGATTTTTTCCTTTCCCGTATAAACAACAAAGGGTCTGTGTCGACGGGTGCGAAACCAAACAGGGGGGTGAAAACCCCCTTTTTCCAGCGCATTTTTCAGGTGAAAGGGGCAACCCTTTAAATTCGGCCCCCCTTCCTGGCCCAACGGGGCAGGTTGGTTCGGAACCTCTCCTGATCAAAATCGTGCCTGATTTATAAAGACCCCCCTTTTTCCGTCGGGCCCAGTTTTTTGGGGCCGGACTTTGCCCTTGAAAGGGAACGGGAAAAGCTCCTCCTTGTTTTTGAATCCCCGGGGAATTTCGGGCCATTTGCTGGGCCCATTTGGGTTTGGGAAAAAAACCCCCGCCCTTTTCTCCGCCCAAAAAATTTACCCTTTTTTCCCCTTTTTTCTCTCTAGTTGACTTCCTTGAACTGCGGGAAAGGGGTAGCGGGTCCCAACCACATGGGCTCTTTTTCGGGTTTCCCCAAAAGTAGTTTTCAGGATTTTGGGGGATGGAAAAACCCAAATTTCCCCTTAAATTTGGGGGGTGCCCTTAGTTTTGAGGAACCCGGGATACACCACAGAAACAACCGTCAAAGAATTCTTGCCCCCAGAAACGGGCGGGGGAAAAATATTTTTTAATTTTAAAAAAAAAAAAAAAAAGTTCTTTTTGGGGCCGGCTATCCTATCGGGGAGGCGGTAGCAGGGGGTTAGCGTCTCTAAAGGGCTTTCCCCCGGTGACCCAAATTTTGATCCCCGAAGAAAAAACCAAAACCCACTTTTCTGCCCGTCGAGTGGGCCCAAGAAAAACCAAACCCAAAAATCCCCCGCCCCCTTAACCCCTACCTTCGATTGGGGAGTGCAAAACGGGTGACACCCGGGGGGGGGGCATGAGCCTCTAAAACCCAAAAGGCGTACTTAAAAAAAAAAATCCTGCCCGCGCCCCCCGGACGGGAGGGGGCCAAAACCCTCACAGCCCTCAAATGAAACCTCCGGGGGTTAAATACCCCGAGCCCTGGGTCCCTATTGCCTACCGGGGTTTTAAGGCCCCAAAAAAAATTTAAATAAAAAAAAAAAAAAAAAAATAAAGATTTTTGTTTTTAAAAAAAAAGTTCGGATCGCTTGGCGCCCGGGGTTTTTTTAAAAATTGAAAACTTGGATTCTGAAGGGGAAAACCTTGGAAAAAAAAGTTGGGGCTTTTTAAAATGGGGATGTCCCCAACAAATACCTAACTCCTCAAAAAGGGGTTTTGGGGTTCCCCACAAACCTTGACTGCAGAGGACCCCCCTCTTTTTTTCTTCCCGCGGCAAACGCCCGGGGCTTGGGCCGGGCTCGTTGCTTGGCTTCTCTTTTTATCCTCCACGTGTTTAAAAAAAACCCCCAAAAACTAAAATCAAAAACGGCGACCCGAGGGATTCTTTTAAAACCCTGCATCATTTTTGTCAAATAAGGGGGTAACTTAAACAATCACCAGGCGCGCCCTTCATTTGGGGTTTATAGAACCACCACTTTCTTGGCCGTTCTCCCCCCCACGCAAAAAACCCGCTACCACACTCTGTAAAACCCCAAAGCCCTGCATTCTTCCCCCTAAAAAATACTACAAAGAACCAAAACCCTTTCATTTAAAAAAAAACATTTGTATTCCCTGGAAAAATGCATATTTATAATTAAAATGGGGTATATATTATAAAATTTTAGTTCTCTTTGAAATAAAAATTAAAATATATATAGTATATTATTTTATATAAAATAAAATATAATTTTATAATATTAAATTTTATAATATATATAATTTTATTTAATTTGATGCCTTTTCCCCCTCCCTTCAGGGGAGTGCGACGTCAAATTTTTTTTTCCTCCCTTTTCCCTGCCGCTTCTAAAAATAATAAAAAATAATTTAAAATTTTTCCTGTGCCGACGATAAACCTTTCCCTGGAAGGGTTCAAAAAAAACCCCCACTAAACCCCATTGAATGTTTGTTTTTGTAGCTGCGTCCCGTATTATCCCTTACAAAAAGTAAAAAAATAATTTTTACTTTCATGCATGAAAGGGGTGAAAAGATAAAATTAAAAACACAAACCGAAATCATGGCTCCGCCCGGGCCCAAGCTCCCTTAAAATTGAGTGGGTGGTGGTGTATCCAAAAAGGGGCCCCGTTTCCCCGTACTTTGACATCTTGGGGGTGTAAACTAAATTGAAAGGGAAAAACAAAAACTTTAATTTTTCCCGCCCCCCACTTTTCAAAAAAAATCGGGGAAAAAATAAAAAGTAAAGACCGTGTCGGTCCGCCCGGACCCCCCGTTACAGTTTTTAGGGTTTTAAAACAAAAACTACATTGGGCCCGGTCCGGGGTGTGAACCCCCCATTCCCCAAAAATCCTTCCCCCCTAATTGGTTTTATTCCTTTTATTTGCTCCAAAGTTTCCCCATTTTTTTGTCTGTTTTTTATAAGCTTATTTATGGGTATCAAAAGCACTCAAAACCCCATTTACTTAATTTGCCAACCCCCAGTAAAACCAAAAAAGTTTAAAAAAAATTTACCTTTTTCTTAACAAGCATCCTTCTTTTCCTATCTTTCGGCTGTTCCCTTAAACATCGTTATCAATCCAAAAATTTATTGATTTTTCCTTTAGAAAAACCTTTTACATGTTTTCCCCTTTTTTGAATGAAAATCATAAATTTCCCTTACTCTTTGCACTGAAAAACTCAAAAGTTCCAAAACACCCTATCATTGGGGGGTTTTTGTGTGTGGGGGTGTTTTTGGGTTGTTATTGTGGTTTGTGGTTGTGTGTGTGTGTGTGTGTGTGTGTGTGTGTGTGTTGTGTGTTTGTTTGTGGTGTGTTGTTTTTGTGGTTGTGTGTGTGGTGTGTGTGTGTGTGTGTGTGTGTGTTGTACACACACATCCCCCACATATAATATATTAAAATATTATTTTAAAATATATATAAAAATAAAATAAAATTTTTAAAAAATAAAATTCTTCTCCCTCTATATAAAATATATATAAAATACAATCCCGCAAAAAAAAAATTAGGGGGTGCCAAAAAACCCTTTGGGACGGAAAAAACGTCCCTTTTCTTTTTTTTCTAAAATCGGTGGGAGCGATTGAAATTTTTTTACGTTTTTTTTTGGGAAAACTGGCAGTGCTTAAATTTTCTGCTTTGGGGTTTTCCCGCTTTCGGGCCCCCTCTGTATTTTTTCCCGTCATCATAAGGGAAAAGGTTGTTTTTGTTTGGGTTTTCCAACCTTCCCTTTTAAAACCCCCCTTTTTGCCCCTCCCCCCCCTTCCTCTCCCCGCCCTTTTCCCCCAGGGAAAACTAAGACAATTGGGCCGGGGAAATCTCTATTTCCTTGTTAAAAAGAACCCTATATAAACCCTTGGTATTGGAAAAGGGAAAAAACGATAGAACGAGGGAATTGGTGTTTTTCCAAAAACACCCTCTCGGGGCCCGGGGGCAAAAGGGGACGAAATAAGATGGTGAGTTAAAAACTGTTTTGGCATGGAATAAAGGGTCAGGGGGACCAAAAAAAAGCTTCCCTAGAAGACTTTAAAACAAAAAGCTCCAAAAAAAATTGTTTGATCAAAAATCCTTTTTTTTTTTTTCCTTTTTCCAAAAAATTTTTTTTTGCGCCGACTATTTATTATATAAAAATAATAAAATATATTTTAAAATATATATATAAAATAAAATAAAATTAAAATTATTAAATATAAAATAATATATATTTTTTATATATATATTTATTTTATATTATAAAATAATAATTTAAAAAATAATATAAACGAAAGTGGGGTCCTGGTCTTTTCTGTCCCATCTGTCTGTGTGTGGGGGTGTGTGTGGTTTTGGGGGTTTCCCCCCCCCGTGGCGAAACACCTCATATGGCACCTTTTTGGAATCAGGGGGTTTACCAGGGGAAGGGTTTAAACCCACTTAGAGATGACCGGGGTCAATTCTTTTTTTTTCTTTTTTTTAAACACCTAAATTTGCGGGGAATTTGAAAACAAAAGTGGGTTTGGGGGAAAAATTTTAGGAAACCTTTATGTAGGGTGGGTGGGGGAAAGGGGATTGAATGGGGGGGGGTGATGGATAAAAGGGTGTGGGGGGTGGGGGAGTGAATTTGGGGGGGGGGGTTTATGGGTTTGGGGGGTGGGTGGGTGGTTTAAAGGGAATAGGTGGGGGGGTGATGGGGGTTTTGGGTGAGTGAATGGGTGGGGGGTGATTGGGGGATGGGGGGAGTGAAAGGGTGGGGGTTTATGGTATGGGGGGGGTGAAAGGGTGGGGGGTGATGGGTTTTAAAGGGTGAGTGAATGGGTTGGGGGGGAAAACATACCTTTCTACATCCATGATTTTTAGAAAGCTAGAAGGGGCTATCTGGGAGTCTATGTTTGGTGGGCCGAAGGCCCACCAAACACAGGTTGTGGGCCAAAGGCCCATCAATAGCCCTCCGCAGGAGCTAGCCAAAAGTCCGCCCGAGGGCGGCTTTGCGGCTAGTATAATAATATAAGCGAAAGTGTGTCTGTCTGTCTGTCTGTCTGTCTGTCTGTCTGTCTGTTGTGTGTGTGTGTGGTATAGGTTCCGCCCCCCGTGGCGCAAACACCTCATATGGCACATTTTTGGAATCAGGTTGACCAGGGGAAGGTCATAACCCACTTATGAGATGATCCGATCACTTTTTCTTCTTCTTTTTTAGCAGCCTATTAGCGAGAATTGTGAACAAAAGTGGGTTGCTAGAATTGAGGAAGCCTTGATGTAGGGTGATGGGTAATGGGTGAGTGAATGGGTGGGGTGATGGGTAATGGGTGTGGGGTGATGGGTGAGTGGAATGGGTGGGGAGTGATGGGTGATGGGTGAGGGAATAGGTGGGGGGTGATGGGTATGGGTGAGTGAATGGGTGTGTGGTGATGGGTAATGGGTGAGTGAATGGTGGGGGTGATGGGTAATGGGTGTGTGGTGATGGGTAATGGGTGGGGGGTATGGGTGAGTGAATGGGTGTGTGGTGATGGGTAATGGGTGAATGAATGGGTGGGGGTGAGTGAACGGGTGGGGGGTGATGGGTAATGGGTGAATGAATGGGTGTGTGGTGATGGGTAATGGGTGAGTGAATGGGTGGGGGGTGATGGTAATGGGTGAGTGAATGGGTGTGTGGTGATGGTAATGGGTGGTGAAGGGGGGGGGGTGTGGGTAATGGGTGAGTAATGGGGGGGGGGGTGATGGGTAATGGGTGGTAAATGGGGTGTGGGGGAGGGGTAATGGTGAGTGAAGGGGTGGGGGGTATGGGAAATGGTGAGTAAATGGGTGTGTGGTGAGGGGTAATGGGTGAGTGAATGGGGGGGGGGGTGGGGGGTAATGGGTGAGTGAAGGGTGGGGGGGTGATGGGTATGGGTGAGTGAATGGTGTGTGGTGATGGTAAGGGGTGAGTGAAGGGGGGGGGGTGAGGAAATGGGTGGTGAAGGGTGGGGTAAGGGTGGTAAATGGGGGGGGGTGATGGGAAAGGGGTTGTAAATGGGGGGGGGAATCATACATTTCTACATCCTGATTTCAGGAAAGTAAAGGGGCTTTTGGGAGGTCTATGTTTGGTGGGCCAAAGGCCCACCAAACACGGGTTTGGGGGCCAAACCCCCATAAATAGCCCCCCAGGAGCTACCAAAAAGCCCGCCCGGAGGGCGGGTTTTGGGGCGGTAGTATAAATAAAAACAAAGTGGTCTGTCTGTCTGTCGTCTGTCTGTCTGTCCTGTCTGCTGTTGTTGTGTGGGGGGTATGGGTTTTCCCCCCCGTGGCGCAAACCTCATTGGCACTTTTTTGGAATCTTGACCAGGGGAAGGTCAAAGCCCATTATGAGATGCCGATCACTTTTTTTCTTTTTTTTTTTAGCGCCTTTTAGCGAAAATTGTGAAAAAAAAGGGGGGTTGCTAGAATTGAAAACCTTGATGTGGGGTGATGGGAAATGGGGGGGTAAATGGGTGGGGTATGGGAAGGGGTATGGGGTGTGGTGATAAATGGTGGGGAGTGTGGGTGATGGGTGAGGGAATAGGTGGGGGGGGGGGGAAATGGGTGATGAATGGGGGGTGGTGATGGGAAAATGGGGTGAGTGAAGGGGGGGGGTGATGGTAAATGGGTGGTGGTGATGGGAATGGGGGGGGGGTAAGGGGTGAGTGAAGGGGGTGTGTGGTGAGGGGTAATGGGTAAATGAATGGGTGGAGGGGGGTGACGGGTGGGGGGTGATGGAAAGGGGTAAATGAATGGTTGTGGTGTTGGGTAAGGGGTGGTAAATGGGGGGGGGGGGTATGGGTAATGGGTGAGTAAATGGGTTTGGTGAGGGGTAATGGGTGAGTGAAGGGGTGGGGGGGGGGGTTGGGTTGAGTGAATGGGGGGGGGGGTATGGGTAATGGTGATGAATGGGTTTGGTGATGGGAAAGGGGTGAGGGGAATGGGTGGGGGGTGATGGTAAGGGTAGTGAATGGGGTGTGGTGGGGGGTTATGGTGGGGGGGTGGGGGGGTGATGGGTAAGGGGTGATTTGAAGGGGGGGGGGGGGTGGGGGTAATGGGTGGGGGTTGAATGGGGTGTGGTGGGGTAATGGGTGAGTGAAGGGGTGGGGGGTATGGGAATGGGTGGTGAATGGGTGGGGGGTGATGGTAATGGGTGAGGAATGGGTGTGGGTGATGGGTAGGGGTAAAAGAATTGGGTGTGTGGTGTGGGTAAGGGTGAGTGAAGGGGTGGGGGGTGAGGGGTTTGGGTGAGGGGAAAATGGGTGAGGGTGATGGGAAATGGTGATGAATGGGGGGGGGGGTGATGGGAAATGGGTGATTGAATAAACATTTTACATCCATGATTTTCAGGAAAGTTAGAAGGGGTATTTTGGAGAGTCCATTTTTTGGTGGGCCTTGGGGCCCCCCAAAACACGGGTGGGGGGGGCCAAAGCCCCCCAAATAGCCCCCCCGCAGGAGCTAGCCAAAAAGCCCGCCCGGAGGGGGGTTTTGCGGCTAGTATATATAATATATAAATATATTATAATATATATATATATATTATTAAATTTTTTATATTTTTATATATATATATATATATATATATATATATATTAATAAATATAATATTATAAATATATTATATATATATATATATAATATATATATATATATATATATAATATATATTAATAAAAAATATTTTAATATATTAAATTATATATATATATAAATAGTTTTTTTTTTATTTTTTTATTAATTAATTTCCTTTTTTTTCACTCTTGCAAATTTCTTTCCTTTCCCCGTCTTTCCCCCTGTTCTTCATATAAGGTTTCCATGAGGCGCTCCTCCCGCCCCCGTCACCCCTGAGTATATGTTCAATGAAAAAATGACAAAATTTACATAAATTAGGGCGACGCACTGCATGATAACATGAAAAAACATGTTATCAGGTAAATGAACACCCGAGTGTCGCGCCCTGTCGGTGTTCCAAATGACGCCTTGATTTCCCTTTAGTATCACAACAAACAAATACCGGAAACTTGAGGTTCCTGTAATTGGGGAAAAAATCTCATCACATCCCTACCTTTCTCACTCTAGCTGTTTTTTGTCTAGATAGAAAAACCCCAAGCGCTGTGAGGTAGGGCAAACTAATGGGAAAAAGCAAAACGCCGCGCTTTGTAAGGCCCTCCACCATACCTTTGCATCGCATCGGTCACTAACCATTTCTCTTATCGCAAAGCCCTCAAGCAGCTCACTTTTGAAGGCGTTCCACAAGACAGTAGTACACACAAGTTTTGGGGCCCCGTCTCCCGTTAGGTTCAAGCCCCCTGACAGCTCGCTGTGGCCCAGGGAAGCACGGAGGAAGCCGCCTCTAGTTTCCCCAATAAGGGAACAATGGCGTCACCCGGGTCCCTGAACCCTTGTTTCAAGCCGCCGCATCTGGATCTAGTGGGGAAAAAGGCCTTCCCGTTATCGTGGGATTCCATGGTTGTGCATGCGCGTGGTGTGTAAAGGTGTTTTGTGTGTGTGTGTGTTGTGTATGTGGTGGGTGTGTGTGTGTGTGTGTGTGTGTGTGTGTTTAAAAAAACTGCCCCTTTTGTGCGTAGCATTCCCAACAACTACAAACATTGGCATCACCGTAGTCCCGGGGAAAATTTTATAAAATATAATATATATTATATATATTATAATAATATATAATATATATATTTTTTTTCTCTCTCTCCTTACCCCCTCTCTTCTCTCTCTCCTCTCTCTTCTCTTCCCCCCCTCTCCCCCTCTCTCTCTCTTCTCTTCTTCACTAAAATTTTAGGCATAGAGATAACAAAAAACATTACAAAATATATGAAGCTCCGAGGGAAGAGGAGGGGGGAAAGGAGAAAGGAAGGGGGAGGGGGAAAAAAGGGGGAAAAGGGGGGGAGGAAAAGGGGGGGAGGAGAAAGGGGGGAGGGAAAAGGGGGGGGAGAAAGGGGAGGGGGAGAAAAAGGGGGGGAGGAGGAGAAGAGGAGTAGGGAAAGAGGGGGAGAGGAATACATAGGGAAAACTACAAAAGGAAAAACGATACCATCGACTCTTTTGTCTTAACGAGGGGATTGCTGAACTACATACCACATCAAACTGTCAAAAAAAAATCAGAAAAAGGGTTTGGGAAAAAAATACCCGTACCTAAAGAGGGTAGGAATATGAAAAAAATTTATAGTGAAGAAAGAGAGGAAAGAACTAATAAATAAACTACTTTCTAACAAAAAACTAAATAATGCGGGGGGGTTTGTGCTGGTTTCGACAATATTCTTTTTAATTTTACCCCGATTGACTACTCTGACATTGAAATAATTCTTTTGAAGATCTGTGATGAAAAAGCTGCCCTTCAATTTTAAACGCGTTTTTTTTTCCCTTGAAGAGAGAGCTCGAATATGTTCTCTTTATTAATAATCGAATCTTTAAGGATCTTAAAAAATTTCCCATTAAATCCGCACGGATTTTACGATTTTTTAAGAAATCTAATTATTTAAATTTTCCCACCTCGAAAGGAGAAGAAGAAGATGATGAGCAACAAATGTAAGGGGGAAAATGGGGGAAGATAATAGAATGAAAAACAAAAAAGGGATGTGGGGAGGTT
>JACEEZ010007432.1:0-13178 GCA_016584305.1 Chionoecetes opilio | reverse complement strand
CCATCACCCAATTCACTCACCCATTACCCTCACCCTACATCAAGGTTTCCTCATTCTCGCAACCCACTTTTTTTTCACAATTATCGCTAATAGGCTGCTAAACATAAACAAAAAGTGATCGGATCATCATAATTGGGCTTATAAACCTTCCCCTGGTCAACCCGGTTCCAAAAATGTGCCATATGAGGTGATTGCGCCACGGGGGGCGGAACCTATACCAGACACACACACACACACACACACAGACAGACACACTTTCGCTTATATTTACCATTACCCATCACCCCCACCTATTCCCTCACCCATCACCCATCACCCCCACCCATCACCCCCCACCCATTCACTCACCCATCACCCCACACCCATTACCCATCACCCCACCATTCACTCACCCATTACCCATCACCCTACATCAAGGTTTCCTCAATTCTCACAACCCACTTCGCTAATAGGCTGCTAAAAAAAAAAAAAAAAAAAAAAAGATCGGATTATCTCATAATTGGGCTTAAAACCTTCCCCTGGTCAACCCGGTTCCAAAAATGTGGCCATATGAGTTGATTGCGCCACGGGGGGCGGAACCTATACAGACACACACACACACACACACACACACAGACTGACAGACAGACAGACAGACACACTTTTGCTTATATTATTATAGATTACCATCACCCCCCACCTATTCCCTCACCCATCACCCATCACCCCAACCCATCAACCCCCACCCATTCACTCACCCATCACCCCACACCCATTACCCATCACCCCACCCATTCACTCACCCATTACCCATCACCCTACATCAAGGCTTCCTCAATTCTCGCAACCTACTTTTGTTTTCACAATTCTCGCTAATAGGCTGCTAAAAAAAAAGAAAAAAAAAAAAGTGATCGGATCATCTCATAAGTGGGCTTATGACCTTCCCCTGTTCAACCTGATTCAAAAATGTGCCATATGAGGTGTTTGCGCCACGGGGGGCGGAACCTATACCACACACACACACACAGACAGACAGACACACTTTCGCTTATAATATTATAGATGTGAATAAATAAACTTGAAAAATGAATATTTGTATCGTCTCGAAAAATCAACTACCCTGTGCGACTCCTAAATCTTGAAAGATTCACATGGAACTTTTTGTGCTTTTGTTTCTTGCCATTCCTCACAGTAATTCATGGGTGCCGTAAGAGATTTCAAACTTTCATTTTTTGAACCACCCTAATATATATATATATATATATATATATATATATATATATATATATATATATATATATATATATATATATATATATATATATATATATATTATATATATATATATGTACACTTATAAGGTTATGTTTATAATATAACTAGCAGCAAAGCCGCCCTCCGGGCGGACTTTTTGGCTAGCTCCTGCGGAGAGCTATTGGTGGTGGGCCCACCACCTGGCCATTGGTGGGCCATTGGTGGTCGGCCCACCACCTGTGTTTGGTGGGCCGAAGGCCCACCAAACACGGACTCTCCAGATAGCCCCATCTAACTTTCCTGAAATCATGGATGTAGAAATGTATGTATTACCCCCACCCATTCACTCACCCATTACCCATCACGCCCCACCCATTCACTCACCCATTACCCATCACCCCCCACCCATTCACTCACCCATTACCCATCACCACACACCCATTCACTCACCCATTACCCATCACCCCCCACCTATTCCCTCACCCATCACCCATCACCCCCAACCCATCACCCCCAACCCATCACCCCCCACCCATTCACTCACCCATCACCCCACACCCATTACCCATCACCCCACCCATTCACTCACCCATTACCCATCACCCTACATCAAGGTTTCCTCAATTCTCGCAACCCACTTTTTTTTTCACAATTATCGCTAATAGGCTGCTAAAAAAAAAAAAAAAGTGATCGGATCATCTCATAATTGGACTTAAAACCTTCCCCTGGTCAACCCGGTTCCAAAAATGTGCCATATGAGGTGATTGCGCCACGGGGGGCGGAACCTATACCAGACACACACACACACACACACACACACACACACACACACACACAGACAGACAGACAGACAGACACACTTTTGCTTATATTTTACCATTACCCATCACCCCCCACCTATTCCTCACCCATCACCCATCACCCCCAACCCATCACCCCCCCACCCATTCACTCACCCATCACCCCACACCCATTACCCATCACCCCACCCATTCACTCACCCATTACCCATCACCCTACATCAAGGTTTCCTCAATTCTCGCAACCCACTTTTTTTTCTTCACATTTATCGCTAATAGGCTGCTAAAAAAAAAAAAAAAAGGGATCGGATCATATCATAATTGGACTTAAAACCTTCCCCTGGTCAACCCGGTTCCAAAAATGTGCCATATAAGGTGATTGCGCCACGGGGGGCGGACCCTATACCAGACACACACACACACACACACACACACACACACAGACAGACAGACAGACAGAAACACTTTCGCTTATATTTACCATTACCCATCACCCCCCACCTATTCCCTCACCCATCACCCATCCCCCCAACCATCACCCCCCACCCATTCACTCACCCATCACCCCACACCCCATTACCCATCACCCCACCCATTCACTCACCCATTACCCATCACCCTACATCAAGGTTTCCTCAATTAGAGAGAACTGAAACTCGAGAAATGCCAGTGGTCGCTGGCAGTTTTAACTCAAAGGTTGGTCTACTGTGTTTTGGCTCCGCGACTAATATTTTTCATAAATTAATTTCGCGATAAACATTGATGCACCGCATCTGAATACCAAAAAATATAGTTTCTTCTGTTGTTCTACTAATTATATGGATGACATTCATTACGATGGAACGTTCTATAATAGCAATTTAATGCAAACTACTCGCCTCGAGTAGCAAAGCTAATATATTTTTTACATGTATATTGTGGCATGTAAAATTTGGGTGATGTTCACACTGTTTTCTAAGACAGTACTGCTGCGGTGTGGCAAACGCTTGTCAAAATACAATAAGCAATGCCTTGGAAAAACGAAGAATAAAGAATGCCGAAATCGGCTTGTTGCTGCGACAATGTAGGTTATAATTGTGGAGGCGACACGCCGCGGCGGGAGTGGTGGGCGGGGAGATTGTGGCGGGGAGATTGAATCAAAACATTGCCACTTCACGCGTCGACCTCATTGCACTTCCAGGCTTTCTATCTGATTGATACACAATTAATAACAGGAAAATATGACTGCCTAGGTATAGATAACTTCTAAACATACGTTATTGACCATATAATATCATAGAGTAACATTTACCTCGCCTCCTCAACTATAACCTACTTGGTTATTTGAGTTAAATGCATGTTTTACAGACTCAGGCTTCTATACAATATACATATAGAAGAAAATCGTTCTTAAAATTATACTTTTGTGTTTTAAGTGCAGTGGAATAAGCCCATATTTTTCTTTCAAGTTGACCAACTTTTCACCAAATTGTGAGTTAAAACTGCCAGCGACCACTGGCATTTCGGAGTTGCAGTTCTCTCTAATTCTCGCAACCCACTTTTTTTTCACAATTATCGCTAATAGGCTGCTAAAAAAAAAAAAAAAAAGTGATCGGATCATCTCATAATTGGTTTTAAAACCCTTCCCCGGGTAAACCCGGGTTTCCCAAAAAATGTCCCATATGGGGTGTTTGCCCCACGGGGGAACCTATACCAGACCCACACACACCAACACACACACAACAGACAGCAGAAGACACACTTTCGCTTATATTTCCATTCCCCATCCCCCCCCCATTTCCCTCACCCATCACCCCACCCCCAACCCCACCCCCCCACCCATTCACTCACCCAAAACCCCCACCCATTACCCTCCCCCCCCACCCATTAAAACTCACCCCTTACCCTCACCCTACACAGGTTTCCTAAATTTCGCAACCCACTTTTTTTTTTAACAATTATCGCAAGGCTGCAAAAAAAAGAAAAAAAAAAGTGTCGAATCATCTCAAAGTGGGCTTATGCCTTTCCCCTTGGTCAACCCGGTTCCAAAAATGCCATATGAGGTGATTGCCCACGGGGGGCGGAACCCTTACCACACACACACACCACAACACACACAACAGACGACAGACAGACAGACGACAAAAACCCTTTTCGTTATATTATTATATATATTTTAATTATATATATATATATATATTATATAATATATAATTATATATATTATATATTATAAAATTTTATATATTATATAATATATATTATATATTATTTAGGGTGGTTCACTTTTTGGAGTAAAAAATTCAAAGTAACTATTCTTTTTTGCACTCGTGAATTATTGGAGGTTCTTGGTAATCCAAAATCCATCTCGTCCAAAAAAAAGCATTTTGGGGGGGGTCGCCCCGAGTGACGAAATTTTGCTCTGCTTCCCCTTAGCAGGTACCTCCCATACACTGTTGTGGCTCCATCCCTTTTAGTTACTTCTTGGCGAGGGCAGTCTTTTGGGTGCTACCCCGAGTATTTTTGCTGTTTATACTCTGTATTTATAATTAAAACCCAGAAGAAAGCAAAAACATCTTTTTTGTCCGCAGTAAAAAGGGGGGTTCTACTGGGCAACAGACTGAGCTGTTTTTGTTGGCACAGCCCCTTGAAGCCAACCCTCAGCCAATCGCCCTTCCAACGGGGGAAGATTTTTCTGCGGCGACTCTTCTGTCATGGTCGAATAGCAAGGCAATTGAAAAGCTGTCATCGACGAATCGTCAGAGTTTGGGGAAAACAGGCCCATTTTCCTGTTGCCCGCTGCGGTCAATCAAAAAAAAATAAAAACCCTCGTGGGGAAGTCGAATTTTCGAAAAGAAGGGGGAAAAACGTAACCAGGGACAAGGTCTCCGCGCCCTCCTCCAGGGGCGTTTGGCGTCACTTTTTCAATCGCAGCCCCGCACTTCTTCCCCGATCCACCTCAAACAGAAGGAAAAGGATTCCTTACGCCCAAGGGGGCCAGGGGAAAATGGTAAAGATACTGTGACAAGGAGACTGGAAAAAAGAGTCTGGAAACATGAGAGGTTGGCTGCTGAGAAAAGGGAGGAAGGAGAAGAGTTAGCAGAGACTTGGGAGGGGGGAGGATGTTTGAGTTGGTGACCGGGGTTCCCCACTGCTGAATGTTGCGATTCACAATTCTTCGCCCGACCCAAACTCTTCTGTGGGGGAAGCGCCGCCCTCTGTTTCTCATCCAAAAGGCTAAAGATCACAAAGGAGGTGGCAGCAGCAGCTGACAATCAAGTTGACCTCTCGTGGACCCCACCAGTTTTCTCTGCCTCGCGCGACCAGGAGTGCTGGCCCGCCCACCTCTTCATTCGCCGACATGGGAAAGTTTTGGGGAAGGGAGACAGCAGAAGCGCCGTAAAGGATTATCAAAACCAAGTACAGGCCGCGCGGTTCTCACCCTTTCTTTGGGGGAGGGAAAAACTTTGCCCGGATCAGAAGTCGGGTCATGTTCGATCGTTTTCCCATCGTTTCCAGTCCGTCCCTTAAAGGACAGAAGTCCGGGCTACCCCTTTCCTTGCCATCCGGTCCCGGGAGAAGCTGGCCGCAAAGTCGAGGGACCACAGACACGGGAATTCAAAGACAGAGTTGGAGGTCTCTGCTTTGAACCACCGCTTCAAAAAGGGGGTCCATGCTGCTGTTGCACACTCTCGAAAAAGAAGTTAGGTCGTCCGTTTTTGAAATTGGCGGCCGCCACCACGTTATGGGCTCACCTGGCCTACCTTCAAGGCCCCTCGGGGACGCTAGTCCCCGGCCCCAAATTCAACATTCAAAAGGTTCCAAAAAAAAGAGGGCCCCCTCCCAAAAAGCCAAGCTACGATCATCAAAGACCCACGATTGGCTGACCATACGAATGGGGAAAGGACGACCCTTAGGCTCTTGCCAAAGGGGGCCGCAAAGACAAAAGACGATTATAAAAAATTAGCGGAACTAACCGCAAAGGCCCTTAAGGGGGGGGTTTCCCCACCTTCGCAAAAAAAGGGGCTCCCATACCGAGATGGATGGCGAAGGGGGGGATCTAAAACGCTCAGATGACGATGTTTTAAAAACGAGTTCGAACTCACGCCGAGGGAACTGCGTAGCCTCCCGGAGATGAGTGTGTTCATATCTAAACTACGCCCCTGCTTGGTTCGAGGCTCCTGGCCGCAGACGCTCCTTTTAACGATCTCCTCTCTTCCATGATCTCCACAAATACAGAGCCCCCCCAAATCAAAATTCGGAGGCCCCGGTGAAGACATTCAAGGGCCTTTTGGGACTTGGGAACGACCTTTTTTGGCCTTGCCTTGTTCAGCGACAAGTCACGATCGAGGAAAGACCCAAATGGGGGGGAAAAATGGCCTTGAAAGGGCCTCGCAAGAAGCGAGGACGACAGCACCCCAAGATCCTTCTTCGGTCACTTTTTATGCCTTGTTTTACCAAGGGTCACTTTTCTCCTTCACGGAAAGAAGTTGGATGCCTCGTTTCTCCAAACTCCTGTGTCAGCTGAAGGAAAACGAGGCGTATTAACCCCGGGCAAGAGCCCTCCAACATTGGCAGTGACCAATGCCTGCGGAACGGGGGACAAACTTTCATGATTTTCCCAGACCACCAAGGACGAGAGCGATCCAAGCTCTCCTGCAACTGTCGAGGCCCCCGACGGCTGAACCCGAACCCCCAAATAACTTCAGAAAATACAAAACGTTTCTGTTTTCATCATTTGAAATTTATTTTAAGAGAGTCCGGGAAAAGTGCCCCTTCCCATCACGTTCCTTGTATGTTCAAAGTAAATTTCCTTGTATACCCTACTGTTCGTGAAATGTTCAGAATTTAGTTCCTCATTCCGAGCAAATGTTTCGTTTTTGTGGCATTTTTTAGTTGAAATAGCCGCAAAACCCCCTCCGGGGGGATTTTGGGTACTCCTGCGGGGGGTTATTAGTGGTGGGGCCCTTTTCCCACCAATACTCTCCAATCCAATTCACCCGCTCCCAAAATGCCCCCTTCTAACTTTCCTGAAACACGGAGTAGAAAAGTATGTATTCCCCCATCCATTCCTCACCCCTTTTCCATCACCCCCACCCATTTCCCCACCCATTACCCATCACCCCCCCCCCCATTCACTCCCCATTGCCTCACCCCCCATTTTTCCCTCACCATCACCCATCATCCCCAAAACCCCTAACCCCCCCCCCTTTCACTCACCCACACCCCCCCACCCTTCCCCCTCCCCCCACCCTTTACTCACCCATTACCCATCCCCTACACAAAGGTTTCCTAATTCTCGCAACCCACTTTTTTTTTACAAATTTGCTAAAGGCTGCTAAAAAAAAAAACAAAAAAGGACGGATCATCTCAAATTGGGCTTAAAACCTTCCCCGGTCAACCCGGTTCCAGAAAAGTCCATATGAGGTGATTGCGCCACGGGGGGGGAAACCCATACCGACACACACACACACACACACACAGACAGACCACACTTTCGCTTATATTTACCATTACCCATCACCCCCCACCTATTCCCTCACCCATCACCCATCACCCCCAACCCATCACCCCCCCACCCATTCACTCACCCATCACCCCACACCCATTACCCATCACCCCACCCATTCACTCACCCATTACCCATCACCCTACATCAAGGTTTCCTCAATTCTCACAACCCACTTCGCTAATAGGCTGCTAAAAAAAAAAAAAAAAAAAAAAAATCGGATCATCTCATAATTGGGCTTAAAACCTTCCCCTGGTCAACCCGGTTCCAAAAATGTGCCATATGAGTTGATTGCGCCACGGGGGCGGAACCTATACCAGACACACACACACACACACACACAGACTGACAGACAGACAGACAGACACACTTTTGCTTATATTATTATAGATTACCCATCACCCCCACCTATTCCCTCACCCATCACCCATCACCCCAACCTATCAACCCCCACCCATTCACTCACCCATCACCCCACAACCCATTACCCATCACCCCACCCATTCACTCACCCATTACCCATCACCCCTACATCAAGGCTTCCTCAATTCTGCTTTTGTTTTCACAATTCTCGCTAATAGGCTGCTAAAAAAAAAAAAAAAAAAAAAAGTGATCGGATCATCTCATAAGTGGGCTTATGACCTTCCCCTGTTCAACCTGATTCCAAAAATGTGCCATATGAGGTGTTTGCGCCACGGGGGGCGGAACCTATACCACACACACACACACAGACAGACAGACACACTTTCGCTTATATTATTATAGATGTGAATAAATAAACTTGAAAATAAATATTTGTATCGTCTCGAAAAATCAACTACCCTGTGCGACTCCTAAATCTTGAAAGATTCACATGGAACTTTTTGTGCTTTGGTTTCTTGCCATTCCTCACAGTAATTCATGGGGCCGTAAGAGATTTCAAATTTTCATTTTTGAACCACCCAAATATATATTATTATATAATATATAATATAATATAATATTTTATATATATATATATATAATTTATATATATATAATATATATATATATATATATTTTGTACACTTATAAGGTTATGTTTATAATATAACTAGCAGCAAAGCCGCCCTCCGGCGGACTTTTTGACTAGCTCCTGCGGAGAGCTATTGGTGGTGGGCCCCCAAACCGGGGCCATTGGTGGGCCATTGGTGGTGGGCCCCACCACCTGTGTTTGGTGGGCCGAAGGCCCCCCAAAACCCACGGACTCTTCAGATACCCCCATCTAATTTCCTGAAATCATGGATGTAGAAAGGTATGTATTACCCCCCCCCATTCACTCACCCATTACCCATCACGCCCCACCCATTCACTCACCCATTACCCATCACCCCCCACCCATTCACTCACCCATTACCCATCACCACACACCCATTCACTCACCCATTACCCATCACCCCCCACCTTTTCCCCTCACCCATCACCCATCAACCCCAACCCATCACCCCCCACCCATTCACTCCCCCATCACCCCACACCCATTACCCATCACCCCACCCATTCACTCACCCATTACCCATCACCCTACATCAAGGTTTCCTCCAATTCTCGCAACCCACTTTTTTTTTCACAATTATCGTTTAATAGGCTGCTAAAAAAAAAAAAAAAAGTGATCGATCATCTCATAATTGGATTTAAAAACCTTCCCCTGGTCAACCCGGTTCCAAAAATGTGCCATATGGGGTTTGATTGCGCCACGGGGGGCGGAACCTATACCAGACACAAAACACACACACACAACCACACACACACACAGACAGACAGACAGACAGACACACTTTTGCTTATATTTACCATTACCCATCACCCCCCACCTATTCCCTCACCCATCACCCATCACCCCCAACCCATCACCCCCCCCACCCATTCACTCACCCATCCCCCCACCCCCTTTTTAAACCCATCACCCCACCCATTCACCCCACCCATTACCCATCACCCTACATCAAGGTTTCCTCAATTCTCGCAACCACTTTTTTTTCTTCACATTTATCGCTAATAGGCTGCTAAAAAAAAAAAAAAAAGTGATCGGATCATCTCATAATTGGACTTAAAACCTTCCCCCTGGTCAACCCGGGTTCAAAAATGTGCCATATAAGGTGATTGCCCACGGGGGGCGGACCCTATCCCAGACACACACACACACACACACCACACCACACAGACAGACAGACAGACAGACCACTTTCGCTTATATTTACCATTCCCCATCACCCCCCACCTTTTCCCCTCACCCATCACCCATCACCCCCAACCCATTACCCCCCCACCCATTCACTCACCCATCACCCCACACCCATTACCCATCACCCCACCCATTCACTCACCCATACCCATCACCCTACATCAAGGTTTCCTCAATTCTCGCAACCCACTTTTTTTTTCACAATTATCGTAGTAGGCTGCTAAAAAAAAAAAAAGTGATCAGATCATCTCATATTGGACTTAAAACCTTCCCCTGGTCAACCCCGGTTCCAAAAATGTGTCATATGAGGTGATTGCGCCACGGGGGCGGAACCTATACCAACACACACACACACACACACACACACACACACACACACACAGACAGACAGACAGACAGACACACTTTCGCTTATATTTACCATTACCCATCACCCCCCACCTATTCCCTCACCCATCACCCATCCCCCCCAACCCATCACCCCCCACCCATTCACTCACCCATCCCCCCACACCCTTTACCCATCACCCCACCCTTTCACTCACCCATTACCCATCACCCTACATCAAGGTTTCCTCAATTCTCGCAACCCACTTTTTTTTCACAATTATCGCTAATAGGCTGCTAAAAAAAAGGAAAAAAAAAGTGATTAAATCATCTCATAAGTGGGCTTATGACCTTCCCCTGGTCAACCCGGTTCCAAAAATGTGCCATATGAGGTGATTGCACCACGGGGGGGGGAACCTATACCACACACACACACACACACAGACAGACAGACAGACAACAGACACACTTTCGCTACAATTATTATAGATAGGCTGCTAAAAAAAAAGAAAAAAAAAGTGATCGAATCATCTCATAAGTGGGCTTATGACCTTCCCCTTTTTCCCGCAGCGTCGCCCTGCAGGTGGTGGCGCACGCCAATGTTCCCAGCAGCGTCGCGGTCGCTATCTACTACACCGACGGCTCCGTTGCCCCTGAGAGAGGCCGGACAGGTGCTGCGGTGGTTACGGGCGGTGAGGTGCTGTCCTGGAAGACACCCGACCATTGCTCCACGCTGCAGACGGAGCTGGTGGCGATAGAGCGCGCCCTACAGCACGCCCGGGGCCGACAGGAGGGGGTTTGTGTGGTGATTCACACCGACTCCATGTCTGCCCTGCAGGTCCTACGGCAGCCCCGCACACCGATGGACAACGTGCAGCTCACCACCGCCATCCTGGGCCACATCCAGGGCCTCGCCGCGCAGGGTCGCGGGTGAAAGGGTTCAACTGGGTGCCCAGCCACTAGGCGTCCGTGGCAACGAGGCGGCCGATGAGGCGGCCCGGGAGGCCACCAGACATCCAGCGGTGGCCTTGACTGTTTTCCCCAACATCCAAGGGGCCAAGGTACTGGCCAGACGCGCTGCCATCTGTGCCGCAGAACAACAGTATCGCCAGCTGGTGCAGACATCGAGGCAGGCACCTGGCCAAACAAGCCACGAAAAACAACGAGCCGTTACGCCCCGCCCAGCAGCTGTCCCGAGCCG
Source organism: Chionoecetes opilio (assembly GCA_016584305.1). NCBI lineage: Eukaryota > Metazoa > Arthropoda > Malacostraca > Decapoda > Majidae > Chionoecetes > Chionoecetes opilio. The sequence continues at coordinate 1,926 of JACEEZ010007432.1, read as the reverse complement.
AGGAGGTCGTTCTACACCGACTTCGGCTTGGCTACGTAACCCTGGATGAGCTGAGGGACGGGTTTGAGGAGCGGCCGTGTGAGCACTGTCCTCATATGACCCCCCATCCCCTGACCCACTAACTGCTTTCCTGTCCCGCTACAGAGCGGCTCAGACAGTGCGTCGGCCCGGAAAGCGCGGCCGCCCTCGTACGGCAGTTTCAGAAAAATCGGCCCCTGCTGCTGGAGGTGGCGCGTGCCGCCCCACCCCCCCGATGAACACTAAGGAGCGGGAGTGACCTCACGCCCCCCCCACCTGTGACCTGACTGTGGCTGCGGCTACAGCGGCGGGCTGATGCCCGCTCATTTTTTACTGGCTGTTGTGTATGTATGTGGTATGTGTATTGTATGTGCATATGTATATGTATATGTATATATATTTATGTAATAGATGTAAATCAATAAAAAAAAAAAAAAAACCTTTCCCCCGGTCAACCGGTTCCAAAAATGTGCCATATGAGGTGATTGCGCCACGGGGGGGAACCTATACCACACACACACACACAGACAGACAGACAGACAGACAGACACACTTTCGCTTATATTATTATAGATTACCCATCACCCCCCACCTATTCCTCACCATCACCCATCACCCCCAACCCATCCCCCCCCCACCCATTCACTCACCCATCACCCCACACCCATTACCCATCACCCCCCCATTCAACTCACCCATTACCCATCACCCTACATCAAGGTTTCCTCAAATTTTCGCAACCCACTTTTTTTTCAAAAATTATCGCTAATAGGCTGCTAAAAAAAAAAGAAAAAAAAGGGGATCGAATCATCTCATAAGTGGCTTATGACCTTCCCCCGGTCAACCCGGTTCCAAAAATGTGCCATATGAGGTGATTGCGCCACGGGGGGCGGAACTATACCACACCACAAACACACCACACACACCAAAAGACAGACAGACAGACAGACAGATACACTTTCGCTTTTATTATTACTAACCGCAAAGCCGCCCTCCGGGCGGACTTTTTTGGGTACCTCCTGCGGAGGGCTATTGGTGGGCCTTGGGCCCACCACCTGTGTTTGGTGGGCCTTCGGCCCACCAAACATGGACTCTCCAGATAGCCCCTTTTAACTTTCCTAAATCATGGATGTAGAAATGTATGTATTCCCCCCACCATTCACTCACCCATTACCCATCACCCCCCACCCATTCACTACCCATTACCCATCACCCCCCACCCATTCACTCAACCATTACCACACCCCCCCCCCCATTCACTCACCCATTACCCATCACCACAAACCTATTTTACTCACCCATTACCCATCACCCCCACCCATTCACCCAACTCATTACCCATCACCCCCCACCCATTCACTCACCCATTACCCCTCACCAAAACACCATTCACTCACCCATTACCCATCACCCCCACCCATTCCTTCACCATCACCCTCACCCCAACCCATCACCCCCCACCCATTCATCACCCATCACCCACACCCATTACCCATCACCCCACCCCATTCACTCACCCATTACCCATCACCTACATCAAGGCTTCCTCAATTCTCCCCAACCCACTTTTGTTTTCACAATTCTCGCTAATAGGCTGCTAAAAAAAAAGAGAAAAAAAGTGATCAGATCATCTCATAAGTGGGCTTATGACCTTCCCCTGGTCGACCCGATTCCAAAAATGTGCCATATGAGGTGTTTGCGGGCCCGGGGGGCGGAACCTATACCACAAAACACACACACACACACACAGACACAGACAGACAGACAGACCAGACAAAAACCCTTTCGCTTATATTATTATAGATAGAAGATAGAAGTACAGGGTTTTTTACAAACGGCCAAGGAGCTTAAGTCTTAATAACAGGCCAGAACAATTATATCGTGGAAACCAAAACTTTAAGCTCTAGT
>JACEEZ010007430.1:125000-162500 GCA_016584305.1 Chionoecetes opilio | reverse complement strand
CCATTTATCACTCATATCTGATAGTTTATCGAGATGACGTTGTATGAGTTCGCAGTTTTCTCTAGTATATGCTTTACCACCTAATTTGGTGTCATCAGCAAATTTCGATATTTTAAATACAAGTCCGCAGTCCTGATCATTGATATATATCAGAAAATGAGTAGGACCCAAGACCGAGCCCGGAGGCACCCCACTAGTAACATCTAACCAATTAAATGCTTCGCCATTTATTACTACCCATTGTTTACGATTTGAAAGCCAATCGCCAATCCATGAACATAACTACTCTCGTTAGCCATGTGCCCTTAGCTTGGTCAAAAGTCGCTTATGGGGAACTGTATCGAAGGCTTTCTGAAAATCAAGGTATATTGTATCCGAGAGAGTTTTAGCGTCCCAGTTTGAATGAATGACATTGAAAAAACCGAGTAGGTTTGTTAAGCAGGATCTCTTATTTCGAAATCCATGCTGGGAGTTTAATATTGAGATGGAGATTCAAATTTAGGGTTTGGAAAAAGCGAGAAATTACAGACATAAAATATAAATATACATTAATTTCTTTACCACACGATTTACGACGCACGAATCTATACATTATTACCGTAAGAAGAGGAGAGAGAGAGAGAGAGAGAGAGAGAGAGAGAGAGAGAGAGAGAGATTATAACAACTTGTATCATCGCATTATTTTTTACTCATTCGTAATCATATATACAACATAATTTACTCACTAATTTACCCAATATTTTACCCATACATAATACTTTTTTTAGATTTGATGTACACAAATGTATATGAAAGTTTGATACTATTTTTTCAGCTTGTTTCATCAATTATCCTGCTTTATCTTCTTCCTAAACTTTCCGTTCTTCCTTTCCTCTACCGATAAAATTTCCTTCAAATGACCTTGATACACTCTATAAATACACCTTTTTCATCTGACCCAATCAAGAGGATAAAGGGTTTAATGATACTGGGAAAAAAAGAAATAAAGAGAGGCAAGGACGAAGGAAGGAAGGAGGAGAGTTGAACATAGTATGTCTGAATGATACAGAGTTAAGTAGGAGGACGGAAGACAGAGAGAAAAGGGGAAGAGAGGGGAAAAAGGAAAGGGTCAAAGAGGGAGTGATATGAGAGAAGGTCATTTGGAGAGGAGGAAATGCAGCAGACATGAGGGAGGAAAAGTGGAGGTGAGAAAAGGGGGAAAAGAGAGGGGAGAAAAGGGGAAAATGAGGGATCAAGTCAGAGACAGAGAGAGGGTGTCATAACTTAGAGTGGTGAGGGGAGGAGGGGAGAGAAGGGAGAGGGGGTAGGGGGGTGAGGATATGAATGGTGAAATATGATACTAACAGGAGGGAGAGGTGGAGAGGGAAGGGAGAGAGGGGATGGGAGGAAGTATGGTGGGTGGGAAGAGGAAAGGGGAGGGAATGGAGGGGCGGGGCGTGGGAGGGAAGGAGAGAGGAGGGGAGAGGGAGGAAGGAAGGGAGAGGGGAGGGTGTAGAGAGGACGTAGAATGTATGGAGATGAAAGAGAGTGATGGGTGAGGAGAAAACAAATTGTGAACGAGGAAATATATAACAAACATAGAGAGAGAGAGAGAGAGAGAGAGAGAGAGAGAGAGAGAGAGAGAGAGAGAGAGAGAGAGAGAGAGAGAGAGAGAGAGAGGAGAGAGAGAGAGAGAGAGAGAGAGAGAGAGAAGAGATGAGAGGAGAGAGAGAGAGAGAGAGAGATAGAGAGAGAGAAGAGAGAGAGAGAAGAGAGAGAGAGAGATAATCAAATGGTCAACTAAATATAGTTATAAAACTAGTTAATTTTCAAATATATGTCTTTCTGGGTCTGTCTTTTATTTAAGCTTTTACCAACTTTCTATATGTTTCTGTCGATACAACTCTTAAATGTTTTCTTTGGCTCATATTTTGCCTTCCCTCCATCCCTCCCTTCCTTCCCTTCTTCCTTTCTTCCTTCATTGACGTATTTCGTGTTTTATTATTCATGTGTTTATCTGTTTTTCATTGTAAGTTTTCTTCCCCGCCTGTCAAGGGATCGACAGGTGTTCACGCTTCCTTCCTTGGTCCTTGCTTCTCCATATTTCATCTTTTATTTACCGTTTTATATTTGTTATCTTTCCTTCGTAAGACACAGTCCATTTGTCTTGTGCCATCTCTTTGTTGTGTTTGTGTGTGTGTGTGTGTGTAATTCACCCATGGTCTTCTCCACGCGAGCTAGACTCGCGATTATTAAACTCCCCCAGTTTCACCCTCCCGGAGCGAGCTTGGACCTCATAGTGACCGATCGTAGATAAATGCTGAGACCTCACACATACCACACACACATATCCCTTTGCTTAATGGGGACAGTAACCGCCCGAATTCGTCAGTGAAAAATCCCCGGGAGCGAGCAGGGATTCGAACCAGCTAACCTCAGAATGATGCGCCAATGCTATATCCACTGAACCATCGTGACGGTTAACCATGGTCATATTCGACACTGGACACATCGGTTGCAGGCCAACTCGGCCCATTGCCGACTCGGCCCATGACTAAGTCGGCCCACTTATACCAACTCGGCCCATTGTGTGTACCAACTCGGCCCGGAAACACTTGCTAAGACATGAAATATGTTTATTATTTTCATACGCAGTAATTTTTGTACTGATAAAAAATATGTGCTAAAACTTATGGAACATATATTTATTTCATGCATGTCAATAAGTTAAAAAGGGATACTCTATATAAAGCCTATAAAAAAACACTTTAAAAACTAAAACAAACTATACATGGAACTAAAAGTATATAAAATAAAACATGTAATTCTGACGCTAAAAAAAAAAACTAAAAAAAAAAAAACAGCACTAACGAACATACACGGCGATGTAATGTCATACCGCTCGTAGTAAATTGTTTGCCGATCTGTCACCGGCATTGTACTGCTCCCAGAGGCTAACTAATTGTCTGTGATGTTTAGCGTATTCTGCTCGTTGTTTGCGTAATACCTTGCCATCTGAGAGCAGACGCACGTGGAGGGGGACAAGTCTGGCCTCGTCATGAAGGAGCTTTATGAGGAGGAAAAGGCTCAGTTGCTCTTTGCGCGCCTTCAAATTGATGCGGTGGTGCTAACCTTCTACATCATTGTTGGTGCAGATGCTTCTGGCAAACACGCACCATGACCTTGGAGGCCAGATATTGGAATAAATCCATGTGTTTATGATGTAATCCAGAAGATTTAAAAGTGATTGACAGCCATTTGCTTTTCTGTAAAACCTTACAAACAGTTTTTCTATATGTTCTGCTGGCACATATGGTAGTGAAAGGACTTTTCTCAGGTATTTATGGATCCCAGCATCATTTGTATACGACGCTTGCAGGCTCAGCTCATGAATCTTCCTCCATACTACTTGCCCCCAATGAAAACTACATCCTCGAATAAAAACATTAGGCAGGGCGTCGGGAATTGCACGCCAGACACTTTCCTCGAAATCAATCGTAATCTCCTCCACTCTCAGTTCCTCACCTAGAAGTTCTTTAGTTTGAATAATACTTTCTTATAGTCTCTGCGTCTTTTTCCAGACATCAGAGCAAACAGCAGTGGTACTTGTTTCATATTACTCTCATACTGTACATCAGCGTGAAAACTGAAAAGTTGAGTGAAAGGGCGTCGCACTATTTTAAATGTAGCATCAGCATACCAATGCTTTGCCTTGCTAAGCAGTGACAATTGTTCATGTGTTGAGAATAACAGATTTCGTCGGCCACCAATAAAAATGTCATGTTGCAGAAAGTGTTGAGGAATGTTATCATTACTTATTTCAAAAGTCAAATCAGGAGGTTCAGCTGGTCGTGTGGCCCTGCGCTTACGATTTCCTTGACGGGCAAGGTTCGCGGGAGCAGGTAAAGAAGTTAGGGGCACGTGAGGATCAACTTTGTCACGGAATACCTCTTCAACGATGTCTGTTGCTGAACGAAACACGTCTTCTACAGCTTTCTTTTTAACAAGGGCTGAAACTTTACTCGTTATCGCAGGGCATGCTTCTGAGGGATGGCAATGAGGGTTGTGACCTCTGACGTACTTCTCGTCTGCTTCTTTTATTGTAGCTCTGCAATTTGAATTGTTATTCCTCACAACACATCGCCAGTGTACAGCAACACGTGTTTTTCTTTTCATCGTGTATGCATAACCCAAGCTGTCTATTACCTTATGCTGCCCTCCTTGTGTTGATGATATCACTTTTTCATATGTTATGTCATGTCGTGCATGAACATTAGAAGGTGTGTGGTCGTCAGCGGGAGCTGCACCAGTGTCCAGTGACGTCAGACCTGAACTTTCAGCAGGAATTACACTTGTATCTGATGCCACCATACTTGCATCTTCGATGCAAGTTTCGCTTGTGTCAGGTGCCGAACATCTCTCATCTCCGGAGGGAGTTGCGCCAGTGTCCAGTGTCCTGCAGAAATTACACATCCAGTCGATGTCGTGCCCCTCCTTCACGGCTGCCCTGTATTCCTTCCTGGTAACACCACTCCCGCATGTTCTGTGCTGCCAGCGCATGCATCCATCACATACCAGTGCTTCCTGTTGTGATATAGATACCTGACATTCAGATTTCTCAAAACTTAGGACAATAGCTTTCTCAGAACTTAGGAAAATAGTTTGGCCAGCCCTCGCCATGTCGCAAGCAAGACATATAAAAGATACGCCACTCCACTACTGTACATACCTATCGGGGCCTCACTAAATTCCAACACACCAAGAACTGATCAGCCATGTCTCCGCAAAATCCGTGATTGTTGCCAACTGTAACCTGTTTTGTTTTCACTAAACTTGAAGACAAGCATTGAATACGAGATCGAAGTAGCGAAACTTGACCACTGATGTTTTGTTCGCTGTTAAAGGTTCACTAAACTTGAGGACAAGCATTGAATGCGAGATCGAAGTATCGAAACTTGACATTTGTATTTTTGTTGATTGTTCAATCAAGAAGTTCAAAAGCTGTTTGGTGAGTTGAACGAGAGATCGAAGCATGCATCTAAAATGGTCCGAGTTGGCGGGCCTAGCTGGTATTCGAAAATGGTCCGAGTTGGCTCACCAGGTGAGCCGAGTTGGATATCGTAAATGGGGCGAGTTGGGAATGGGCAGAGTTGGACCTACACCGACACATCGTGTGTGTGTATGTGTGTGTGTTTGTGTGTGTGTGTGTGTGTGTGTGTGTGTGTGTGTGTGTGTGTGTGTGTGTGTGTGTGTGTGTGTGTGTGTGTGTGTGTGTTGTAACGTATTCAATAATCAACAATGTTATTATTCAATATTTGTCATTCAGAATATTGATTATATGTCATTTTGTGCTATATATATTTATTAAATTTTTTAGTAGATTTAAATCCTATGTCATTTTTACAGGCAGTCATATTTACTCATTAATTCACTCATGGATCCATTCATTCATTGATACATTTGTGTATTTACTGCCATTGATTGATGTTGGTATAGAGAGACGTAACTTTCATTTCAATTTGGAGTATTTTCTGTGGCCTCAACAGTAAATTATTGGAGGTCACGATTTCATGATTGTTGCATTATTGCTCACACTTCATGAACTGCACCTTTGATCTCACCTGTCGTCCTCTCTCCCTCTCCCCCAGGTATGTGGCAGGTGCAGCAGGGGAAGACTGAACAGTAAAACCATATTTGGCTTCCTCTTGTTATTTTTTTGTTTACCTTGCTTACTTGTTTACCAGTTTGTTTGTTCGTGTAGCTTTTGTTTTCTGTGGTTGTGGTAATTAAGCCACAGTGTTTGGTTTTGGTAATATTGAGTTTTTCGTCTGTTTTTCTTTATGAAACTTGCCTCTTTTTATTGACGGGGAAGGTGTGGTAGGTGTGGGGGTTGAACTGGGGTGATATGGATTTTTTTGTCGAAGTTACGTACAGTTTGCCATCGATGAGTGATTTTTTAAAGTTTGGTTTTTTTTTTATGTTGCGATTCGTGTTTTGATTTTTCTCTGAATGTTGAATTGTTTGCAAAGTTGGGTTATGTGATTTTTAAGTTAGTTTGTTTGAAAAATGTGCAGTTTGGTGTTTTACATTTCTCCAACAGCAAAAAAACAAAACATGCACAAACATATCAATAGAAAATCAATAGAAGCGGAATTTAATTAGCTTTCCATTGATATATTTCGTTTAATCATAAATGTATGAGCAGTATGCATAAATTAGCGTTAACTAAATATTAAAAATCATGAAATCGGGTAATTTCCTACCTAATATATGTTTATCAGTATAAAAGATATACTGTTATCTTTGGAAATGTTTGTTCTATAATATTATTAAATAAAAAACTGTAAAAAACCAAAAGAAATGCCATTATGAGACTTTCAAGAAATATGCATTAACTTAAACTCTTCGCCATTTAATATTTTGCGTGAAAACTTTTTACATGGAGAACATCAATAGAAGTAGAATTGCATTAGCCTTCCATTGATATATTTTGTTTTCTGATAAATGAATTAGAACCATACATAAATTAGCGTTAAGTAGATAAATAACCTCATCCATCGGGAAAAATTACCCTATTTCATGACGTTATTTACTTAGTTAACGCTAATTTATGCATGCTGCTAATTCATTTATCAGAAAAGGAAATATATCAATGGAAATATATTGATGTTCTCCATGTAAAATGTTTTCACGCAAAATATTAAATGGTGAAGAGTTTAAGTTAATGCATATTTCTTGAAAGTCTCATAATGGCATTTTTTTGTGTGTTTTACGGTTTTTTATTTGATAATATTATAGAACAAACATTTCCAAAGATAACAGTATATCTTGTATACTGATAAACATATATTAGGTAGGAAATTACCCGAACTCATGATTTTTAATATTTAGTTAACGCTAATGTATGCATACTGCTAATTCATTTATCGATTAAACGAAATATATCAATGGAAAGCTAATTAAATACCGCTTCTATTGATATTCTCCATGTAAAAAGGTTTCGAGCAAAATATTAAATGGCGAAGAGTTTAATTTAATGCATATTTCATGAAAGTCTCATAATGGCATTTTTTTTGTGTTTTACGATTTTTTATTTGATAATATTATAGAACAAACATTTCCGAAGATAACAGTATATCTTTTATACTGATAAACATTATATTAGGTAGGTAAACTTGTACGGGGAGCGGAGCGGGTGGGATCTACATGGTGTGACGTCACGGGCGATGCATCAGATCAGGACTTGTCATCTCGGTGGCCACGGTGTTACCGGGGGTTTGTGACTCGCCTCCTGGGGTGTTGGCTTCAGTTAACACTAAGCACTAAGGATGAATGATAAAATGTAGCTATGGAGACGGGACCATACAAGCTTAGCTCAGGCCCTGTAAAATACAACTAGATGAACACACACACACACACACACACACACACACACACACACACACACACACACACACACACACACACACACACACACACACACACACACACACACACACACACACACACACACACACACACACACACAACACACAATGCAAGAAGTATTCAGGACTTCAAAGGCAAGCTGGATAATAGTAGATTTGGAGACGGGACAGTACGAGCATAGTTCTTTTCCTGTATGTTACAACTAGGTAAATAAAACTAGGTAAATACACACACATACACTTTACATCTTCAGCACCCTAAGTTATTTGCTTCCATCTTCTCTTCCTGTTCTTCCTCCTCCACCACCATCACTACCACCTCCTCCTCCTCCTCCTCTTCCTCCTCTTCCTCCTCCTTCTCCTCCTCCTCCTCCTCCTCCTCCTCCTCCTCCTCCTCCTCCTCCTCCTCCTCCTCCTCCTCCTCCTCCTCCTCCACTTCCTCCTCCTCCCCCTTTAGACTGTTATCTTTCCAATTAAATGTCTTGCCTCATGGTGGTGGTGGTGGTGGTGGTATATAGCGTGTGTGTGTGTGTATATTTTTCACCATATCATTTCTTTCATTGCCAGTTATTCTGGCGTCCATCACGAATTATATTTTTCATGGCAAGACACACTCCTCCTCTTCTCCCTCCTCCTTCGTCGCCCTATGCTTTTGTATTGATTTTTTTGTGTGTTTGAGTGTATTTGCGTGAGTATGTGAACCTCCTCCTCCTCTTCCTCCTCCTTTTCTTTGTCCGCCTCCTCCTCTTCCTCCTTTTGGTGATGTTTTCGTGAGGTGGTGTTGTGTTAATGATGATGAGGCCGAGTGGTCGTTGGTGGTGATGGGACGACTGGTAACGAGGAGAAGGAGGAAGAAGAAGAAAAGGAGGAGGAGGAGGAGCAGGAGGAGGAGGATTGACCTTGTGGCAGTGTTAATATTAAGAATTTATGAAGCAGGAAAGAGAATGTAAAAGAAAGGAAAAGGACGAGGAGGAGAGCTGATAAAAAATATTGAAGTACAGGAAAAAAGATGAAGAATGGATTACAAAAAAAAATAAAGAAAGCAGAAACAGGGCGAGTATTAAGGAATATTTGATAAAAGAGAAGTAGCAAGCAAGAAGAAGATAACAAGAAGAAGAAAAAATTATATATAGCGAATTTATAAACAATATATATTTATAAGCTGGAAGTCTTGATCAGTAGACATGATAATAGATATAAAATAGTGATGATAATTGTACGTAATAGGATTAGGTGGTTGGTAAGTGATTTTTTTTCTTCTTTTTTCACCTCAAATCTGGCATTTAAGTTCTGGTCACGTGATGATTTTCTTGGCGTCCCACTAAACAGTTTGCGAGCACAGGTACAGTGTGTGAAAATACGGTATGCATTATAGAACGAGAGAGAGAGAGTTTATATGTTGAGTTTATAACTTGACACACACTCACAAAGACAAATATACATTCGGTAAAGATTTGATCATATGTAATGATCAATATATACCATGACGACATCAACGCCTTCCACGAGGCGTTGATAGAATGCATGGTGCGTGCTGCCCAGACTGTGTTTGGTTTTTGCAGGAAGAGCTGGAGGCGGATTCCCGACTGGAATGAGTTTGTACGTGAGGCGCACAGTGCTGCGCGGGAGACCTTCCTTGAGTGGAGATCTGGTGGTGGTCCGCGTTGGGATCCACAAGGATGAGGAGCACCAGAGCCAGATTCAAGCTGTGTCTCAGGTGGCGTAAGTTACATGACTTCGAGCCCAGTCCCTGGCTGACAAGCTGGCCGCTGGTGACTCCTTTGACTTTTGGCGTGGCGTGCGAAGCATAAACCCGGGCTCACACAAGCTTCCCCTACGGGACCGGGTGGATCACGCTGTGGGGGAGGAGGGCATCGCCTCCATGTGGGTTGACCACTACAAGTGCATTATCAACTCTGTGAGGGACGGAGAGAGTGAGAATGCCCTGCGTGGCGGGATGCGTGGTGTGACGCTGCAGGGTATCTGCAGGGTGGACCACGAGGAGATGAGAGATATCCTGCAAAGCCTCTCCACCAGTGAAGCTTTGGGTGTGGATGGGCTCCCTTCTTGGGCAATTATGTATGCGCCCCCCAGCCTGGTTATATGGCTCTATCTCTTCATTAATGCCTGTATCTGCCATCAGTATATACCCAGTCAGGTTTTGGCAGTGCTTATAGTGTCTTTATACCCAGTCAGGTTTTGGCAGTGCTTATTATAGTGTCTTTATTTAAGAGCAAAGTGAAGGACCCTGCTAACTCTGTCAGTTACAGGCCCATTGGCATAGCGATCGGCCTGGCCAAGGTGCTGGAGAAAGTGGTGCTCCATCGTCTTGAGGCTTACCTGTATACACTGGGCAATCAGTTCAGTTATAAGAAGGGCCTTGACACTGAGATGTGTGTTATAATATATATAAGAATAAATAAGAAGTGTTATGAGAATATAATTCCTTATATTATTTTACTTCCAGAAATTCTCCTGTTTATCTGTGCTTCGATCCTGGATGCCAGCAACGCGTTTTACAGAGTGAAATACTGGAAGCTCTTCATCGAACTTCTTGTCAGGGGTACACCGGGGTACATTGTTAACTATTAATATACTGCTACACTACCCATGAATTTACTGTCAAGTGGGGTATTTCCTTCTCGTTGTTATTTAAAACAGCCAATGGTATTCGGTAGGGAGGGATTTTATCTCCCTACATGTATAATGTGTACACAGATGACCTCAGTGCCAACCTCCGTGATGCCGGTGTCGGATGGCACATACATGATGGGTGCATCAACTCACAGAGCTAAGCTGATGATATGGTACTGCTCGCACCTACAACAGATGCTTTGCAGGACCTTATCAATGTGTGTCAGGTATATGGTGCCAAGCATAACATTGTCTACAACACCACTAAGACAGAGTGCATGGTAGTATCACCGGCACGCACTTAGGTGAATTACTTCAAAACAGCATGGCTCAACGGGTCTGCCCTCACTTTTGTGGATAGATTCGCATACATAGGCCATGTTATATATCACGACATAACTGATGATGATGATATCATCAAGCAGACTACCAAGCTTCTTGTCGTGGGAAATTTTCCAGCTGCACCAGGGAGGTGAAGATGGAGTTATTCAGGAGTCACTGCTTAGAATAGAATAGAATATAAAAAAGAGAAAGCAGGAGATGGGGAAGTGGGGACAGGGAGAAGAATAGATGGGTGAGAGAAAGGAGGCTAGTAAGAGAAAAAGTCTCCGGGGCTTGACCCAGGTGCTGTATGTTTTTTGTGTGTTTTTGTTGTAAGTCGATCTCGACCTAACGACACGCTTTCCCATCTCGCACGAGCAAACAGAAACCACTCTGGGGCGGCTTGGCAGGACATGGGCCTCGGAAGATGGTGCTCCGGACACACCCAGGACAACCCCGCGCCCACCCCCGCCTCCCACCAGTTCTTCAGTTTTGGTTTTTGTTCTTGATTTTTCTTTCTTCACGCTTGACTTGTTTTCTTCTTCTCTTCGTTCTTCTTTCTTCTTATCTTGTTTTTGTTGTTGGTGTTGTTGTTTGTTTATTGTCTTGTTTTGGGTTTGTTTTGCTTTTTTTCTGTCACTGCCATGTACGCGCGCACACCCCGATACTCCTCGGCACCCCGCACGGGCGGCTGGCGTCATTTCTCCACTACCTCCCCCGCGTTCCAACATATACAAACAGGAGGAAGAAAATTGTGAAAAATTTAGTGAAAGAAGTCTGAGATTAAAAGTTTTTTTTTCTTTTTTTTTCAGAGATTGGACAGGGGAAGAAGGACTCCGTAGAGCGGAGGGACCTACAGTTTTTCGTGGGATCCGAACCACTGATAGAGAGGGGAAGGCGAGCGGAACGGAGTTGATTGTAGGAGTATAAAGTTTTGCAGCAGCGTAAAAAGAGGGTAAGATTACCTCCGTATAGCAGAGGGGTCATTGGATTTAATGTGGCCTCGTCCGAACCACGGTAGGATAGTAGCAGTGAGATAGAGGAGGGGGAGGGGGGGGAAGTGGAACGGAGTGGATTGTAGGAGTAAAAAGTTTTGTAGCAGCATAAAAGGGGGGACAGAATACCTTCGTAGAGCGAAGGGGTCATTGGAATTTATGTGGCCTCGTCCGAACCACGGAAGGATAGTGTCACTGCTTCTCTATATACTGCTTTATATACTATAATTTTAAGAATAATATATATATATATATATATATATATATATATATATATATATATATATATATATATATATATATATATATATATAATATATATATATATATATATATATATATATATATATATATATATATATATATATATATATATATATATATATATATATATATATATATATATATATATATATATATATATATATATTATATATATATATATATATATATATATATATATATATATATATATATATATATATATATATATAATATATATATATATATATATGAGGCGTCCCGCATTAGAAGGGCCGCTCGCGCCAAAATAAAGAAGTGAGAAAAATGCGTTCAAAGTTTGGCGAAATTCCGACAACCATAACTTTCTTATTATATATGCTATGACAATGAACTTAGTCTCAAAATGACCATAGACAATCAAAATCATGATGGTCTCAAAAAATGTTCGAGATCGTGATATTCACTACCTAAATTTTGCATATTTTTGGCAAACTGTGTTATGGTTTCGGAAGTTCACCAAGGTTTGAGTGCGTTTTTTCTCTGAATACTGCCAATAATGATAATTCGTGAATATTGGAACATTAAAACACAAAATAACAATATTAACAATAACATAAAGTGGAAAAATGGTGAAGAAACTGTGCAATGGCTTAAGGGCCGCTCATCCAGTTACCCTTTAGTAGTAGTAGGGGTAGTATTAAAAGTAGTAGTAGTAGTAGTAGTAACTATTAAAAAAAAACCTTACTACTATTATTACTATCACTACTACAAAAAAAAAGTAGCAGTAGTAATAGTTTTTTTTTTTTTTTTTTTATAAACTACCTCCATCCCTATTGGAACTGTGCGGTGGAAAGACAAGTTCTGGCTTTCACAGACACAGTCCACTGGCCCCCCCCCGCCAATGACTGTATCTGCTAACCTTTACATACAAATAATAGTAGTAGTAAAAAAACAAAAAAATTTTTTTGTTTTGTTTAATAATAATAATAATAATAATAATAATAATAATAGTAATTAATACTGAACACTCACCAGTGGTTGAAGAGTAGAATGATTATCCATTGTCCTTACGCAAGTCTATTGAGAGGTTCAGGTCGTCATCAGCAAGGGTATGTATGTATCCGTTATGCGTCACGTTATCAGAGGGGAGGGGAGGGCTCTGATTGGCCGATGCCCTCCCTGCACTGGAGTGAGCCGCCCATCTTATACGGAATCTGCCCGAGAAAATTTTCCGAATTATAACGGCTACTCATCCTGGATAAGCAACCCTTCTAACACGGAATATTTGCTCAGCAGCGTGTTACGCCTGCATCGATGGTCGACTAGACATAATATTTATTTTCTCCTTGCTTAGATGTTCGACCTTACTGACGGGACACTCATCCACTCCCGGGCGAAAGTTAAGACCTCAATAGAGTGCTATACACAGTTATCTCGGTTTTGGCCGGGGTGGCGCGAGCGGCCCTTCTAATCCTCATACATATATATATATATATATATATATATAATATAGATATATATGATAGAATATAGATATATATATATATATATATAAAGATAGATATATAATAAGATATAAATATATATATAGATATATGATAATATAATATAATAGAGTAGAGATATATATATACATATATGCATAAAAGTTTAGAAAGGAAAACAAGAGTGGAGGAAGCAAACGATTACCTCTACACAAAAAAACAAAATGCTCATTTTCAACCCAATCAATCACTAAAACCCTTTCCTTTGTAAATCCCAAATCTCTGCCCTCCTCTTCCTCCCCCCTTTTTAGGATTCCATCCTTTTTTTGGGGATGAGGGACTCCACTCACCCCTTTGGGTCTGCCGATTAGGACGTTGCTAAATGAAAATTTTTTCTTCTTACAGATAAAAAAAACAGCAGGGGACGGCATGCAGCATCCCCTTTAACCCTTTCTTACCCCACACAACCGGGGCCTTCTGTTTCCCCGAAAATACTAATCAAGTTCTTAAAAAAGCGCTCTGTTACAGTGGCCCAGACACCCTCCGGAAAAACCCTCCGAAAGGGTTTACCAAAATTTTTAAAGAACTTAATTACTATACAAAATGCCAAACATTATTTTAACGCGTAATAAAATTTTTTGGCTTACATTGTTTCCAAAAACGCCAGATATCGTTAGTATCACCAAGTCGGTTTAAACCCAAGATAAACTTTTATTATCTGAAATAGCTTCCGCTAAAAGACTTCCTAAATTGCGTACGATAAAGAAAGTGGAGGTGTCATTTTTTAAATTAAAGAAAATTTAAAAGCAAAAAAATCGATAAAGAAAATAAAAATCATTGTGACTCAGTCTACGAAAAGATTAACTTAAGGGTAAATGCAAACTATTGGGACAATATATCGTCCTTTTAAATCAAATGGGGAGTGATTACCTCCTGTATGACGAGATAATCATTTCACAATGTAACGTACAATTATATGTGGAATTTTAACCTGCCTGTAAAAACGGGAATAAAAATTTCCCTGCTGATAAAGAAGGCATTGCTTATATGGTAACGAGTATATTTAAATCAGTGGTCCGTGGCCTAAAAGGGGATAAAGTATCCTAGTTTAGTTTTTTCACTACCGACATTGATCTGTTGATTTTGCGCATGGGTTTACTTTGGGAAAACAGTGACACGGTTAATCGATGGGCATAAATTGTAACGTAGACATCACAGAAATGGGTTTTGGGTTTTCCCAAATTATAATAAAAAAATTTAACAAGGGTCTGCAGGGTACTAAGCGAAGTAATTGGATTGCCTACTAAAAGGTAATAAAACCCAAAACTGTTAATTTATTCACAATAAACTCCAAACGGTTGTTGAAAAAATTTTCATGGTAAAAAACGTTTGAAAAACATTAACAACTTGTTGGATTTCTTTAAAGGATTCAAAAAAATCATCGGCAGTAAACCCCCGAACTATAAAGTTTACAAGTGTCCAAAGTGGACTGCGATTTTAGAATTACAAAAGACGTAAAGCGTCGTTGCAAAAGGGTTATTAAGTCAAAAAGGGTGATAGAAAAAAAAAAAGCAAAGGAACCAATCAAACCCCAAAATGTTCTTTTTAAACGTTCGAAGTATAAAAACGTCAAACATTATTTGGGGGCCCCTGAGAGATAGAAAACATTTAAAATGATAAAAGAGTATGGGCCGTACTCAATGATTACTTTAATGCGGTTTTTATTAAAAAAAAACGAAGCTCCATTACCAGCACCAGTAAACATTTTGGGGGGCTCGAAAGTGATAGATTGGGAATAGGGGGACAACAGTAAACCCAAATAAATATTTGCAGAAATTGACCCCGCAAAAACCGTGGGGGACGAAATCCGCCGGAAATTCTTCGCGAAAGTCCCCGTCAACTTTTTCTCCCATTAAAAATTATTTTCAATAAAACGGTAAAGGACAAAATGCCCCCAGTATGTGGAAATTGCTAATGTTACCCATTGAAGAAAGGAGTAAGAGCCCCGCGCTAAATTTTGCCAAATTAGTCTAACGTCTGTGATTGTTAACTATTTGAGAAATTTGGGGATAAAATGGGGTTTTTCTCGTGAAAAACTCAAAATTAAAATCCCAACATGGATTTTGAAAAAGAGATCCTGCACAACAAAATACTCGATTTTTCAAAGTCATTTTTTTCAAACAGGGGGACCTAAAAACCCTCGGATTAATAACCTAATTTTCAGAAAGCCTTTTGATACGTTCCCATAACGACTTTTGTCCAAGGACACTGGTTAGGAGAGATTAGCTCTTGGATTGGCGTTGGCTTTCAAATCGTAACAAGGGGAAAAAAAATGGCGAGGGATCTGATTTGGGTTTAAAGTTACAGTGGGGGGCTTCTGGCTCGGTCTTGGGTCCTACTCTTTTTCTGATATATATCAATGATCTGGACTGCGGACTTGTATCTAAAATATCAAAATTTACTGATGACACCAAATTAGGCGGTAAAGCATATACTAAAGAGAACTGCAAACTCATACAACGTGATCTCGACAAACTATCAGATAGGAGTGATACATGGCCATTAAAATTCAATTCTGATAAATGTAAAGTAATGCATATAGGCAACGATAACCTCAGATATAACTATCAAATGCAAAATATCTCGTTAACTGAAGTACAGCAGGAAAAAGATTTAGATGTCATCATTAGTAATGATCTTAAAATCAGTACGCATTGCCTGGCTGCCAGTAAAAAGGCGAATATGATGTTGGGCTTCATCAAACGCAACTTTGAACATAAAACTCCGGAAGTATTGACACGATTATAAACGTCTTTGGTTAGGCCGCACTTATAATATGCCGTTCAATTATGGTCGCCTTGTTTAGTAAAAGATCAAGCCAAATTGGATTCAGTTCAAAGCAACCAAACTAATTCCATCTCTGCGAAATTCATCTTATGAAGAGAGACTGCGGAAACATAATATGTTTTCCTTAAAAAATCGTAGAATCCGTGGGGACTTGATAGAAACCTTTAAGATCCTAAAAGGATTTGATGTCATTAATCAAGAAAACCTATTCGAACTTTCTCCTCAAGTGACCACAAGAAATAACGGTTTAAAACTGAACGGTCAACGTTGCATTACAGATCTCCGTAAAAATTATTTCAATGTTAGAGTTGTTGATCGATGAAACAAATTACCAGCAAATGTTGTGAAGCTAGCACAATAACTTCATTTAAAAACAGACTTGACGTGCACTGTAAAGTAAATGTGTATTGATATTGCCATGCGAATTCATATTATAGTCCCCCGGATCGATTAGTGTTAGTGGTAGTTATAGTGTTAGCATATTTCATATCCTATCATTCTTCACTACGAAACTCCATGTTCCTATCTTCTTTAGGGACATGGTATCCTTTTCCAACTGTCCTCTTACATGTAGCTCATAGTTAGTAGTATGTAGTTCAACAGATACCCTCGTTATGGACCAATAGGTTTCCTGGTGTCTGTTATTCCTATGTATTCCTATGTATTCCTTCTCCTCCTCCTCCTCCTCCTCCTCCTCCTCCTTAACCTCTTCCCCATCGATTAGCGGCACAAAAAACACCTTTATCACCACGTAAAAAAAGCCTCGAGGTGGTGATATCGACTGCGGCAGAGACAGTTTTTTGGGCAATGACATGATGACAACCATGTCTGTATGTATAATGTAGGAATTTTAATCAATCTCTCTCTCTCTCTCTCTCTCTCTCTCTCTCTTCGTCTCTCTTCTCTCTCTCCCTCTCTCTCTCTCTCTCTCTCTCTCTCTCTCTCTCTCTCTCTCTCATCTCTCTCTCTCTCTCTCTCTCTCTCTCTCTCTCTCTCTCTCTCTCTCTCTCTCTCCTCTCTTCTCTCTTCTCGTCTCTCTCAGCTCTCTCTCTCTCTCTCTCTCTCTCTTCGTCTCTCTCTCTCTCTCTCTCTCTCGTCTCCTCTCGTCTTCGCTCCTCTCTCTCTCTCTCTCTCTCTCTCTCTCTCTCTCTCTCTCTCTCCATCTCTCCTCTCTCTCTCTCTCTCCTCTCTCTCTCTCTCTCTCTCTCTCTCTCTCTTCTCTCTCTCTCCGCTCCTCTCCTCTCTCTCTCATCTCTCCTCTCTCTCCTCTCTCTCTCTCTCTCTCTCTCTCTCTCTGTGTTTGTTATATATTTCCTCGTTCACAATTTGTTTTCTCCTCACCCATCACTCTCTTTCATCTCCATACATTCTACGTCCTCTCTACACCCTCCCCTCTCCCTTCCTTCCTCCCTCTCCCCTCCTCTCTCCTTCCCTCCCTCGCCCCGCCCCTCCATTCCTTCCCTTTAGTCTTCCCACGCACCATACTTCCTCCCATCCCCTCTCTCCCTTCCCTCTCCACCTCTCCCTCCTGTTAGTATCATATTTCACCATTCATATCTTCTCCCCCTCTCCCCCTCTCCCTTCTCTCCCCTCCTCCCCTCACCACTCTAAGTTATGACACCCTCTCTCTGTCTCTGACTTGATCCCTCATTTTCCCCTTTTCTCCCCTCTCTTTTCCCCCTTTTCTCACCTCCACTTTTCCACCTCATGTCTGTTGCATTTCCTCCTCTCCAAATGACCTTCTCTCACATCACTCCCTCTTTGACCCTTTCCTTTTTCCCCTCTCTTCCCCTTTTCTCTGTCTTCCGTCCTCCTACTTAACTCTGTATCATTCAGACATACTATGTTCAACTCTCCTCCTTCCTTCCTTCCTCCTTGCCTCTCTTTGTTTCTTTTTTTCCCAGTATCATTAATCCCCTTATCCTCTTGATTGGGTCAGATGAAAAAGGTGTATTTATAGAGTTTATCAAGGTCATTTGAAGGAAATTTTATCTGTAGAGGAAAGGAAGAACGGAAAGATTAGGTAGAAGATAAAGCAGGATAATTGATGAAAACAAGCTGCAGAAATATTATCAAGCTTTAATATACATTTGTGTACATCAAATCTAAAAAGAGTATTATGTATGGGTAAAATATTGGGTAAATTAGTGAGTAAATTATGTTGTATATATGATTAAGAATGAGTAAAAAATAATGCGATGATACAAGTTGTTATAATCTCTCTCTCTCTCTCTCTCTCTCTCTCTCTCTCTCTCTCTCTCTCTCTCTCTCTCTCTCTCTCTCTCTCTCTTCTTACGGTAATAATGTATAGATTCGTGCGTCGTAAATCGTGTGGTAAAGAAATTATTGTATGTTTATATTTTATGTCTGTAATTTCTCGCTTTTTCCAAACCCTAAATTTAAATCAATACCTCACTGGGGTCAACTTCCTTTTTCCTTCCGCCTTCACACACACCCTCCCTTTTTTCCCTTTGCTCCTCTTCATATTTCTCCTATTCCCTTCATTCTCTTGTTGACTCTCTTAGTAGCTGTTTCCATAATCACTTATTCTCCATCCAATCTTTTTTTGTTTTCTACTCTCTCTTTCCAAATGTTCCTTATGTCTCTTCTTTATCTCTTTCGCTTGCCTTCCCTTCCCTTCCCTTCCCTTCCCTTCCCTTCATAAATACTAATTCCACACGTGTTCCTTAAGCTGCCTTTACCACCTTGTCCCCTACCCCTTTCCCCTCTTGTTTCCCCTTTCCCTTCCTTCCTTCCTCTCCAAAAATGGCTTTGTTTTGATCATTCTGGCGCGAAAAGTCTGGCCGGATAACCAGCGTATCCGGACGTCGTTTGGGGTGTCCAGGGAACGGCGGTGACGGCAGGTGTAGATGCGGACCTGTAATTATGCTGCCAGGCCCCGGGGGAGGGTGTGAGGGGAGGGGAGAGAAGGAGGGAGGGGAGTAAGGAAAGAAAATTAAGAGCTTTTAGTTAGATTGATAGCTATCTGTCGTTTCATTTGTGCGAGTTTTTTTTTGGGGGGGCGAGGTGGTAATGTGCTTATATATTCTTGTTTTGGCTTTGTGCTCTTCTTCTGCGTCCTTCTTCTACATAATCTTCCTCCTCCTCCTCCTCCTCCTCCTCCTCCTCCTCTCCTCCTCCTCCTCCTCCTCCTCCTCCTCCTCCTCCTCCTCCTCCTCCTCCTCCCCCTCCTCCTCCTCCCCCTTCTCTAATGGACGCTAATCGCTAATGGACAAAATTTTCCTAGTATGTGGATTTTTGCTAATGTTACACCGATATTCAAGAAAGGGAGTAAGAGCCTCGTAAGTAATTATCGTCCAATTAGTCTAACGTCTGTAATTGTTAAACTATTTGAAAAAATATTGCGGGATAAAATAGTGTCCTTTCTCGATGCAAATAACTCAATATTAAACTCCCAGCATGGATTTCGAAATAAGAGATCCTGCTTAACAAACCTACTCGATATTTTCAATGTCATTTATTCAAACTGGGACGCTAAAACTCTCTCGGATATAATATACCTTGATTTTCAGAAAGCCTTCGATACAGTTCCCCATAAGCGACTTTTGACCAAGCTAAGGGCACATGGCTAACGAGAGCAGTTATGTTCATGGATTGGCGATTGGCTTTCAAATCGTAAACAATGGATAGTAATAAATGGCGAAGCATTTGATTGGTTAGTTGAGGGGTGCCTCCGGGCTCGGTCATGAGTCCTAATTATTTTCTGATATATATCAATGATCAGGACTGCGGACTTGTATCTAAAATATCGAAATTTGCTGATGACACCAAATTAGGCGGTAAAGCATATACTAGAGAAAACTGCGAACTCATACAACGTCATCTCGATAAACTATCAGATTGGAGTGATAAATGGCTATTAAAATTCAATTCCGATAAATGTAAAGTAATGCATATAGGCAACGATAACCTCAAATATAACTATCAAATGCAAAATAAATCGTTAACTGAAGTACAGCAGGAAAAGGATTTAGGTGTCATCATTAGTAATGATCTTAAAACCAGTACGCATTGCCTAGCTGCCAGTAAAAGGCGAATATGAATTTGGCTTCATTAATAAGCCCGTATAGCGCAGCTATGCCCATTTGGTCTCTCACTAAGAAAACGCGAGTATGCCCAATTGGGCGGCCGCCAAATTCAAAAAGGTTGGCAAATTTTTCGGCCGTTGAAATTTGGCAACTCTACTTTACCTGAGAATGACCCAGGGGCTACACATAGGGTCAGTGACCCAGTGACCAGCACGAAAGATGAAGGTGCTGACAGGTCTCTCCCTATCGCGGGCAGAGAGATTAGAGAGCGGCCTGTTTTCTGTGAACGAGCTGTACCATGGATTCCATAAACCTCAGCGCTCTTCATCTTGCAAGTACACTCATAGAATAACCACAAGACTTTAGCAAAAACTAATATTTCTAGCGGTTGCACAAATATATAGCGAATACATTGATACACATTCAAGTTTGTTTAGCGACTATAAAAGTTCTGGCAAAAGTCCCGCGTACACAGAGATATTGTCACACAGGTATCCGCAGTTTACGGGTTAAATGCAACTTTGAACATAAAACTCCGAAAGTAATGACACGATTATACACGTCTTTGGTTAGGCCGTACTTAGAATATGCCGTTCAATTCTGGTCGCCTTGTTTCGTAAAAGATCAAGCCAAAATGGAATCAGTTCAAAGAAGAGCAACCAAACTAATACCATCTATGCGAAATTCATCTTATGTAGAGAGACTACGGAAACTTAATATGTTTTCCCTAAAGGATCGTAGAATTCGTGGGGACTTGATAGAAACCTTTAAGATCCTAAAAGGATTTGATGTCATTAATCAAGAGAACCTATTCGAGCTTTCTCCTCAAGTGACACCAAGAAATAACGGTTTAAAACTGAACGGTCAACGTTGCATCATTGATCTCCGTAAAAAGTATTTCAATGTTAGAGTTGTTGATCGATGGAACAAATTACCAGCAAATTTTGTCGATGCCAGCACACTAACTTCATTTAAAAACAGACTTGACGCGCACCATAAAGTAAATGGGTATTGATATTGCCCTGCGAATTCATAATATAGTCCCCCGGATCAATTAGTGTTAGTGGTAGTTGTAGTTAGCATATTTCATATCTTATCATTCTTCACTACGAAACTTCCATGTTCCTATCTTCTTTAGGGACATGGTATCATTTTACAACTGTCCTCTTACATTTAGTTGATAGTTAGTTCTATGTAGTACAACAAATACCCTAGTTATGGACCAATAGGTCTCCTGGTGTCTGTTATTCCTATGTATTCCTATGTATTCCTCCTCTTCCCCTCCGTGTCATATGGTTAATCACTCTCAACGATCGATATAATTACACCTAAAAAGCACTTCCTTCCCAAATTTAGTGTCACCCCATCCGTCTTCACCTCCTCCCCCTCCTCCTCCTCCTCCTCCTCCTCTTTTTCATTCTCACTCACATTTTCTACTAGTTCCTCTCCTCCTTAATTGTTATTCCAGGTGTATCCATTACCTAAATTATATTATGCTCACTCATTTCCTGCTTTCTCTTCTCCTCCTCCCCTCCTCCTCCTCCTCCTCTTGTACCTTCGCAAGAAAACAACAGAAAAATAAGACAAATAACACTCAAGGGAATTGTTGTCTCTTGCCAGCGGGAAAACAATTTGCGTTTATTAACTCTAAATGGGCAGATATTTAATGTCCCCAACATTCTCTCTCTCTCTCTTTTTTTTTTTTAAACATACATATAACTAAAGCCCAAAGGTGCACTGTCGTGTGCTACCTATCTCAAGGGCAATTTACACATAAATATAAAGACCTAAAAACTAACATTATATACATTTATGCATCACTAACGTGTTTGTTCACGCACTGTTGCTGTCACTAGTGTCACAGTATCACTAGCCTCAGCGGGGTGGGCTTCAACAGTCTCCACCGATTGGCCGCCAACTTTACACTTTGTGTGTTCATCTCCTGGATGTGAGGGACAGCGGCCGTGAAAATGCTCCACATCCTGGAGACGCGGCCCACAAAGGTGCGTTGGTGCTGGCTGGCACGGGAACGTGGCACCTCCACTGCATCACCACTGGTAAGCACCGTTCTCGTGCTTCGCCTGGCGGAGGCTGTCGTAACCCAGCCAGGTGTGGCACTCCCTGCACCTGTGCCTTGTGGAATACCACAAGCGCCGCGACATCCCTGTGGTGTTCCAGTGAGTCGAGGGGACTCACCGGCTCGAATAGGGCTGGTGGGTCTCTCTCTCTCTCTCTCTCTCGTCTCTCTCCTCCTCTCTCTCTCTCTCTCTCTCTCTCTCTCTCTCTCTCTCTCTCTCTCTCTCTCTCACTCTCTCTCCTCTCCTCTCTCTCTCTCTCTCTCTCTCTCTCTCTCTCTCCTCTTCTCTCTCTCTCTCTCTCTCTCTCTCTCTCTCTCTCTCTCTCTCTCTCGTCTCTCTCTCCTCTCTCGCTCTCTCTCCTCTCTCTCTCTCTCTCTCTCTCTCTCTCTCCTCTCTCTCCTCTCTCTCTCTCTCTCTCCTCTCTTCTCTCTCTCTCTCTCTCTCTCTCTCTCTCTCTCTCTCTCTCTCTCTCTCTCTCTCTACTCTCTCTCTCTCTCTTCTGTCTCATAAACTGGAAAGCTTTTATTATTATTTCGAAAAAAAGTTTCATATTATGTAATGGAACCTTTTTCTACATATGAACAGATACTTTGAAGGAGAAGTCTGAACTCAGGAGGAGGAGGAGGATTACAAAGGATTACAAAGGAAACACAAACAGCAACAGACCATTAGGTCCTTACAAAGCTGTTTGCTTTAACTACACTGCAGTAACTAGATAATAAGAGAGAAAGGATAGGAAAATAGAAGGCTACACCCCACCCACCCATCCCTCCAGCCGAAGCTGGCCGGAAATGAAGTGATACCATGCAATATAGAAAAACTGCATGGAATTTGTGAGGAAAGTTGAAAGCTGTAATCTATAGCTTACTACTACTATGTTTGTGGGGGTAGGTTTAGTGCTTGATAGATAGGTCATGTTATGTGTGTTTTGTAATGGTGGGAACACAGAATGGAGGTTTAAGGGTGGTGCGGCAGCCTTGCCTGGCGCTTTCTTGGGAGGCAGCAGTCAATCAGGCCCCAGCCAGAGAGATTGCGAAGAAAAATTATGAGATTAAAGTAGCAGAACAGGTGAAAAGGGACCCAAAAGGGTTCTATCAGGTATATAAAAAAAAGACAAGGGAATTAGTTGGGCCGTTAAAGTCAGGACAGGGGGAGGTCTTAAATACGGATGAGGATATGTGTAAGAGTTTGAATTATTATTTCTTAAGTGTTTTTACGGAGGAGGATACACAGACGATACCTGATAGTGAACAGATGTTCAAAGGAGCGATGAGGAGAAACTCAAAGATATTCTGATAACTAGGGAAATGGTGGAAGATGGTATTGATAAAATGAAAAATTTTAAATCACCAGGACCAGATGAAGTGTATCCCAGGGTATTAAAGGAATGCAAGGAGGTTGTTAGTGAGTCGTTAGTGCACATTTTTAGGAAATTGGTTGAAATAGGCGATGTGCCATTATTGTGGAGGAAAGGAAATGTTCCCATATTTAAGAAGGGAGACAGAGGACTAAAGTCAAATTATCGACTCGTAAGTCTAACATAAGTGGTGGGTAAATTATTGGAATCTATTATTGCAAAAAACATTAAGGAGCACTTAGATAAACATAGTTTGATCAATGATTCACAACATGGATTCACCAAGGGTAGGTCATGTCTCACCAATTTATTGAAGCTTTTATAGGAAAGTTTATGAGACGGCAGATAATGATAAGGATTATGATATAATATATCTGGACTTTAGTAAGGCATTTGAGTAAGTACCACACGAGCGACTCTTAAATAAGGTTAAGCTCATGGTATAGATGGGAAGGTTCTTCATTGGATCAGAGTTTGGCTAAGTAATAGGCAACAAAGGGTCACAATTAATGGTTCTAAATCTGAATGGGGACTGGTGACAAGTGGAGTTCCACAAGGGTCTGTTTTGGGTCCATTACTATTTTTTATTTACATCAACTACTTGGATAATGGGATTAGCAGTGATATCAGCAAGTTTGCTGATGATACTAAGTTAGGTATGATTATTGGATCACAGTCTGATGTAAACATATTGCAGGGAGACTTAGATAAACTTAACGAGTGGGCAGTCAGATGGCAGATGGAATTTAATATTGATAACTGCAGCGTTATGAATGTTGGTAGAAAAAAACCCTGGTAATAGATACACCATAAGCAATGTATCGCTGAAAAGATCAGAAGATGAAAAAGATCTTGGAGTGAGGGTGAGCCCAGACCTCCGACCTAGGAAACAATGTATTGAGGCCAGAAATAGAGCTAATAGAGTATTAGGATTCATTACCAGAAGTGTTAAAAGTAGAAGTGCGGAAGTTATTCTAAAGCTTTATCTGGCTCTAGTCAGGCCTCACCTAGACTATGCAGTTCAGTTTTGGTCTCCATATTACAGGATGGATATAGTGTTGTTAGAAACAGTGCAGAGAAGGATGACCAAAATGATACAAGTGATGCGTAACTTTAGTTATGAGAGGAGATTGAAGTTATTAAAATTACACTCGCTCGAGAGATGCAGAGTAGGGGGCGATCTGATAGAAGTTTTTAAGTGGATAAAGGAATTTAATAAAGGAGAGGTAGGAAAAGTTCTTCCGGCTTTTAACCAGGGTAGAACAAGAAGTAACGGATTCAAGCTGGAAAAGCGTAGATTTAGAAAGGAACTAGGGAAAAACTGGTTCACAAATAGGGTGGTGAATGAATGGTATGGTCTCAGTAGACATGTAGTTAGTGCGGAGTCATTAGGGAGCTTTAAAGAGGAGCTGGATAGGTTCATGGATGTGGATGTAGGTAGTGTTAGGTGACAGGAACTACCACGTGTAGGCCTCGCGGCCTCTTGTAGCTTCCTCATTTTCTTATGTTCTTCTTATGTTCTCCGTTCAATCCACTGCGGATTGTGTACTTTCCATGTAGGACGCCATACACTTCAATGCCTCCTGCAGCAGTGACCCCTGGTACCTTAAATCCCGATGGTGGTCACTAACTGTCAGGACCCTTACTGATCCACAGCCCGTCACAGGTCGAGAGTAGTAGTGGTAACCGTTAATTCGGGGCTATCTGTGTGTGTCATGAGGTCTTTGTTTTAATGTAGTGTTGGTTGAGTCTGAGGTGGGGAGGCAAGGGGGGCCCCGCCCAAAGGGGGGGGGGGGGGGGGAAAAGGGGGGGGGGGGGGGGGGTTATTAATTCCCCCTTTCAGCCGGTAATGAGGGTTTGGTAAACCTTTTAAATAAATGAAATTAAAAGTAAAAGATAGAAGAAATTTATTATTTTACCAAGATAAAATTTTAGGGCCAAAAAAATTTTTTTGAGTTTTTTATTCAACTTTTTAAAAATTTTGGTTTGAGGACCCCTTTAAATTTTTTTTTCTACCCCGGCTTTTTAGATTAATTAGTTTTTGCCATTTTGGTATTTTTTTTAAAAACGCAGGATTTTTTTAAAATTTTATACGCCGGCGTTTTGAAGAGGTTGGACTATTATTATAAAAGGGGGTCATTTTTTTCAAATTTTTCCCCAGGGAAGTTTTAAAGGGGTTTATAGGAAAAATTAAAAAGTTTCCGGTTTTACCAAGTAGCAAAATAACTTCGCTTAACCCCCGGTGACCCGGAAATCTGTTTAAAATTTGGGTTAATGATTTTTGGTTCTCATTGAAATTTATCCCGATTATGGGGGTTTAAAGTTTGAAAGTTCTTTTTGGGGAAATTAAAGTAATGTGGTAGGAAAACAAAACAGGAAAACCCGGTGGCTCGGACCCCTTTTAAATTTTCTTTAAAATTAAAGCAACCCCATACCTTTTCATAGGGGAAAATTCCCTTTAGGGGTGGAAAATTTCCCCCAAAAATTTATTTTTTTGTTCACAACTGCCCCCTTCATAAAAGGGCAACACCCGAAGAGGGGGAGGGTAATTTAATGGCTTACCGTTTGCAAAAAAAATTTTTTTTTGGGACGGGTTAAGTTTTTTTCTTATGTTGATTGTTGAAAAATTTTTTTTGGAACCCCCAGGGTTAAAGGGGGGGAAAAAAAGGAAAGGGGGAAAAAGGGGGAAGGCCCAAAGGGAGGGGGGGAGGAGGAGGAGGAGGGGAGGAAGGGGGGGGGGGGAAAAGGGGATTAAATGGGTTTTAAAAAAAACCAGGAGAAATTTCCCGAGGGTTTGTAAACAAAAAAAAAAACTACTTTTAAGAAAAAATTGGAAAAGTCCCTTTTTTAAAAAAAAAGGGGAAATGGAAGTTTCGTAGTGCAGAAAAAAAAAGGGATGAAATATAAAATCAACTACCAACTACCACTACAAATAATCGATCCGGGGGACAAATATGAATTCGCAGGGCACTATCAATACCCCTTTACTTTACCCCCGTGCGCGGGCAAGCCTGTTTTTTTAAAGTAGTTCTGTTGGGTTCGCCCCGGGGGGGGGCCCGGGGGGGGGTCTCCGGGGGGGGGGGGGGGGGTGGGACCGTTTGTTTTTTTTTTTTTTCCTTTGGTTGGGGGGGGGGGTGTGGCCTTGGGGGGGGTTTGCCTTCCTTTTGGTCTTGGTTTCTTTCTTCAAGGGTTCCCCCCACGGGATTTTTTTTACGATTTTTCCTTTTTTTAGGGGAAAAAACAAAATTAAAATTTCCGCAGGTCCCCCTTTCATAAAAATGAATTTGGGCAGAGATGGAAAAATTTTTT
Organism: Chionoecetes opilio; assembly: GCA_016584305.1. NCBI lineage: Eukaryota > Metazoa > Arthropoda > Malacostraca > Decapoda > Majidae > Chionoecetes > Chionoecetes opilio. The sequence goes on along the minus strand of JACEEZ010007430.1, from coordinate 135,777 downwards.
GGTTGCTCTTCTTTTCACTGATTTCCCAAATTTTTCTTGGTCTTTTACGAAAAAAGGCGCCAGAATTTGAACGGCATTTTCCAAAATGCGGCCTAACAGGGGCGTGAAATTGTGTAATACTTTTGGAATTTTGTGTTCAAATTGCTTTTTTTAAAAAGCCCAACATATATTCGCCTTTTTTCTGGCAGCTAGGCAATGCGGATGGTTTTTAAAATCATTACTGATGATGACACCTAAATCCCTTTTTTTGCTGTACTCAGTTAACGATTTTTTTTTGCATTGATAGTTTTAATTTTAGGGGATCGTTTTCCATATGCATTACTTTTTACTATCGGGAATTGAATTTAAAGCCATTATACTCATTGATAGTTTGTCGAGATCACTTTTTTGAGTTGCAGTTTTTCTAGTATAGCTTTTCCGAAATTTGGGGTCATCTGCAAAAATTTTGATATTTAGATACAAGTCCGCCAGCCCGATCGTTGATATATTCAGAAAATGGTGGGACCCCAAGACCGAGCCCTGAGGCACCCCACTAGTAAAATCTAACCAAACAGAGTTTGCCCCTTTTATACCGGTTTACAATTTTAAAAGCCCCCAATCGCCCCAATCCATGACATAATTGCTCTCCTAAGCCATGTGCCCTTTCTTTGGGCAAAAATCGTTAGGGGAATGTTCGAAGGCTTTTTGAAAATCAAAAGGGTTTTTACATCCCGGGGGAAATTTTAAGGTCCCAGTTTTTAATAAAGCATTAAAAAAAAATCCAGTAGGTTGTTTAAACAGGATTTTTTATTTGAAATCCATGCTGCGAGTTTTAAAATTGAGTTATTTTCGTCGAGAAAAGACACTATTTTTTCCCGCAATATTTTTTCAAATATTTTCCAATCACAGACGTTAGACTAATTTGGGGGGGTACTTTTTGCTAGGCTTTACCCCCTTTTTTGAATATGGTGTAAATTAGCTAATTTCCACAATAGAACATTTTTTAAATTTGGTTTATTGAGGATAATCTTTATTGGAAGGAAAAATTGATGTACATTCGCGAAGTAAACGCGGCGAAAATTTTGTTTTACCCCCACGGATTTTGCTTGGTCAAGTTTTTGCAAATCTTTGATATTCGTCTACGTTATCTCTCCCATTTTAATCATCACTTTCGAGTCCCGCATACATGTTTTTGGTTTGGTAAAGGATCTTTGTTTCTTTAAAAAAACCCATTTTAATAAGCATGAGTTGACTGCCAGCTCTTTTTATAATTTACCAAGAGGGTTTTTTTATTTTCTTTCAGTGGCCAATACTTTTTTTGAAGTTTTCCTTTCTTCGAACGTATTGAAAAAAACCCTTTTCGGGTTTATTTGGATTCCTTTGCAATTTTTTTCTTCATCTTACGTTTTAGTCTTTAATTAACCCTTGCAACGGGGCGTTTTTTACGCATTTTATTTTCTAGAATCGCAGTCCGCATTTTTTTTGCTTGTAAACTTTTTACGCTCGGCGCTTTTGACAATGATTTTTTGAATCTCATTAGTCACCAACTGGGTCGGTTTTTTGTTTTTTCAGGGCGTTTTCCTACCATGGGAAATTTTTTTTTAACCACCGATTGGGGTTTATTTTTGAATAAATTACAATGTTTTTTCCCCGTTTTTAAGTTTTGTAGGTCAATCCAATAACTTCGCTTAGTACCCTGCTGACTTCGTGAAACCGTTTTTTTATTGGAACTAATAAACCCATTTTCTGTGATGTCACATTGCAAAGTATGCCCCCATCTGATTAACCTGTGACATGTTTGCCCAAATGCTACCTAATCGCAGTAAACAATCAATCAAAAGTCGTGTGAGAACTAAAAATAGGTACTATTTTCCCTTTTGGTCAGGACCACCGATTTAAATATACTTCGTTTTTCCATATCAAGCAATCGCATACCTTCTCTATCAGCAGAAATATTTTTCCAGTTTGTACGAGGTAGGTTTTAAAAAAAAAACTCCACATATAATTGTATGTTTTATTGTTGACAAGACTTTTTTGTATAGAGGAGGCAATCGACTTCGATTGATTTGGGAGGGCCCATATATTGTCCCAAAAGTTAGCAATTTACCGTTTGCTTAAACTTTGGAGACTGAGTATAAGATCTTTATTTACTTATCTTTCGATTGCTTCCAAAAATTTTTTTTGATGTAAAGAATGACACCTCCACCTGCTTTATGCGTACGACAATTAGGAATGTTTATAGCCCGGAATGGCTATTCAGTAATAAGGTTATCTTTTGTGTTTTCCCAAATCTCAGTGAAAAAAGATATCGGCGTTTCGGCACAACGTATGTAAAATTCGTTACGCTTTTAAAATAATGCTTCTGGATTTGTGTAGAGATTTTTAAATTCCCCTTTAAAAGTTTGGTAACCTTTCGTGAGGGGGAGGGGGAGGAAGAGGAAGAGGAGGGGAAGGGAAGAGGAAGAGGAAGAGGAAGAGGGAAAAGGAAGGGGGAGGAGGAAAGGGGGGGGAAGAGGAGGAGAGGAGGAGGAGGAAAGGGGGAGGAGGAAAAAATAAGCAAAAGAAAAAGGAGAAGGGTAGGAAACTAAGGAAGGAAGAGATACGGGGGTAAAAGAGGAGGAGGAGGATCGGGAAAAACTTAGTAAACGGGGAGGGAAAAAGGAAATGAGAAGAAATTGAAAAAAAAAGTAAGAATATAGAGAATGGAAAGAAATTTTAAAAGTTGAAAGATCAGGGGAAAAAAAAAAAAAAAAACAAAAAAAAAAATAAATAGAAATTGAGGAAGGAAAAGACGAAAGGAAGAATTTTGAGAGAAAAGGAAACAAATGCGTGATGAAAAAAAAAACAGAGAGGGGAAGAGAAGAATGTAAGAGAAGAGGGGAAAAAATGATAATGAGGAAAAGTGCAAGAGAGAGTGAGAGAAGGAGAGGTCAGGGTTTAATAAACAAGAACGAAGTTTTGTAGCAAAAATTTACCAAATATGCCAAGGAGGGGCTTCCCCCCCTTACCTCCTTTCTTCCTTACTTCCTAGTTCCTTCCTTTTTTCCCTCCCCCTATATCGCCCGCCCAAACCCAGTGTGCCAAACCTCCTTCATAACTTTATTTTTTTCTTCCTTTCCTCCACTTCCTCCTTTTTTTCCTCCCTTTTCTCCTTCCTCCTCCTCCTCCTCCCTACTTGCCATTTACACGCACGCATCACTTTTTTTTTCATCTAAAAAAAAAATGTTTTTTAAAAAGAGTGTGATGGGTAAAAAGGATGATGAAAAAAAAGGGTAAAAGAAAATGAGAAATTAAAGTGAAAATTGAAATGAGAAGGAAAAGGAAAAGGAATTACGCCTCTTCTTTTCCCCTTACCTTTTTTTTTTGTTATATTTTTTTAAAAAACCAAAAAATGACAGAGGAAAAATTTTGAAAAATTTTTGAGAAAATTTCACCTCACTTTTAATTTTTCATTCATTTTTCCTTTCATTTTTCCCCTCCTATCTGCGTAAAACAAGAAAAAAGGGGGACAAAAAAGAAAGAATTAAAAAAATAAGTTTGAAGAATAAACATAATGGGAGGCGGGGGCCGAGGGGGGTTTGCGTCCTGGATGCTGAACTCAATGCCCCCGTTTTTTTGGAATCCTGCGGGGGCAACCCCCTTTCAAGGCCCGGTAGGGGGGCAGAAGGTCGCGAGGGGTTTAAGTCTCATCAAGGGCAACTAACAAAACCCCTTGTGAGTGGGCCGAAGCAAACCCCCAGCAGCAATACCTGTCTGCCCCTTGCAGTGTGAAGTGGACCCCGGGGGCTGCAAAGCGCCCTTAAAAAGAAGATCGAAAATCACAGAAAATGGGGAAACTTAAAAATGAGACACAGGTTTCACATAAAAAAACCAGCCGCGTCACCATCGGGCGAGATCGACCAACATCAAGACTCCATATGCCTACAGGCGCTATAGGCTACAACGTAAAAAAAAAAAAAAAAAAAATACGAAAACTAGAAGTAAATAGTAATTGAGTAAGTTAAAGAAAGGAGGAAGGGAGGGAGAGAGAGAAGGAAACATAGGAAGGTAGTAATTGAGAAAGGTAAAGAAATGAAGAAGGGAGAAGAAAGAGTTATGAAGGAAGTATTAGAGGAAAGGAAGGAAAAGAAGGAAGAAAATATTAGATTAATAGTTTCCAGGAAATAATGTACCTCGGCTAAGCCCATTATTGAAAGCTAATTATTTATGAAGAAAAATTTTGGGAGAACAAAGATTGATTGATTGATTGATTGATACATTTATTGGCCACCTTGTACATAACATAAATACATAATAATAATAATAATGCAGCCAAAGGCCATTGAGCCAGGCTCTATTACGGACCTACAATTATAATTAATGTTAGCTGACGCATGTTGTGGCCCATCCACCACCATGGATTACTTGTTTAATAAACGATGAATCTCGCCGAAACTAATATGAATAATAATGAATAATAATGAATAATAATGAATAATATAAGCAATAATATTAGTAATAATGATAACTGATAATGATAATGATAATGATATAGAAATAATAATAATAATAGTAATAATAATACCAATAAGCAATAGTAATAATAGTAATAATGATAATAACAACAATAAAAATAAAATAAAGATATAATAATAATAATGTATATAAATAATAATAATGATAATGATAATGATAATGATAGAGATAATAATATTAATAATTATATTGATAATGATAATAATATTAATAATAATAATGTAATATTGATAGTAATAATAATAATAACAATAATTATAATATAATAATATTTGCAATAATGATAATAATATTTATAATAATAATAAGAATAAATGCACCTACCATAACATTACTATATGCAGTCTTTCAACTTACATCACAAAAATTAGTTTTATAATATAAGTGTCTTACCTAAAATATAAAAAATAGAAATATTACCGGTAAATCGAATTGTAATTAGCTAATAACATGTTTTTTAGTCTGTTTTTGAGTCCAGCTCGTGATTTACTGTTCCTTGTCTCTTGAGGAAGTTGGTTCCAGTGTTTGGGTCCTCGGAATAGGATACTCTGTTGGGCGTGACTTGTTCTACACAGTGGGGTTCTTAAATTATTTATTCTTCTAGTGTCATAACGATCTATTACATTAAAATTACAATTTATTGGAAATGAATGCAAGGCCCCGTATACAAATAAGCATGTCTGTAGGTGTATAACATCTTGTAATTTTAATAATTTGTAGCTTATAAAGAGAAGGTGAGTGTGATCATAGCGTTGGCTGCGAGACATTATGCGTATCAACTTCTTCTGTTCAACAAAAAGATGATCTATGTATGTTTTATAAGCTCCTCCCCATAAAGAACAACAATATAATAGATATGGATAAGCTAGTGAAATATATATTTGTTTAAGACTGTCATTATTCACATGGTCTCTAATCCTGTACATTATACCTGTTATTTTAGACAATTTTGTTTTTAAGCATTCTATATGAGATTTCCATTTTAAAGAATTATCAATTATGACACCTAAAAATCTTATTTCATTAACTTCATTTATAATCAGATTATCAATTTTTATATTTATATGGGGTGTTTGTGTCATTAAGGGATGTGAAATCATGTACTTTGTTTTACCTATATTGAGTGTTAGTTTATTGCATTTGATCCAATTTGCTACGTGATTTAATTCTCGGTTTAGTGTAATTTTCAATTCATTAACATCTCTCCCGGTTACGAATATAGTTGTGTCATCTGCGGAAAGTAAGAAATTTAATAAATTGGTGCTACGTGTAATGTCATTTATATATATTAAAAACAATATCGGGCCGAGAATTGAGCCTTGTGGTACTCCAAAGTTGACATTATTATAAGAAGATGATGTGTTGCTGTATACTGAATATTGTTGTCTATTACTTAAATAACTCTTAAACCAGTTGTTAGCCGTACCTCGAACTCCGTACACTTTAAGTTTTTTTAGAGAGAGAGGAGAGAGAGAGAGAGGAGAGGGAGAGAGAGAGAGAGAGAGAGGAGAGAGAGAGATAGAGAGAGGAGAGGGAGAAAGAGTGAGGAGAGAGAGAGAGAGAGAGAGGAGGAGAGAGAGAGAGAGAGAGAGAGAGAGAGAGAGAGAGAGATGAAAGGGAGGAGGAGAGAGAGAGAGAGGAGAGAGAGAGAGAGATGAGAGAGAGAGAGAAGAGAGAGAAGAGATGAGAGGGGAGAAGAGAGGAAGAGAGAGAGAGGAGAGAGCCGTTGAAACAAAAAAAACTACAGAATATGAATGGAATGATAAGATGAACAAGTAATAAGAATATAGATAGAAAAAATGAAAATAATGAGACCAATAAAAGTATATCATTGATATTGTAAAGAAGAAAAGAAAAGTATTTGGCATAATCATTAATGAAGAGAAAACAGAACGAAGGAAAGAAAAGAAAAGCAAATAAGGAGGAGAGGAAGTGGCGAAGTAGAGTTAAGCAAGGAATATTAAAATAATAATGAACATAACGAAGATGGAATAGGGAAAATAAGTAGAAAGAAAGGTTTGACAAGAATTGAAACTTGAAGCGAATTTAATTAAATGGAAAAAGTGCATAAAAGAGAGGCTAAATGATTACCATTAAACAACTAATAAGATGAATGTAAAAAAGCAAATAATAATAAGAACAAAATTCACTTTGATCAACACACGAAGCAAGCAATTAATTAATTTAATATCTAGATTTTCAATAGATAGACTTATTTTTTCTTTCTCTCGTTTCTTTGAATTCTGACTAAATAATAAAAGTACAGAACACAACACTCGAAAGATAAACAAAAATTATGTTTGTAAAAGAGTCTCTCTCTCTCTCTCTCATCTCTCTCTCTCTTCTCTCCTCTCCTCTCTCTCTCTCTCTCTCTCTCTCTCTCTCTCTCTCTCTCTCTCTCTCTCTCTCTCTCTCTCTCATCTCTCTCTCTCTCTCTCTCTCTCTCTCTCTCTCTCTCTCTCTCTCTCTCTCTCTCTCTCTCCTCTCTCCTCTCTCTATCTCTCTCCTCTCTCTTCTCTCTCACTCTTGCTCCTCTTCCCCTCCCCTCTCCCTCCCTCCCCGTCTCTCTCTCCTTTTCTCCTCCTCCTCCTCTCCCTCCTCTCCTTCCTCATCCTCCCTTCTATGTTTCCCTCCTTCCCTCCCCTACCTTACACCTTTTCATCCTCATCCTCCCTGCCCTCCCTCCCACTCTCCCTCTCAATCTATACACACCCTGTCTCCTGTTTAGAGAGAGAGAGAAAAAAAAAGAGAGAAACATGAACTATTAAAGGTAAAAAGCATGAGTGAAAAAAATAAAAATAACTCAAATGAGGGAAAGAGGGGAAAAATCATGGAACTATAGATTGAGAAAAATAAGAAGTCTTTTCGTGTAAGACAATTATTAAGAAAGGGAGAATGAGGAAGAAGAAAAGGAAGGAAGACCATAAAAGGAAAGAGAAGAAGAGAGAGTATAGAGCGACTAGTTAACTTTTTTTCTTTTACCCTCTAAGAATCGAGCTATGTAATTTTTGTTTTCATAAGTAATGATTTCAATTAAGCTTAAGTGTTCTTGCGTGGAGAGTAGCAGTAAGAGAAGGAGGAAAGGGAGGAAGGAGGGAAGAAAGGAGGGAAACAAAGGAAGGAGGGGAATGCTTGCGGAAAGTGGAAGAGGGAAGGAAAGAGACAGGGAGAGAAATAATGCAATGTTCTTTAGAGGGAGAATGCTAGAGCTAAAGAGGAGGAGGAGGAGGAGGGAGTAGGAGGAGGAGGGGGGTTTATTGTTTATGAAGGGTAGGAGGAGGAGGAGGAGGAAGATCTTGATCTCTATAAGAAATGAAGAGGGAAGAGGAGGTAAGGTAGAGGAGAGTTATGTTTATAGAAGAAGGAGGGATGGAAATGAGGAAAAGAAAAGGGAATAATGAAAGAGAGAGAAAGAAAGAAAGAAAGAGTGAGAGAGAGATGATATTATTGTAATGATGTTTCATATCAACTATGCATTCAGAGCTGAGAGGGGTTACATAGGGTTACATAGGGTTACATAGGAAGAAGAGATGCCAGGAGACCCATCGGTCTATAACGAGGGTATCTGTTTATCTACGTACTACTACTATCAAACTACATGTAGAACAGCTGTGAGGGAGAACGAGTGTGAATTCATCACTGCTCGTTAGCCCAGGATTCTAGGATACGGTGAAACTGAGGTAGGGGGAGGGCCGTAAGGGTGATGTAAACACTGTCTAAAATAGGAGGAAATTTTACTGATGTCTCGCTCAAACAAACAACAAAGTATTTACAAAAAAAATATTTACATAATAACCAGGGAGCCAATCCCGATTTTTTCCAAAATTCGTCCCGGTGTGCTGTAAAAGGTTGGCTTATGCAAATCACATCTACAGGTGTCTAGGAACATGTTTTAGAGTGCCAAACCCGGGAAAAAGCTGCTTGAAAATTTTGGGAGGTCAAAAACTAATATAACCCCGTAGGTTCGAAAATCGTAGCTTTTATCCCTATACACTTTATCTACTCACGTTTTCAATGCAAAAGATTGCTCTCAATTCTGTTTTAACTACAAACTAATGTAAATTATTGGCATAATTGGTATTTAGTTACTTAGGTCTTGACAAATAACCATATAATTAGAAATCAAACATTTTTATTCTAGTTTACGAAGTCAAATAAACATCTGAAGTAAACATTACATTTCGATATAATGAAATTATCTGTGACAGTTATGCTTATGAGAAAAGCAACAAAATTAATGGTTGTACAACGCTTAATAAATCTCATTAAAATAATGGCAGAATAACTATAATACTGTCACATGGAATAGATCATGTACGTTAACTGTCAATATCAGAGTCACTGCTGTCTGCATCCAGTGTAACAATGCACTTTATACGACTACATTTTTTTTCCGATCCCTGGCAACGGCAACCAATGTAGCAAGGAATGCCATTTTTGCTGCAGGAACAGTTTATGTTGCAGCCTTTCAGATAGCCACACGAGATATTATTGGACATTTGATCTGGCCATGCTGGTAATGTGGATGGAACTGGCAAAAGCTTGTTTTCTACTAGTGACTAGCCAAAATTAGTAAATGGTTCCAAATTTGGTTGTGGGATATGCGCTGTTTTGTCAAGTATTGTAGCCAGTGCTGCTCGTTTCACATGCAACAGAAATGCGTCTTTAGTTGGGGGTAGAAGTTTCAAAAGTGTGGACTTAATGTTTAAGAATTTATTTACTCTTAAGTCTCCCAGTGCAGAGCCTTTAAAGTCATCATCCTTCTATATATACACAGCTACCAGCAGTTTTCTGGCTTGCTGGATGACGTCTGTCGTTACGGTGCCTTGAGAATTCACATCTGCTTCTTCAAAGTCCTCAAGGGCTGGAATTTCTACCTCTTTGCTGCACCTCAGCCATGTCTTTTTACTGGTGAAGAAAGGGAAGCCGGTGATGTCACATCCATTCAGGCTGTGGATGAAGGGAAGGGATCTGTACTGTGCTGGGCCCAAACTACTTGCTATCTGATGGACCGAGAGGTAGCTGGATTGTGTGGTGCGCACCCACATTTCAGGCAGTTCTTTAAGGAGTGTAGAACATACATAGTACACACATGAAGCGATGACATCTGTGTCATTTGCATAAATGACTACACGTTCAGATCCCTCTTTCCGAAAGCTGTAGATGGAATGTAGTATAATTCTGGTGTCTGCTTCATTCTGAGTGGACTGCAGCTCTGCAACTTCATTCACTGTACCTTTTGAGACCACAACACAATCTGTTACGTTCTTGAAACTACCACCTAGGTATAGGCATGTTGAACCTAATGATGATTTCAGCTCTTCATCCTGGCTCCATTTCATGCACAAAAAGTTAAAAAGTGCTTCTTTGTTGGCAGTTGGCAGAAATTGGGAAAAAATCTTGTGGAGCAGGAGCAATGTATTGTTCACTGACTTCAAAGACTTTTGCTTTTTCTGACTTGGCATACCTGTGTTGGTGTTGTGAAGCTTTGAGATTGTCTGTGTCATATCGGTCACAGCAGAAATGGATACTGGCTGTCCCTTCAGAAATATCATTCAGCATGTTGTGAAGGTATCTCTTTGCAATTGCTCCAAATGTCTCACCTTTATGGAATGACCACTGGCGTACTGCAAACATAGCATCTACAACTACAGCTGGTTTGAGCTTATCCTGTGGGAGATTAGAAACTGTGGTCACCTGGGTTTCCTCCTTCAATGCTTTAATCAATGTGGACTTGGTTCCACCTGCTCTCATCGACCCATTTTCATTGAACAGTGATGGAAGAAACTTGCTGCATCCATGCTTGCCTATAAAGTTGATGATGTCAACTTCACCTCCACTGGCAGTTAGTTGCGTCAGGCGTAGCAGAGCAACAACAACTACATTTTCATCTTCTGTTCCAATGCTTAGCATAAAATAATCATAATTATACTGAAATTGAAGTTTCTTCAGCGTAAGCTCAATGCATTGACCACGAAGCTCACATGCACACCTAGAAACACTGAAAAATACTAGAAATGCATGCTCTGAATCATCATTGCAGAGAACATCACTATAAAGTCCGAGTTAGTGCCGGTGTGGCTGGAATTCTCGATTTTATTGTTTTTGGGCTGGTAAAAATTTCCAGCAACTTTTTCAGAAGGTTGGCCCTCTAGATCATGATCCTAGGTATATGTAGATTGGGTTTTTGTAGGCCAACCTTTTACAGCGCGCCGGAACCGATTTTTCACTTGGCTCCCTGGGTAAAACATCACGAGACTCCCGCCCCTGCTACCTGGTTCAC